>CM024753.1:96179424-96638841 GCA_014218235.1 Colocasia esculenta
TCAATGTTTTTATTTGCAACTTCATCTTTTAGAAAATGATGTATGATTTCAATATGCTTTGTTCTAGAGTGTTGAATTGGGTTTTTGGAAGGATTGATTGCACTAGTATTGTCACACATGATAGATGAACATCCAATATTAATGTTGTAGTCAAGCAATTGACTTTTAATCCACAACACTTGAGTTGCACAACTTCCTGCAGCAACATATTCTGCTTCTGCAGTAGATAGTGCAACTGAATGTTGCTTTTTAGATGCCCATGTTATCATACAATTTCCTAAGAATTGACAATATCCAATAGTACTCTTCCTGTCAAGTTTACACCCAACATAATCAGCATCAGAATATGAAATTAGATTAGCAGGACATCCAATTGGAAACCATAGACCCAAATCACAAGTTCCACAGAGATATCTAAAAATCCTCTTAACTGCAAGTAAATGACTCTCTTTTGAACTAGACTGAAATCTAGCACAAAGACACACACTGAATTGAATATCTGGTCTACTTGCAGTAAGATACAAAAGAGATCCAATCATACCTCTGTATTGTTTTGCATCAACCAGTTTACCTTTTTCATCTTTTTCCAATTTGATGCTTGTACTCATGGGAGTAGTTGCTGATTTAGCTTGTTGAAAGTGATATTTCTTGAGCAACTCTTTGACATATTTGGCTTGATTAATAAAGAATCCATCCTGATGTTGTTTGATCTGCAAACCAAGAAAGAATTGTAATTCTCCCATTAGGCTCATTTCAAATTCACTGTGCATTAGATTAGAAAATTCTTCACACAGTGAAAGGTTAGTGGATCTAAAAATGATATCATCTACATACACTTGAACTACAATGATATGATTATGAATTGATCTTGTGAAAAGAGTCTGATCCACCTTACCTCTGGAGTAATTCTTACTAACCAGAAAATTGCTCAATCTATCATACTATGCTCTCGGAGCCTGTTTTAAACTATAAGGAGCTTTATGCAATTTGTAAACATGGTTAGGTTTATCAAGATCTTCAAATCCAGGAGGTTGAGCAACAAAAACTTCTTCTTTAATATAACCATTTAAAAAGGCAGTTTTCACATCCATTTGAAACAATTTGAAGTTTTTGGAACATGCATATGCCAAGAGAATTCTCACTGCTTCTAATCTAGCTACTGGTGCAAAGGATTCCTCAAAATCAATTCCAAATTCTTGGTTATATCCTTTAGCAACCAGTCTTGCTTTATTTCTCACAACTTTTCCTTCTTCATTCAATTTATTCTTAAACACCCATCTAGTTCCAATTATTGAGTTTTCAGAATTTTTAGGAACTAGACTCCAGACTTTATTTCTTTTGAATTGGTTCAGTTCATCATGCATGGCTTCTATCCAAGAATCATCTTTTAGTGCTTCTTCAATGTTTTTGGGTTCTATTTGAGAAATAAAAGCCATATGATCTTGTTCAATGATATTTCTAAAATGAGATCTTGTATGGACTCTGTCATGAACATTTCCAACAGCATTCTCAAGTGGATGGTCTTTAGAGTATTTGAAGTTACCTCTTGTTGTTGTGCTTACTTGCTCTGGTGTCGACTCAGTGTCATGTGGTGTCGACAAACTTTCAGGTTCAGCAGCTTCTTCATTTTCCACAATTTGATCCTTTTCTCTCATAAGAATGTCAGCATCTTCTTCTTGATTCCTGAACAAATTAAGGTCAGTAGATTTTTCAATATTCTCATCAAAAATGACACGAGGAGTTTCCTCTACATTTTTGATTCATTGTTAAACACTCAATATGACCTTGAATTTTCAGAGTATCCAAGAAAGATGCCTACTTCACTATTATTTTCAAATTTATCAAGATCCTTTTTGTCATTATTGTGAATGAAAACTTTACATCCAAAGATTCTAAAATATGCAATGTGGGGTTTCTTACCTTTCAGAAGTTCATAGGAAGTTTTCTTAAGGACTGGTCTTACCATTATCCTGTTGAGGATTTAGCATGATGTATTGACAGCTTCTGCCCAGAATTTTCTTGGAAGTTTACTTTCAATCAACAAGGTTCTTGCCATTTCAACTAGAGTCCTATTCTTCCTTTCTACAATTCTGTTCTGTTCAGGAGTCCTTGGAGAAGCAAACTTATGCTCAATTCCTTTATTCCTGCAAAGATCAAAAAATGAATTATTATCAAATTCTCCACCATGATCAGTAAGGATAGAATGGATTTTATTTATTTTTGCATTTTCAATTTTATCAACAAATTCTTTGAATTTTTCTAATGTGTCACTCTTGTGAGATAGAGAGTACACCCATGTGAATCTAGAAAAATCATCTACAATCACAAATCCAAATCTATGTCCACTAAGACTGAGTGTCCTAGTTGGACCAAATAAGTCCATATGCAACAATTCAAAGGGTTTGGATGTGATTAAGGGTGCAATTGATTTGAAGGATTTTCTGGTTTGTTTGCCTTGGGCACAAGAAGCACATAAAATTGCATTTTTCTTTTTCTTTACTTTTGGCAAACCATTCACAAGAGAATTTCTCAACAACTTATTCAGAACATTTTCACTAGCATGACCTAACCTTCTATGCCACAGTTGAAATAGATCATGCTGATTGGCAACAAGACACAGACTTTCATGTTGATGACTATTCAAATCAACCAAGTAAACATTATTTATTCTTTAGCCAAGAAATTTTATTTTTCCATTGTCTTTTTCAACAATTTCACATGATTCAGAATTGAAAATTACCTTAAGGCCTTCGTCACATAGTTGACTTATGCTCAAGAGATTATGATCAAGACCTTCAACAAGTAAAACATTCTCAATGGAGCTTGACGGGGTCTTACCAATTTTTCCTGTTCCAATGATTTTACCTGTGTTCTTACCTCCAAAAATTACTTGTCCACCATCTTTTTCAATCAATGTAGAAAATTTTCTTCTATCTCCAGTCATATGTCTTGAACAGCCACTATCAAGATACCACTTATCCTTCTTGTGGGTTGTAAGACATTCTTGCAAAACAGATTTAGAAAAACAATTTTGGTACCCAAATTGCTTTGGGTCCCATCAGTTGTTTCAGCTCAACAGCAAGATGTTTTGGAATCCAGATTTTTTTATTTTCTTCAAATTTATTCTTGATCTGCATTTTTCATCAGTATGATCAGATTTCCTGCATATTGTGCACATCATGACTCTTTGTGGTGTGAAAATATTATTCCTTTTGGTATGAAAATTATATCCAACTGAGAAACTTTTGTTGTTCTTTGGATACAAATCTGATATATCATTTGATTTCATTTTTGTTGATTTTTGCTTTGAACTCTTTCTTGTCTTACTTGGGTTTTGTTTGTGGATTTTAGATTTGTTTGTGGTTTTTCTTTGATGTTCTTTCAAAGTTGCTACAAGAGGTACTACCTTGGACAAATGAAGTTATCAAAGTTTGTCCAATTTTCTTTTGTTTTCAGGCTGATAACCTAGACCATGTTTGATGTTGTTCTTTTGAATTCCTAAGATAGCATCTAGGTTTTGCTTGCCTTTGACAAGTTTTAACAAGGTCTCTTTCTTGTCATCCAGTTCTTCTTTAGTAGTTTTAGTTCCTCTTGCATCACTTCTCTTTCATTTATGAGTTTTTCATTTTCATTCATCAAGATCTGTTTTTCTTTTTCAATTGATTGACATCTCTCCTTAATTTCATCAATTTGTTTATCCACACATTCTTTCTCCTTTTTCAGATTATTGATTTCATCAGTCAACACTTTTAATTGCTCAGATTCTTGAGGACTTTGCACCATGCTGTTCACTTTTCTTTTCAAAGCCTTATTTTCATGTTTTAATTCACACAATTTTTCAAATAACACAACATAGGTTTCTTCCCAGTCATCAGTTGTAAAATCCTCAAAGGAAGGACTTACCTCAGTATCTTCTTCATGCCTTGCCATAAGACATGTCACCTCTTCCTCATCTGAACTACCTTCTTCTTGATCTTCTTCATCCTCATCACTCCATGTAGCTAGCATTGCTCTTGTCTTCTTGAATATCTTATTTTTCAGCTTCTTCTTTAGATCAGGACACTCTCCTCTCATGTGTCCTGGTTTCCTGCATTCATAACAAATAATGTGAGTCATTTTAGTAGTTTCTAATTTTTTATTGAAATCATTTTTCTTTAAAGCATCCTTTCTGATGAAGGGCTTGAGCTTACCTTTTCCTTTCTTTCTCAAAAACCTTTTGAAATGCCTTGTCAATAAGGCTAGATCTTCATCAGAAGAATCATCATTTTCATCAGATTGATCAGTAACAAATTTTAAGCTAGATGAAGCTTTTAGAGCAATAGGTTTCTTAGATGTGTTCAAAGATGCATTTCTTTTCAGGTTGATTTCATATGTCATTAGAGAACCTATTAACTCATCCAATTGCATGGTTGACAGATTTTTGGAATCCTCAATTACAGTAGCCTTCGTGTGCCAAGTTGATGGAAGTGATCTAAGGACTTTCCTAACAAGGTCACTATTTGAATATTCCTTACCTAGACCTCTAAGACCATTTACCAAAAGCATGAATCTAGCAAACATCTCAGAAATAGTTTCATCACTCTTCATTCTAAACATTTCATATTCTGAGACTAGAATACTTGCCTTGTTCTCCCTTACCTCAGAAGTTCCCTCATAAATGAGTTGGAGTTTATCCCACATTTCCTTGGCAGTCTTACATGAGGACACTCTGGAATACTCCTTGGGATGAATGGCACATTGCATCATATTCATGGCACTCCAGCTGAGTGTGGACTTGTTGATCTGGTCCTTGGTCCATAAACTTTCATCCTCAGGAAGTTCATCTGGTCCCTTGTCAACAATCTTCCAGAGCTCATAATTATGTGCTCTAAGGAATACTTGCATCCTATTTTTCCAATAAGCATAGTCAGATCCATTGAAAAAAGGAGGTCTAGAGATTGAATGACCTTCAGCAATAAATCCCCTAACATTCTCCATAGCAATAAACTCTTGATCGTTAGATCAAACACTTAAAGTGAAATGAGAACCCGGTCTGATACCAAATGAAATGTTGCGAAAAAATCTGCTACTAGAAATCTAGAAGGGGGGGGGGTTGAATAGATTTCTACAAATTTAAAAATCACTTCAACAAAAACTTAGAGAAACTTAATTGAGTGTGAAATCTGAGTGTTAATGGCAATTCCAAACAAATTAGGCAAGCTAAATGATGAGATCTTGACGAACCTATCAAGCATCTAGCGTAAGAGATAAGCAAACCACAATGACACAAAGATTTAGGGTGGTTCGGATTACACAACAGTGTATCCTACATCCACCATCCACACACAGACACAATTGTGGCTTATCTTGCCAGTTCATAAAAGTCACAAAGAACCACACACACTCTGAGATACCGAAATCTCAGATTCAATCACACACACGTGAAATTGGGCACAAGGATTGCACCACTTTCACAAAAACACACAGCATAGAATGAGATTGAAATGAGAAACCAGTCGGAGCAGTTGAATTCCAAATTGAAGAGGACTGGTTCGAAGATCCCTGTTTCTGCTTCAGGAATGGGGATCAGCTTTTCTGCTTCAGCTCCAAGAAGAAGACTCAGATGGATCGAAATTCTCCTTCAATTAGATCGTCCAAGGCATGCAGACCTCTTGTTCCTTCAGATTTGGGAGCAATTCGCTAGGTTGAAGTCTTCCTCAGAAATAGATAAGAATTCGCTGGAGTCTTGGAAGAACAGAATTATATGGCTCGACTTCTTGTTAAGGCCAAGTAGATAAAGGGTATTTATAGCCCCATGGGTCCACAAAATATCTTGGGATCTGTGGGCATCGAAGTTCCCGCCCAAAAAGCCTTTCCCAAAAGCTTCCACGTGTCCCTGTTAATTACATCAAAAAGATAGAGAAAATTAGACAGACTGTGTCGACACACCTTACCTATGTGTCGACACCCTGTCCCAATTATCACAAAAACTATCTCCTGGAGACTGGAACTAGTGTCGACAGACAACCAGATTGTGTCGACACCACTGGGTAATTACTGGTGACTTTGTTCTGGGACAATGCACTAGTGTCGACACACAATTGAGCTGTGTCGACACCACTGAGTCCTTTTCAGATGTAAATGTGAAGAAAACATTGTGAGATAAAAATGTAAGTATGATAAGCATGTTTTCAAAGTATTAATGAATCACATTTGACTATCATCAAAATCAAAGATCCAACATTATCAAGATGGTAGGGTCCCTTTATAGAAGGGGGGAGATCAGCCCAAGAAGACCAGAAATTACAAGAATGTGGAGAAGAGCAACCAAAGTTAGCAAGAGCATCCGCAACCTGATTGGCCTCCCTAAATACATGACAAATAGAGACGTGAAGAGACTGACACTTGGATAAAATGTCAAGAACAGGGAAAGCCAGCCGCCATGGACAAAGAAATCGACCCCTGATGATTTGCACTAGAACTAAAGAATCTGATTCAATCAACAGACTGGTAAAACCACGATCGCAGCACAGAGAGAGTCCATCCCTTAGAGCTAGCGCTTCTGTCTCAAGGCTGGAATGAATCTGGGGATAGCGGTTGGCAAAGGAAAAGATAATATCTCCACGATCATTCCGGAAAATACCACCACCTGCTGCAATACCCGTAGAGTGCTTGAAGGCGCCATCAACATTGAGCTTGTATCTCCCCGTTGGGGGAAGTAACCATCTTACAATCCTTGGACATGGATTACGAGGCTGAGGAAGGTGAATCCCAAGCCGAGATAAGTTCCTAAGCTGAGTTGGTGCCAAATCTTTCAGAGAAAACAAAGAAGCTCTAATAGCCTCCTACACATTCATCCGAACTTTAAACAGCACCTGAAAGCTGGACATAGGAGCTGAATCAAATCTGGCACGGTTGCGACTGCACCACAGCTCCCAAATGACAGAGAGGAAAATAAACCGAGCCATCTTTCCCAAGGAAACACTGCCAAATAACCAGACAAGAAAAGGATAGTTCCTTGCGCTACACTTTGGACCGACATGTTATAAAATTGGAGGATATCAAAGAGAGACCCCACACATCCTTAGCCACGTCACTATGAAAGAACAAATGGGTACCAGATTCAGCACTAGGAGAAGAGCAATAAGAACACCTGGAATAGAGAGGGATACCACAACCCGCTATGACTTCATCAGTAGGCACGCAGCCCTTCACCAAACGCCAAGCAAGGATGGACCATTTTAATGGGATGGTGGAGCTCCACAATTTGTCCCAGCCAGCTATGATGATGCCTTGAGAGAGCTTGCGCACAGAGGAAGAGGTGAAAATGCCATCTGGATTTGGACACCAAATCCACTTATCCAAGTTCCCATGAACCGTAATAGAATTGTTTAGGACCATCGCCGGGCAGTACCGATGGGCCAACATCAGATGATTACCCCCAGGCTCATGAACAACTTGCTTAATAGATAAGTGTTTCCCTGCAAGGTTCCGCCAGATGTTTTCTGGAATAAATTTATGTAACGGGACAGAACCTGTCCAAACATCAAACCAGAAGCTAGCATTAGATTCCATATTAGCAAGAAATACCCGATGATTGGATGCAACTAAGGAAGACGCAAGTCTCCAAAGGCGGCTATCAGCGGCAGACATCAGATCATAAGAGGCTTCAGAAAAATGACTATTATGAAGGTATCTAGCCTTGAAAAAATTGCCCCACAGGGAAAAACCAGTAATCGCCTTCCATAACAATTTAGTCCTCAAAGCAATCTATATGTCTTGCAGATTAATAATTCCAAGGCCCCCACACTCCTTGGGCTGAGCAATGTTTTTCCATGAAACCCAATGCTTCTTCGGAGAACCTTCATAAGAACCCCAGAAAAAATTAGCAAGCAATTTATGAAAAGACTTGATGACCGTATTGGGGACAGATAAGGAGGACATAGTGTATATAGGAATAGCTGATAGCACATGTCTTAATAAGACCAGTCTGCCACCGGATGACATAAATTTTGACTTCCAAGCTTGCAATTTAATAGCCGTTTTAGACAGGATATGAGAGAAATTGATAGGTCTTCGTCTTCCAGAGTAAATTGAAACACCAAGGTACTTGAAAGGAATAGAACCCCGAACAAAACCAGTGATGTGGCCAATGGATCGGCTAAGAGTTAAAGGAGCCCTTTCATGTAGAATAAAAGAACGCTTGCCCACATTGATCAATTGCCCAAAAGAAGCCTCATAATCCCTTAGAAAAACCATAAGCCGCATAATATGCCTTGTCGAACCATTGGAGAAAATTAAAGTGTCATCAGCAAATAAAAGATGGGAAATAAGAGGACACCGTCTCATGGTCTGATATGCTCCACCAAGACTCCCGCGAAACAAGGCTGACACGCCCCTACTAAGAACTTCTTGAGCCAAAATAAAGAGGGTCGGAGCCAGAGGATCCCCTTGGCGAATACCTCTTGAAGATTTAAAGAAGCCATGAGTTTCTCCATTCAAGAGCACTGAGAACCAGCAGTTAGAAAGAAGAGGCTCGACAAGGGATATAAATCTGAATGAGAACCCAAACTTGTGCAACACAGCATAGAGGAAATCCCATTCTAAACGGTCATAGGCCTTAGCCATATCCAGCTTCAGAATCACATTGCCACCTCTGCACTTCCTACCCAGGTGCTGCGCCATTTCCATAGCCAAAGAAACATTTTCAGATATATTCCTCCCCTTAACAAAGGCACCCTGCTCCTCAGAGATTAAAATGGGCAAAAGCTGAGCAAGCCTGTCATTGATAATATGAGATATGATCTTGTAGAAAAAATTACAGAGGCTGAAAGGCCAAAAATCAGCACAGACCTTTGGGATATCAATCTTTGGAATCAAAGCAATTAAGGAAGAGGTAAACCCCCTAGGTTATAAAGCATGGCCACAGAAGAAGGCTTGCACAGCAGAACTAACATCAGGCTCAATGAAACTCCAGCATGATTGGAAAAAATGACCTGTAAAACCATCAGGCCCCGGGGTGCTATCAGGAGACATAGACATGACGACCCTTTTAATTTCTTCATTGGAAGGAATCATACAAAGCATATCATTCTGATTGTTGTCCAGAATGCAAGGGATAACACTAAGTAACTCCTGATTGATGCTATGAGTATCCGAAGTGAAGGCCTTGGTAAAGTGCGAGACAAATAAGGTAACAATATCATCTTTATTCACCACAGGAACACCATCATCATTATTGATTTGAGTAATCATGGATTTTCTTCTACGAGAATTAGCATAAGCATGGTAGAATTTCGTGTTTCCGTCACCCTCTTTCAGCCATTTCATCCTGGATTTTTGTCTCCAAAAAATTCCCTCCTGGGCATGAGTACGCACAAGAGACTGACGAGCTGCATGAAGGAGATCATTGTTCTCTTGAGAAGCATTAACATCAAACATAGATTGGGCAATCTGAAATTCATCCTCCGCAATCAAAACATTGTCTGTTATATTCTTAAACACATTTTTATTCCAATCTCGGAAGAAGGACTTCATGTGCTTGAGTTTCATCGCCATTGTGAGCAAAGGATAGGAAGAGTAAGGAACTGCCAACCAACTCTGCTGAGCATCCACCATAAATCTATCATGAGCAGTCCACATTTGTTGAAAGCAAAATCCAGCAGGCAACCGTTGCATAGGGGGTAAAGTAGAGACAATCAAAGGGCAGTGGTCGCTACAGGCACGAGATAAATGTTGGACCTGTAAATTCGGATAGGTAACTAACCATTCACCATTTAAAAGCACCCTATCCAGCCTTGCCCAGATACCATTAGAAGCCTGACCATTGAACCAGGTGAAGCGACTACCAGAGAATCCAGCATCCTCCAGGCCTGCAGCAGCTACACAAGCCTGGAAGTCTAACATGGATCGCTCAAATGCCTTCCTACCACCCCTTTTCTCATCAGGGTCAAGGATACTGTTAAAATCACCTCCAATAAGCCAGGGACTAACACAAGTAGCAGAAAAGTCAACAATATGATCCCAGAGAATTCTCCGCTCTGCTAACAAGCAACTAGCATGAACAATAGTGACAATGTTATCCGGATGAGAGGAGGAGCATAAGCGCACAGTAATGAACTGATCCGAACAAAAAACCATATGAGCAGAGATATCATGTTTCCAGAATAACCAACTTCGCCCTTTATCATTAGAGTTTATGAGCGAAAAATCCATACCCAGCTTCTATTTATAATTATCAATTTTATCATGAGCTAACTCAGGCTCAATGATAGCCAAAAAAGAAGGGCCATGCTGCCGAACTAGAAATTTAAGACGATGAACAGAAGAAACATTACATATACCTCTTATGTTCCAGATAATTGCTTTCATGGATAACTACTTTGAATTTGTGTTAACATAGGCACTCCTGCGCAGGGAAGACCTGGTCTTGACACCATCAACCGTCCTTTCTGCCACATGATCCGATCTAACGAAATTAGCATGAATAGCTGTAAAATCTGAATTGTCCAAAGAAGATCTGGAACCTGGCAGGGAAATCACATGATGCCAGGGAGGACAAATCTCACAATTAGCATTTGATTCCAAAGGAGGGATAATCTGAGGATCAGATATATCGTTTTCCCCCGTAACATCAAATTTGCATTCCACAGGTAAAACATGCAGAATTCTAGAGTCCCCTGGGTCTAAGATTAGATTATTATCAGAGTCAATAGCTGCACCATCACCCGACCCATTAACCGAGTTACCAACAAATATGTTAACATCGTTTTGTACACAACCATCACCCACAACACCATCCTCACCCAGCTTGGATATAATAGGAGCCTCCAAGGTAGGACAAATATCAACTTGGTCAGATCTCACAACCAGCCTGTCAGATGGACTCGGCGAAGAACTTTTACTATCATTGTTCACAACCACGGGAGCCTTCCCACGATTCTCCAGAGCTCGAGATGTCGAGACAGGACGCCAAGTCTGCTTTGCTGGCGGATGAGGATGATCAGAAGTATTACCACCCGGAATAGATGGCTCATCACCAGGCATGGGCTTCTTGCATTTGGATTCAGTATGTCCCAGCCTCTTACAGATCTTGCAAAACACTGGAGGATTTGGATAAAGAAGAGGCTGCCAAAGACCACCAGCACCGATACCTATCCACACGCGTTCAGGGAGAAATTTTGAGATATCCAATTGGACACAGATTTGCACTGCATGAGTATGAGTTAGGGTAGCTGTGTCTCTATCTACCTGCAAAACCTGTCCAATACTACTAGCAATGGATCTCAGCATGGGTTCATTATAGAAATTAGCGGGAAGGCTTGGCATCTCCACCCAAACAGGAACAACAGGAGAGTCTTCATTCGGGGAAAAATCCATCGACCATTGAAAAAAATGAAATAAATATCCCTTAACAAATAACGTGTCCTTCAACAGTACCTTAAGATAGTCCTCTTGATCTTGGAAACGAAGAAGAAGATGCCGACCATCCAGAGCACTTATAATGAAGTCCTTGACAAAGTTAAACTACTGGTCAAAGTGCATACGAATCTCCTGGAAGGAAGGCCTGCCCACGGGGATACGAATCTCCTGAAAGAGACCCTGTCTTACTGATGACCAAGTGGAGAAGTAGAGTCTTAGACCCACGCCATTGACAAGTAATGAATGACAAACCTGATTGACTGACGGACTAGGAGTAGAACTTCTTGAGGTAGACTGCATTCCAAGGATGTGATAACTCAACTCCTTCGGAGTCCACTAACCTATAAGCGTTGCCCGAGTATGCCTCTTTGACAACGAACGGACCTTCCCAATTTTCTTGCAATTTGCTCCTGGGACCTGGTGCCTTTATGATTTTATGCTTTAGGACCATTTCACCCACTTAAAAATTTCTCTCAAGCACTCTTTTAGCATAAAAACGTGCAATTCTTTGGCGATAGACTTGAGCGTGGTCAGCCGCTATCATTCGCCTTTCATCTAAGAGTTCTAGTTGTGCCAACAAGGCCTCCCGTCATTGATCGGGGTCAAGTTCGGAATCCAATTGAACTCTAAGTGAAGGGACGAAGATCTTATATGGGAGTATCGCATCTAATCCATATGTTAAAGCATAGGGGGTTTGCCCCGTAGGAGTTCGGACCGAGGTGCGATAAGCCCAAAGAGCCTCAACCAAGCGGTCTGGCCAGTCAGCATTGTTATGAGATTTGCAAGTTTTCTTTATAATTTTCATGAGAGTTTTATTAGTGGCTTCCGCTTGTCCATTATCTTGTGGATAATATGGGGATGAATGATACAAATTGATGCCATATTTACCACACATGTTGCGAAGCTCTTGTGAAGCGAATTGAGGTCCATTGTCGGTGACGATGTCCCGAGGCACGCCGAACCTTGCAAGAATGTTGCGCTTGATGAACTTGACCACTGTTGAAGCTTTGACCTCTA
This sequence comes from Colocasia esculenta, assembly GCA_014218235.1. Lineage (NCBI taxonomy): Eukaryota > Viridiplantae > Streptophyta > Magnoliopsida > Alismatales > Araceae > Colocasia > Colocasia esculenta. The sequence goes on from CM024753.1 coordinate 96,191,842, forward strand.
TGAACGCTTCTGCCTCAGCCCACTTTGTGAAGTACTTTGTGGCGGTTAGGATGAAGGGCTTCTTATAGATTTCTCCAGTTCTGTCCGCGAGAGGACCGACCACGTCGAATGCCCACATGGCGAAAGGTCATGGGGCAATGAGAGGGTGAAGAGAAGAGGAAGGAGCATGAATTTTGTCGTCGTGCAATTAGCATTTAGCATAGTGACGAACAATGTGACGGCAATCTTCTTCCATGGTAGGCCAGTAATAGTGTCTTAACAATTTTTGGGCAATTGCTCTACCATTAACATGGCCACCACATTCACTGGAGTGAGCTGCTTCAACAACACTTTGAGATTCGATTTCATCAATGCAACGAAGATAGACCCCACTGAGAGATTTCTTGTAAAGAACACCACCTATAATCTTGTAACGCTCGGAGACGCGGTGAATGGCCCGTCTGTCAGCAGAGGTGGCATAATCAGGGAAGGATCCATCTTTGAGAAAGTTTTTGATGTCAAAGTACCAGGGATGGCCATCTTCGTGATCGATTTCGGGCTCTTTTGAGAGCGCATGGACCCGAAGGGAGGGGGACTTGAGTTGGGAAAACCAAGGATCAACATGAGAAGGGAATTTTAACCTTTGAATAGAGATGGTTTCAGAAGATCTCCCTAACGGAATAGGGATGGAAGAAGCTAAGGAGGTGAGTGAATCTACTAGGATATTCTGAGCCCTAGGAGTGTGGACAAGGGTGAGTTTCCTAAACTGCCGGACTACTCTTCCTACCAACTCTTGGTACGGTTTCAACTTGGGATCCCAGGTTTGGTACTTGCTAAGAGACTGCCGGAGTATCAACTGTGAATCGCCGATAATCCTTAACTCCTTTACTCTGAGCAACAAAGCCATTTTCAGCCCAACTAAAAGTGCCTCATACTCGGCCACATTGTTTGTGGCACAGAAGGTTAATTGATAGGCGTGCGGAATGACTACCCCTTCCGGTGAGAGGAGGAATGCCCCTATTCCACACCCTTTGGAGTTGAGGGCTCCGTCAAAGTAAAGTATCCATGAAGGTTCACCATCGATAATGGCTCCTAACTCTTCATCCAGAAAGCTTTCATCAACAGGAGAGTATGATGGTAAGGGGTGGTGGGCCAAATGCTCAGCAATAGCATGCCCCTTGATTGACTTTTGGTTGACGTAGGTGATATCAAATTGATTGAGGAAGCTTTGCCATCTCATCAACCGCTCAGGTAGGACGGGCTTCTCAAGCAAGTACTGAATTGGGTCCATACGCGCCAGAAGTTTCACCTCATGAGCTAGGAAATATTGTTTTAACTTCTGGGCAACCCAGACGACGGCCGCACATGTTCTTTCCATGGCAGTGTACTTCTTTTCAGCTTCATTGAACAACTTGGATAGGTAGTACACTGCTCTCTTCTTCTTCTCGTCGTCATATTGGGCCAAGACTGCTCCAGTTGAATCTTCAGTGGTTGATACATAGAGCAATAAAGGCCGACCCGGGACCGGAGGAGCGAGAACAGGGGGATTGAATAAATAACTCTTCAACTCTTCGAAGGCCTTTTGACACTTACTGTTCCAATCAAACTTTGCCTCTCCTTTAAGCATCTCATAGAAGGGCTTCCAACAGATTGAATGCTGGGAGATGAACCTCCTAATGAACTGAAGCCTGCGAATTAGCCCTCTGACTTCTCTGATATTCCTAGGAGGAGGCATGTCGATTATTGCTTTGGCCTTGTTGGGGTCAATCTCAATTCCCCGCTTTCTTACTTGAACCCAAGCAATTTCCCCGAGGAGACTCCAAAGACACATTTCTTGGGGTTCATTTTGAGCTTATGTTCCCTAGACCGTTGGAGAACTGCCCGGAGGACCTCAGCATGACCATGTCGAGTTCTAGATTTAACCAAGACATCATCCACATAGACCTCCATGTGCACATGCATCATGTCATGAAAAATTGCCATCATTACCCTTTGATAAGTTGCTCCCGCATTCTTTAATCCGAAGGGCATGACAACATAACAGTAGGTCCCCCAAGGCATTGTGAAAGAAGTTTTCTCTTGGTCTTCCTCCACCAGACGGATTTGGCTATACCCAGAGAAACCATCCATGAAAGATAACATCTCGAAGCCGGCAGTATTCTCCACTAGGACACCTATGTGTGGAAGAGGAAAATCGTCCTTTGGGAAAGCACGATTAAGGTCACGGAAATCTATGCAGATCCTAACCTTACCGTCCTTCTTCATTATAAGGATGATATTAGCTACCCATTGTGGATAAAGCACAACCCTAATGAATTTGGCTTTGTGCAATTTGTCAATCTCCTCTTTGATCTTGAGTGCAAGCTTAAGATGTAACCTCCTTAGCTTTTGTTTGACGACTTTTGCGTCTGCTTTTAGGACTAACCGGTGTTCGACCAAAGAGGTGTCAAGTCCCAGCATGTCCTCGTAGGACCAAGAAAAACCTTCGGAGAATTCTTTAAAGATGTCTACAAGGGCTTCTTCTTCTTGTACACTCAAGTTGGCACTAACCAAGACTACCTTCGGGGATTCTTCAGTGCCAAGATTGACCTCTTTGGTTGGTTCATCCGCAGCCATGGTTGGCTCGTCGAACCTTTTTGTGCCATCCACATAGGAGCTCACTGGGTCCTCTTCTTCTGACTCAAGATCTCCCGGCTCACCCTTCTCATCGAAATCTAGCAGATAGACTCCTAAACCATCATCTACAGAGTCACCTTCTTCAAAATCAGACTCTACAAGGGCAGGTTCCTCAAGAAATTCTGGGACTTGACTTAACTTAACACATTTCTCAGCCAAGGCCATGACATAACAGGCAGGAACTTGCCTACCCTTCCCCTTACGAACATATGGCTGAGAGGAACTAGACTCTTCTGAACTTAGACCTGACTCTAGACTAGACTCTAAACCCGACTCGAAACTAGAATCTAGACCACTATGTACAGGACTGCTATGTACAAAACTATGTACAGGGAAAGTGCCCCCAGAGGGGCGAGAAAGGGAGTTTAGGCTGGAAAGCGTCGGCCCCTGGCCGAGCGGAAGAGGTTCCAGAGAGGAAGGGTGCTCGATGGAAACCTCACATTCCCACCTTTCAAAATCGGCATTTTTTTTTGGGATTCAAAGCTCAAAACCATTAGTTGTTGACTCAATGATACACCAATTGGCCAAGTGAGGGATGGAGGAAGGATAGGGGAAGAAAGAAGAGAGGAAGAAGTGGATGGAGGAGGAGAGTGAGGTGCCGGGCACATCTCAGTGGTGGGGGATTGTGAAAGAGATGAAGGGGATAAAGGTGATGAGGAGGGGAGATCCTAACCGAAGAGTGAGAGAAGGCCAAAGTCATCGCAGACTTCCTCAACCTCAGCAATTTCCTCTCCTTCTCCTTCACTTTCAGAATCGGACAACTCCTCTACCACAGGTTCCCGAGTTCCTAGTTGGAGGGGCCCCTGAATAAAGTGTTCTCTCAGGGTCCAAGTAAGGGGTTGGTAGGGGATGAAAGGATCTGGATGAATGGGGTCCAGATGAAAACCTAAACCAGCCCTATCTAGCAACCTTCTCGTCTACACACTACGGATCGGACTCTGCTCATTCCCGCCTAACCCTTGGCCATGTATGTAGCCGATCTTGGCCATCACATCCCAACCCTTCCCTTGAGGACATGGGATATTCTCAAACTCTTCATTTGACTGGGGAGGTTGGTTTAGATCAAAGGGTAAGGGGAAGTCAAAGATGGACATGACTGGATTCTTCCCCTTGTCTGGAATGAACAAATGCGGCATCTGCTCTGAAGTGATAGAGTTGAGAGTTTCTAAGGTAGAAATGCTCTTGATTTTGATAACCCGCCCATTGAATGGGAATTTGAAACATTGATGGGCTGTAGAAGGGACCCCTAGGGTTTGCTCTAGCCAAGGACAACCAAGGATGGCCTTGTAAGCGGGGTCGACATCTAAAACTAGAAACTCAGAGGACATAGTGACGAGTCCAATCTCGAGCTGAAGAGCTATCTTACCTTTGGCAACCCTTTTGGAATTGTCGTAGGCAGCAATAGTGGAGCAGATTTTCTCCAGATTGTCCTCCCCCAAACCCAATTGCTTGAGGGCCTTCATCGGACACACATTGATGGATGCCCCAGTGTCAATGAGGGTGGAGTCCACCGAAACCCCATTGAGGTTAATGGTAAGATAGAGAGGAAGTGAACGACACTCAGGGGCAGCAAGATCTTTGTCCGAGAAGGAGATTGATGGTCCGTGGGTGAGGGAGAGGATAGCATTGGTGACCCCACTAGGAGGAAGGTCATCATTGGCCATGACTTTCTGGAGGAATTGGAGGAGGGTGGACTGATGAGACGGCGATCTCCGAATCAATTCCAAAATAGACACCCTCACGGGGGTCTTATCCAAGTGTTGCAGAATGTCATATTCGGTGCCGGCAGGGGGTGGAGATCCATTATCCTCCTCATCTTGAGATGGCCGTGGGAGAGGAGGAACAATCTGGTTCCTAAGTGTGACATGGACATCCTCCTGAGACTTAGGGAGAATGAGCTGGAGAGGTCTGGTTCCAGGGGTAGACGACTCATAGACAGAGGAAACAGACATGGAAGGGTAGGCCTCCTGATGTATGGGTCGGATAAGAACTAAAGGCCGCTCTTCTAAAATGGCATCTATGGTCGTGGAGGGCTCTTTAGACTCTACGGAGGGACAGGGGTACCACTCCTCAAAACCTTCTACCCCCCATTGTTGCTTTCTCCTCACTACCCAGGATTCTGAATGTGTCATGGTGTGGACATTTTCCTGGGACTTAGAGGAGGAGGGATTGTTGCTTTGGTAGTTGGGGAGAGGGTTTTGGACAATACCCAGGTCCCTTTTGGTGTACCTAGACTTGGCTATGGCCACCTTGACGTCCTCCCAGTTAATCCTACCCTGGTCGTTCATGTCGTACACCCAGTCACAGAAGGTGAAGCAATTGTTTATATCATGACTGGGAGCCCTATGATAAGGACAGTATTTTGAGGTATCCACCCTCAGATTGACGCTTTCCCTTTGTGGGGGGAGCCGGATAGCGTCACAGGACATGAGGGTGAAGAATACATCCTCGAGGGTCTCAGGGAGAGGAGGGTAGTGAGACCTTTTAGGACCGGGCCGAGTGTAGCCAGAAGGAGGAGGAACAGCGGAATAAGACTTGGAGGGGTGTGACGGGAACTGGTGAGGATTAGAAGGAGGGTTGGGAGGAGGATTGGAGGACTTGTTGGGAGGCCTCAATGGCTAACTGCAAGCACTAACGGACTCGTTGACGGTCACCCCCTTGGTGGTAGGTGCCGCGGGAGCCTTACGTCCTTTGGGCTTCCCTTCGAAGAAATGTGGAAGAGAGGAGTCCTTGATTTGATTCTGAACCACCCTAGCTCGATTATAAAGATGTGCAAAGGAGGGGAACTCACTTAGCATCAAAATGGATTTGAGCTGAGAAGTGGTGTTGTTGACAATCATAATGATGGCTTGAGACTCTAGGATGGTGACATCGGCTCTCGAAGCCATGGATCTCCAACGATTGGCAAAAGTAACAAAGTCTTCGTCCGGCCTCATCTTCTCTGCCACCAAGTCAGAAAGTGTAGGGACTTAAGTGGCCATGTAGGAGAAATGGGAGATGAAGCATTCGGAGACTATGTCGAAATTAATAAGATCCGATGTGGGTAAGGAGGTGAACCACCTCAAAGCTTCCCCCTCTAATGGTTGTTGGAAGAGGTGAAGTAAGAGGACCCGATCGTACAGCCACCGATGGGAATCCATGGTAAAGCCAGCGAGGTGATATTGAGGGTCGGAGGTCCCGTCATACTTGCGGTATTTCGGGGCCTTGAAATCTGGGGGAAAGTAGGCGTTGGGGAGCTTGCAGTAGTTCTGAAGGGAATGAGGCTTAGAAAGAGACAGAGATTCAGCCAAGAGCTTCCGAATAAGACCCTCCATCTCCGACCGAGAAATGGATTCAGATTGAGCAGGGGGTGTGGGCTGAACATTGGGCGGATAGGAAAAAGGAGGATTTAGAACAGAAGCAGGTAAAGGAGTGGGAGGATTCGGAGTGCAAAAGGGGAAGGGGGAGATGGGAACCCGTGAGGGAGTGACAGGCTTAGGAGTGGGCCTAGATGATGAAGCATGGAAAGGAGAAGGGGATGGAGGGGAAGGAGAGGCCGCTGCCCGGACAGTATGCTTAGAAAGCATAGATATGATGTCTTCGGGCAAATAGCAGGAGAGGAGCTTGGAGAATTCGGGGTCTTCCTAAGTATCTTGAGCATACGTGGGGTTGACCCTTAGACTCACGCTCTCCTCATTGTCGTCTTGAGAGGAGGACTGAACAGACTCTTCAGGCTGATTGTTAGTGTCAACCATTCCGACAAATTCATGGACATTGTCCTCATATTCAAAGGCCTAATTGTCAGTCATATTCAAAGAGTTCGACCAAGAGTCCATTAGCACACAATCTACTGATTTTAGAATGGTTAAGTTGAGTTAATTACATTGTTTTTAGAAGAAAAGTGGATTTCTACCGAACAATGTGATCAAACAACGTCCCCAAGAATTTTAGATATTGAAGTTATGTGTTAATTAATCTTGAAAAAGCCGGTTCTCTCAAACCTTACTCAAACCCGGGTGAATAGGTGGACTAAATAGGAAGGTGAAAGGTCCTCCTGCCCCGTACCGCAAGAGAATCCACAGAATTTAGGAACTTATAGAGTTCTCCTTGGAACCAACCTGATTTACTCGAGAGGGAATCCCCGAGTAAAAGGTTGTAAACCAAGGAGGGGCTATCCTAAAATGTGCGGGGAGGCTAGAACAGAGAAGAAGAAGGCCCCCCTCGAGACTGGGGACCGTTAGGAACACACAGGAAGCAAACAGGAAAGAAAAACAAATCAAAACAGACATAATGCAAACTTCTGTGAAGTAAACGGCAAGCCAATGGACACGCAGTTCATCAGAAGTAAATTGACGGCATGATCGACAGATGCGAGAATGTGATAAACGGCAACCTATATGGACGTCTACAAGAAATAAACGGCAAGAACGTTGGATGCTTACCTGGGAAAATGGCAATATCTCTTGCCATTTACCTGGATGCAGACTGAGACCGCAGTAGCAGTGCTGGTCCCACCGTGATCGCCAGAAAAGAGCTATGGACCATCCGTTTCCCGTGCTCCTCAGTGACTGTGGGATCCTCCGGTGGTTCACGAACGTCGCTGCTCCCTCATTGGCGATGAAGAGGGTGCTGGTTGACCTCGTTGACTCCCAGGTTGACCAAGTTGACTGAGGAGGAAAACAAAGAAAACCACAAATGGAAGGGAGATGTTGTGATCGCCAGGGCCTTACCTATGCCCAAGGAGGTGTTGTGACCACACTGGTGATGCTGCCTCACGTAGCGGACGGAGATGGGGCCTCAACTTCTCCTTCTTTGGCCGGCCAAAGAAAGAGAGCTCCAAGGTCTTCTATGATTCGTTCCTGCCACAAAAGAGACTCTATTAGACTTAAATGAAGTGTAGAAAGCATCCTAAACAGAAAGGAAACAATCTCAAAAGGAGAGTCTTGTACCAGTTGCGGACTTGAGAAGAGGGGTGGCCAAGTGCTATGACCACCCTTCTTCCCTCCGTTTTTGCTTGGGAAACCCCTTTATAGATGTGTAGGTAGGTGTCCTACGTGCCTAAGGCGTGTGAGAGTGTATGTGTAACATGCAAAACTAAAGAGAAAAGGAAGGGAAGGAGAGAAAGAGGAGGAGGTGATCCTCGTTGCTGTGGCGTTGCTGACTCCCTGGTGTGCTCCTCCAGCTCGGGATGAAGCCTCCTAGATGTCCCGAATGATGAGAAGGAGAGAAAGAGGAAGGATCAAAGGATAAGTGTACTTTTCTCTCTCTTCTTTCAAGGCAACAGCATGTGGATGTCCAGCCTCTCCCCCCCCCCTCACTTAGAAGGCCAAGGGGGGGGGGTTAAATAGACAGTAGGGTCGGAGTTCAGAAGCTTTGGATGCTCAAGTGTGAAGAAACACACTTATACAAGTGGCAATCTATGTATTAAACCTCCAACCAATGAGGAGAGGCCAAGTAGGATTTTTACTGGGTCAATGGGGTGCCAAGGTGGCCCATATGCCCGTTGGGAACGGCTACATGCATTGCATGGCCGAGAGAATGGTGCAAGTGGGCTGGAATCTCGGGGTAGTTGCGCAGACCAAGTAAACCAGGTTGACGTCCAACGATGTCGCCGCCAACCCCATGCAGACGTCCACATGGGTGGATGCCGACTATAGTCAACGTTCAGGGGGCTTGCCACCAACATGAAGTCAGCGGCAATCGATGCTGCCGTCTACATGGGATCCGAGGCAAGTCAACAAACGGTCAAACAAGCCTTATTGGGCCATGAACCACGTAGAGATGGGCCAAATCTCGCGTCTACACCGACCTCAAGAATTGACCTCCTTTTAGTGGTCATAGAGGTCAGATCCGACCTCAAGAATTGACCTCCTTTCAGTGGTCATAGAGGTCAGATCTGACCTCGAGAATTGACCTCCTTTTAGTGGTCATAGAGGTCAGATCCGACCTTGAAAATTGACATCCTTTTCAATGGTCATAGAGGTCAGATCCGACCTCGAGAATTGACATCCTTTTCAGTGGTCATAGAGGTCAGATCCAACCTTGAGAATTGACCTCCTTTTAGAGCTCATAGATGTCGAATCCGACCTCGAGAATTGACAAGCTCGGAGGTCGCCTTGGTGAGGTTGCCCCACCATAAAAGACGAGGTCTCTACGACACTCGACCAGTGGATTTTGTTATGCGTTGGCTAATATTCATAAATGTCAGGCTAACCATCGTGGGATTGGCCACGTCAGAAGAAGATAGCGACGACGTTATGTATGGTCTTAGTACTCAAGGAACTAAAACTTTCGCAAAGTTCTCGGATGACGTTGACGACCCAAACATGAAAATCGTTGTGAATGGCAAGAAAGTTGCATTAAAGGCCTCGACTTTTTGGCCGAGGTAGTGAGGTACAAAAAGGGGTCTCGACGATGCACGAGACCAAGAAAAGGTAAAAGGACCCACGCAGGGGTCGTCTACAGCGCTATCGAAGTAGAAGGGGTCATTTTCCTAGGCTCAGTAGTAGCGGCCGCATCAGTGGTGGAAGCCTCATTGACTGTACTCAGGCCGGCGGCAGGAGCATCGACTGTGGTTTGGACGTCAGTAGAAGAAGGAATGGCATCGACTGACTCCTCGACGTCAACATCCTCTTCCTCACCTTCCTTTATAGCTACCGTCAGCTAGGAGAAGTTGAGGCTCGGGTACCTCTCCTTCCTGCGTCCAAGGCAGAATTTATACCCTTGCTGGAAGAGCTTGACAACCTCGGCTTTGAGCTCGTCGGAGTCCCGATACTCGACGATAGCCTCGCTGATGGCCTTCTTCCGCTCATTGGCTACCAGCTGTACGATCCCAGCCTTGGTCTTCTCGTGGGCCTCTTGCTCGGCCTTGAGGGCATCTTCTCAACCTGGAGGGACTTGAGGAGTTTATCACTCTCCTTTTTGCTAGTGCGGCGACATTGGTCTCGGCCTTGTCTGCCCTCTCGGCCTCAAGTTTCTTCTCGGCCTCGGCCAATCGTGCCTCGAAGGAAGCTCGAGAGGCCTCAGCCCGGTGGAGAAGCATCTCAAACGACGCCAGCTGGTCCTGTGCAGCCCTATAGAAGTCCTCGATAACTTCGTTAGACTTCTGGGCCAAAGATAGAGCCTTGGATTTGGTGAGGATAGACTGGAAGACCCCACCCCGTGGTGCTCTGCTCCTCTCTCGACCGTGACGACTACCAATGCTGGGATGAGGCCGAGGGGGTGGTAGTCACCGCCGAGCCTAATGTGGGCCGAGGACGCTTAGACGACTTCCTCGGCACTGGCATAGGAGACTGTTCCTCAGGGGCCAAGGACGGTCGGGTGACGACAGGCATGTCGGCCTCAACTGGGAGAGGATGCTTTGAGCCTCGGCTCGCACTCTTCCTCCCTCTAGACATAAGCTCGCGCGCAGCTAGCTCGTAGAGAGAGATGCTGCCCTTCTCTTTAGTAGACCCTTTTCGGCCATTGCTGCAAGATAAGAAGTCAATTAGCTCTCGGAAGTCATCAACAATGGCCAAAGGTAAATGTCGGCAAGGAGTTTAGACCTCGGTCGGCCTTGGCAATCAACTCGAATAGCTTCTCGGAAGACTCGAACAAGTCGGGAGGCTCCACCGCCTATAGACACTCGAACTTCGAGAGCTCGGATGCAACAAGGGTCTAGGAGCGGAAAGCTTTCTCTCGGATGTTTATTGCCGACCACGTGGTCGGAAAGGGCCAACCGGTCAGGCAGTGAGCAAAAATGAAGTTCCTCCTCCAGATGTGGAAGAAGGAAGGCATTCGGCCAAGGATTTTCTGACCTAACGGAGTTGTGAAGTACAACCAGTCATTGAAATCATTCACAGAGAAGACATAGAAGAAAAGGCGGGTGGTCGAATGAAATCAGCCAAGGCACATACTACTAGAAAGCCTACAACCGACCTCCAGGAGTTGGGGGTCAGCTATGATGGAGCAGCTTCCAGCTTTATAAGAAGAAAGATGATGAAGGGATGTAGAGGTAACTGAAAGCTTGCTCGGACAGCCTCGAAGTAAATGCAAACTCCTCCCTCCATGGTGTAGTGGGCTCAGAGTCGCTTGGAAGAATACAAGGTAGAGTCCTCGGGAAAGTTGAGACCAAGATGGGTTTTCATCCATTGGAAGGTCTCGTCATCGGTTTCACACCAAGTGTCGGCTTCGGTGTCGGCTAGCCGACGCAACCCCGAGGTGTAGGAAGAAGGCTTCCTGGGTACATAGGACCCAAGACTAACCTCTAGAGCAGAAGACTCCTCGGCGGGATCCGAAGCCTGAATGTCGGGCCGAGAAGCCTCCTGAAGGGACATCCTTCTCTCGGAAGGACTAGGAGGTGAGGTCGCTTCAAACAATGCAGAAGCAGAGAAGTTCTCGAAAGGAGAACCTCCAGATGAGAAACCCTCTCAAAGGCAAGGGTCAGAGGAAGAAGTCCTAGAGAGCTAGATGAGGTAGAGCTCATCGCTTACCTCTGAAGGAAGCAAGTGGAAAACGAAGGGTGACGACGGAAGCTCGGAGGTTCGATCGAAGGTCGTCGATTTGGCTGGTCGTCTGATGAAGACTCGTGCACGAAAGCAAGGGTGGATTTTCGGCAGTAGACCCCACTATTTCTAGTGCCATGGGGCTGATCAGATCCAACGGTTGATATTCATCGTCTTCGGCGAGGGCCCAGATCTTGACATGTGGCGGCCCCAGATTGGCCTCCGAGCGTCGCCTCAGATTTTGACTGGCGTGGCTAGCAAGGAGAGCCATGATGATGCATGGGAGTCGAGGGGGAGATGCAATGGATGGAGTCGTCACACAGTGGTCAATGCGACCTGACAGTACGGCGCCGTGTAGGCCGATGCTGACAACATCCTGATTGGACTTGTTGCAGGCCGGCGTTGATAGTTTGGTGATGCGACGCAGAGCAGGACACATGAACTGGTAGAGCCATGTGGCAAGACACGTGTCATTGACAAAGAAATTCCAAACATCAGCTTCACCTCGGTCCACATTCACAGTCTGACGTGAACTTGGAGGGCCAGTGATACAGGGGAGTTCCCCGCAACTCGGCCAAATCCTTGGTGCGGCCGACCTTCCAAAGTGCCTAATCTGACGTCCTTACATGGCTTGGGTTTGACGAAGGCATCGTCTAGCCCGACGACTCAGGTCGGCTAGATCGACCTCTTTACACCCCTCGGGCCGACTCCTACAGCTTGACCAAAAGTAAAAGACTTCTCGGCTCTCCATAGCCCACTTGGATCCCAATGTGTCCACGGGATTCCTAGAGCGTGACTCGCGTAACTGCCGATGCAACCTCAAACAAGGCAATGTCTGAGGATCGTGCGCCCGATAATTGCGACCATTAAGACCACGATCTAGACGATCTGGCATGCCAGTTACGACCACGATCCGATGACAATCACGGAGATCCCCTACAAGATTCGCGGGGTCGTCCAACTGTTACACAGGTATCCTGACCTTATAAAAGAGGCAAACTGTAGTACCCCGGAAAATCTATTAATTAAAAATTATGGATAAATTGAAATTTTATCAATTAATAAATTCAACCAGTTAAAAATGTACGCATTATTATCACATGAGTATAATCCATATAAAAATTCCTTAAAAATAATAATTATACTTTAAATGATATTCTCTAATGACCTATTAAGAAACTGGGCACAGAAAATTTATTTAGATCATGTTTAAGAATTTATGCGACTTATTAGCATAATTAAGGAATAAGTCGGAGAACCCATTATTTTATGAGCCAAAGTGGATTATAAATTAAAATAAACTTGTGGGTAGACTTTAAATAATATGGGTTGATAGCCCATTATGATATTCGGACCAATGGACAATCTTGGCCCACGAATAAATTCTCTAATAAAAGGATAATTAAAAATCCAATAAGTAAAGTAAGAACATTGGTTGTACAATTAGGCTCATTTGAGTTATTGGGCCAAGAGTAAGAACCCAAATGATGAAGATTAGGAATATTGGCATGAATGATTTTTAATCAAATTTAAAATATGAAGTTACTTGAATAAGTGTGATAAATAGATTTAAATAAGAATAAAGGGTGAATAATTAGAATTAAATCAATACCCATTAATCTAAATGAGTAATGGGTTTTAATAATGATCCTAACATGGATTGTTGGGCCCAAAGATGAAGAGCCCATCATGAGATGGGAGATAATTAAGCCAAAATTTGAAATAAAAATTAGTGGTAATTAGTAAAGGGTTAAAATAATTATTTAATAGCTCAAATCTATCCTAAAAAGAGTCATAAGCTTACCCTAAACCCTTGGCCACGAAATTGGCTCTCTTCCCAACCCTAATTAGGAGATAAAGGAGAGAAATAGGAAGATAAATAAGGAAATTCGGAGTTTAAGGAAAGGAAGGGGTTTTAGAAGGGTAGGACTCTTGTAGCAAGCTATACACCCCCTAATTCGGCCCTATCAACCCATAGAATGTTCTTGGAGCTCTGGAGGACGAAGGAGAAGGTTGTGGACGTGAGGAGCAAGGAGAGGAAGGCTTGGAGCAAGGAGGGTTTTCTTAATTTCATCCACAACCCTAGGTTTTCATTACCCACGAGAAAAGGTAGGCAATCTCTCAAGCCAAATCCGTGTAAAAATTATCCTAGGAAGACTTCATATTCCCGAGCAAAAGCCATCTCGTTTTGCTCTATTTCAATCTCCTATGAGGGAGAATTAATTCCTTGAAATCCTGTCAGATCCATGTACCCGACCCTTCATGTTTGTTTTCAAACCTTATGTACACTTGATTCCATGCCATGAGAAAATTCTCATAAATGCTACGTCATGTTAGCTTTCAAACGTCCCTGGTTTGCCTAATTTTCATCATGTATTCATCTCTAATTAATTTGTTGAACCTTGAATGCGCCTATTTAGGTCATCGAAATGTAACTTGATCAAAGCATGCCTAAACCTTGTCTATTTTCAAATTAATAATGTTCATAGATCCATGTGTCTACTTTCGTTTAAAACTAGTTTCGTGATGTTTGGATCACCGTGCGATTTTATATGGAATTTATAATGACCATGTATCAAAGAGGATTCACCCTGGAAAAAAGGGAAAAGGGGCGACCCTACCTGATATCGCGTCGGCGCGACCCGTCGCGATATCAGTGGGGTCGCGTCGGGCTGTGGCGTCGCGTCAAAAACGTGGCGGCATAAGCCACCACGATTTCCAGCACGAACTGGATCGGGCCAGCCGGTTCGGCTGTCGCGCCCAGGCCGGCGACTGCTATACGAATTGTGTCCGTGACCCCCGCCGCGATTGAAGCATTTCGGACAGAACTTAAAATTGTGCATATGTCCCTACTTTATATGTCATTTAACCCTTGTACAAGTTAAACTATGTACTGTTAAGCTTAATAAATGGCCTGAATATTTTTATTTAATAATATTTAAATAATTCTTATTAATTTAAAAGTCGTGAGCACAATTTATTCTATTCTCATGATTTCTATACACTTGCACACTAAACATTGTTTATTGCCATTTGACTCTATTAAATTACTCAATAATGTATCTGATAATTAAGTGAAATTAATTACCTAATTTCCCTATTATTTAAATGACACATGTCTTCATTTTATTCGTGTGATTTGTACACCGTTATCGCGTCCCTCTGCCTTCGAGCACTCGAGACAAGATGGACAACATTTCGTTACACACTTTCTCTTGACTTGGACCACCTCTCCATTGGAAATACCCTCGACTGGGCCAGGGACTCCTTGTCAAGGGCTCCATAAGTCTTCTTGGCTTTGGCGCACGTCTGTAGCCGATGAGCTGGTTGTACCTTTAAATCCCGTTACAGTTTTAGGGATCAGTACGATCCAAATGGCCTTAGTAAGTTCTCTCTTATCTTGTGATCACGCCGGACCATCTAGCCAGTGTTCATAGCGCGACTAATGGGCGGATGTGACTTCTACAAGACTGTCGGTACCCGACCTAGTGTCGTGCAACTGTTACTATCATGATTTAACGTTGTTTTACGATTATATGCCTATCTCATCTACTATCCTTGTACTCTCATCTATTCACGTTCACTCTACTATCTCGTCTATTCATCTAGTACTCTCTTGAGACTCTTGAGCTGTTGTGGCTCCCATTGCTTGTACTATACTTGACTGTCTAGCTCCATAATATGGGTCTTGTGACTCTACTGTATCAAATGCATACTGTGCAGGGCACGGAGAGTGTCCGAGGGGCTCCAATCTAGTCCTGGGGGCAGAGAGCCACCTGAAAATACCTGCAGGGGCTATTGACGGTGTTCTGCATTGTACCGGCTGTGACTATCTCTACATTTGCTAGACATCGAACTATTATACTATTAGTCTGAGGAGTTCAGACATACTGTATCGTTTTGGTGCTATTATTGTGCTAGTACTGACTATTATAATATTAGTCTGAGGAGTTCAGATGTATTGTACTATCGTTAAACGGCTACTATACTAAAGTGACTATTGTCGTACTCTTCTAGTGCACTGTGGTGCAACCATACACGTTATCTCTTTACACGTTATCTCATTTCGCGCTATCTTGTTATATGGTCATTTCTCTATCAACCTAGTTTTGCCATACTCTTGTAAAATGTATTATCGTTCACATGTTATCGCATGCTATCATTCTTTTGGTATAGTATGCCATCAATCTCTTGTTATCTTGTGCTATTACTCTCTTGACTATACTTGATCGTTCTCTCTAATTAACCTGCGTTACAAGACATTAATCACTTAAAGCATGCTTGTTTACACAAGATATTAAGTCCTTCTGAGCGTTATCGCTCACTCTTCGTTATTTGTTATTGTGTTTTCAGGTAAGTCAAGTGATGACCTTACTCACAACAACGGGAATGGACTGGAGTGATGAGTGTCCTGGAGTCGTAGCAATGGATTATCCCCAGTACCCTAGAGTTAGTTTAGTTAGTTGTTTAGTTATCATTTCCAAATGTAATGATGCTATTGAGCCCTGTGTTTTGGCTCTGAATTAGTGGTTGTAATAGTTTAGATGAATTATTAACAAAATAATGAGTTTATTGCAATTATTGTTCATTAGATGCTCTGATATATGTGAATGTATGCGCAATTTACGTTACCATACACGTTGTTCATGCCTCCCCGATTTATTCCGCTGTTAAATTGGTGGGGCATGACACAGACACTCCAAAAACTCAAGTACACTGTTCTACTCCATAGGCTAGGCCATTCTACTTGGCTAGCGACTGACTAGAGCGTTGGAGTGTCTCCCCACCGAGGCCTCTTGGCGGGCTTTGCATGTAGCGGTCCTCGCCGTTCAAACCCGTTAACCTAATAACGAGCTTGACCCGACTCCGCCTCCCGCGAACGAGCCGAAGCCTTGTAAGGGATACCATTCACAAGTCCGTAGAAATATAAAGGAAATAACTCAAATATATATAAGATTGTCATATCTCACAAATATTTACATGCAATATACATAGCCATTCCTCAACTGTAGCCAGACACAAGTACAACAACCTGGGGCATACCCCGAGGTGAACAGAAAAAGGAGATTACACTACTGGTGGTGCAAACCCAACTCTGCTACGGTGCGGCCCTGAACTAGACGACGGGCGAGAAGCCTCCTGCTCTCCCTCACCTGAAAGGAGTAGGGGTGAGCCTCACATGTCACTAGCTCAGTAGGTAAACTCCCTCAAAAGCTGTACAAAACCAAACTCATAAAGTGCAGAAGCAAGAAGCTACACTAGGCAATTTATAGAAATAGCTACATATGATACTAAAGCTGTAAATAACAATTATCGCATACTATTAACAGAAATCAACCTCTAATAAATAAACGGCAAATCTCGTCCAAGTGTACGTGCTATAGTAGAAGAACGCCGCACTCGGGTCACGAAGACTGGTTTGCGACACCAGCAACTAACCCGGACAAACCACACAGGACTACCTCTCAGTCTCGCAGCCACGGACGAAAGGTCCAGCTGCCTCTCCACTAGAACAAGCCAGGAAACTGTGGAGACCAACCAACACCACTCCTGCAGACCACACAGCCGCAGGCCCATGCCTGGCACCTTTAGGGACTTTGGCCCAAGCTTCCTAAAGTGAGGCACTGGAAAACAGGACTAGCTGGGGCCCAGTATGTCTACTGGTATCCATAACCCCCAACCACGAGTGCGCTACAAGCGACAAAACACAAACTCACACAAGGCGTTGTCCTACTGTCATCTTTCCCTCAGCCAACTCTACACAAGAGTGAGGGTGTCCAGGAAGACGACACAGATCTCGACGATACCCAAGTACTGGAACAAGCCCCGAGCACTAATGAGCCTGGCTCACACCAAACCTGGGGCTCCCAACTGGAGAGGTAACCCCGGTAGGCATCGTACTACTCGCCACACACACACAAACTATGTGAACATCATACAAACCACGTGAACACCATGTCAACCACGTGAACAACATGTTCCTCGAACTCCACAAGTGCCAATGCACCACTTACCATTGCCATGCATAACCAATAATGATAATCTGATAATCATGTAACCATGCACAAGCCCATTGCCATCGGAATCCAAAACACGACGGGGTCCACTGTCGCCTTCAGAACATGATGCCTCGATACGGCGCGTTCTGAAGAAGAACGTGATGGGTCGAGCTGTCGCATTCTGAATGCGACAGTCAGGTCCGTCACCTTCACAGACAGTGACCCAAACCGGAGAATCCATCTCCAGAATCCCCATGCAAACCAAGCTATCTACCATGAAACCTAAATATTCATGCTCTAAGCATTACACTAGCATGGTATCTACTGTCTACAACATGTAAAACAAGCTAAACATACTACATATGCAATCTACGATGAGAAACAGGGCAGAATCTCCCTACCTTCGTGAAGAACAGCGATACCCTGGCATTTCCCCTGCTCCGTACCACGTCCTCGCTGTGAGACCACGCCAAAAATAGCTCCAAATCCTCGAATCGCCCAAGACCCATGCAAAATCTCCTCCTCCTGGACGAACAGAGCTTTTTGGGCTCTGTTTGGTCGACCTAGGTTAAAAGCACTTCGGAGTTGAGAACACGATGTACCCTACCGTCGCGACCTAAATGTGATGGAGAAGGCCGTCGCCTTCTCATGGCCGACGTCAGCAGGCCGCCCAGTGCCCGCCACGCGGCGGACATGCAAACGAAGACCATCCAGCGACAGTAACTAGAACGCGACACCCAAGATCGACGCATTCATAATGCGATGTCCACCCCTGTCGCGTTTACAAACAGTGAACCAGTGGGTGCTTTGGGCCCAAACTGTCGGCCCACAAAGCCTTAAAATCTGCGTAAACACCTGAAACACACACCATAGGCCACACACTGGCCTCCACAACCACTAAACCACAATCTGAATGCTCATCACTTGGTCCAATACTAAGCTAAAAATGGCATTGCGGGCCTCTGGGATGTTTCTTCTATCCCTCTTGTTATTTCGACTTATAGCCACTTGTATCCCCTTTTTTAAGCAGTTAGAAATGAGTTGCCTTTTTGTGTCAAAAAAAAGTAACTACATAGAAGACCAACCCAAGGATGGAAAGGATTTTGTTGGCATTATTAGTTCAATTTTCCCGGATCATTCTACAAGTGCCAAACATGGGTGTTTTGTCTTATAAGAACTAGCCTGTTGGATGATTCATCTTTTAGCATTTTAGATTTCTAACTTGTGAGTTGTGATAAATGTATCATATTAATCATCCATTTTAGAAGTTCATATAGCTAGTGATAAATGTAGATTAATGTACTATATACCCCAACTGGTTTTAGTGCAAATCTCTTATTTTAAAAGGCCACGATTGTTAGAAGCCCATAACTAACACCTACATAAAGTGCTTCCAGTGTTGCACGTGATGTTGACAATCTTATAGAAGCTAATACTATCAAAGATAACGTAATATTTTTGATATAAATCTGCTTTGATGCCTATATTCAGAATGTCATACTTTAATGACATTGTATTAAAGCTAACATTATTAATGTTTCATGTTTTCTTCTTTTTGTGTGCCACAATTGGAAGGAAAGAAGACAATCCTTGTTAATATGGAAAGGATGCAAATGGTTGTTAGTGTCATCATCAGCACTTACCGAGAGAAGATGGCATTGGGACGAAAAATTGGTTACAATCTCTGTGAGATTATGCTTACCCAAGCCTACAAACTAGACACATTGCTATTTATTGATGATGAAAATAGGAAAACAATCAAGGATGTCATTGGAACCTCTATCTTGTGGTGGAAGGATTATGTAAGTAGTTGCTCTTATATCACAGTCAACTGTTTTATGGTAATTTCAACTTTATGAAAATACTTACATCGCTTTTCATTATTATTGTCACTGGTGATCATGATATATTAGGTGTGATATGTATTCAGATTGATATATATTTTCATACTTCAACACTAAACATTGCTTCTTTAAAATCAATATTTTTTATGTTTTTATTTGAATGTTATCTAACTTATGTGATTGTGTAAATAGTATCCTGAGGTCACTTGTAGTTGGAGGACTATGTTTGAACATTGACTTGGACATGTTTGTTTGAACAAGTGTGTTGTCTTTTACATGTGAGAGTGGACATGCATGGATGTGAGAGTGGATATTTGCATGTGGATGTAAGAATGGACATGTGGATGTATGACATAGGATGTCGATGTGGACATGTGGTTATGTGGATGTGGATGTATGACACAAGATATTATATATAATATAAACAATGGCCTACAGTTTATAAAACTATAGGTGTATTTTACATGTGAGAGTGGACATCTTTCAACAAGTGTGATTTGTCTTTTACATGTGAATGTGGATGTGAGAGTGGACATGCATGGATGTGAGACTAGATATTTGCATGCGGATGTAAGAATGGACATGTGGATGTATGACATAGGAAGTCGACATGAACATGAGGTTATGTGGATGTGGATGTATGATAAATGATGTTATATATAATATAAACAATGGCCTACAGTTTAGAAAATTGTCAGTGTCACGCCCCCAACGTAGAATATCGAGAACGCGACGTGTATCGAACAAGTAATCAGAGCATAATAAAATATCTAAATATAACATCAGAGTATCATAAACTAGGACCCATCATACTAAGAAGCTCCAAATCAAATACTCATTACATGGACCTCATGCTACTAATCAACTCTCAACTATCATCTAAATCAAAATCATCGTGCATACTAGACTCAAGAAAATAAGCAAATCTTCTATGGGTACTTGCAGCACTCGATCACACATTTCCATCCCCTTCAAGTTGAACTTCTTCATTCATATTACCTGCAAAATATGTAAGTAACAGGATGATCTAACGTCCAATAAGAATTACATCTCTTGATTAGACAAGTTTTAAATAATTAATCATTTAACAGGTTGACATGCACTAATGACAAGATAACAATATAAATCAACTAATAATAGTAGTGCAATAATATTCCAAAACAAGTCATGAATTATCAAGTAAAAGAGAGACGATATCAAGAGTTCAAATTCAAGTAGAGCAGTAACATATAGCAAGCTCAAGTGCAAGTAGAATAATATTAAGTAGCAAGTGTCAAAATATAGAATATCAATCTAGCTTTCAAAAACAATCATGCACTAAAGTTCAATAACAGGCAATCAAGACTAGCGATGCATTAACATTCACGATACGAGTCATATTATCGTGTAGCACTTTTTCCAAACCAGTATGAGTATAGAATTAACAGGTAATTAGCACAGTCCAGTATTTGGAAACACTTAAATAATCATTGTTGAATATAATTGTTTATTAGTGTTTGCTTGAATATAATTGTCTTTTCCCCCCTTTAAATCTTAACCGGAAATCAAGCCACACAACTAGTCTCTTCTTGTTTTAAAACTTATCGAAAAATCCCTGCATGCGTATTATAGTCTATTAGAGTTAATCAACATTATGCATATTAATTAGTTTATTCTGGTTTAAACATACTTGAAAACCAACATATATGTCCCGTAATCATAGAATAATACTAACCAGTTTTTTGTTTAAAAACTTTTAATCAAAGCCAGCAACACGTATGTCCCATAATCACTGCGTAATTTTAATCAATTTCTGATTAAAAACTTTAACCAAAATCAACATGCGTGTCTCATAGTCACAACAACATAATATTAACTAATTCTTGTTTAAAAACTCAAATCAAAACCTAACTTGCATGTCCCGTAATCAAACATAAAATATCAACTGGTTTTTTAATTAAAAATATTGGCCAAAACCAGCATACATGTCCGTTCATTTGAGTTTAATCCAAGCATACATATATTAACTGATTTTTGATAAAAGTATTTAAAAAAAACCCAGCATGTATATCCAGTAATCATAGCACAACATTAATCAATTGTGGTTAAAAATTTTAACCAAAACCCGCCATGCATATCTTTTTTTTTTGATAACGAGGAAATCCCGCCCCGTGTGGTTTTGCGGACTCAAGAATTGGTGTTCGTGAACTCTAAGATCAGGACTTGGTAGCTCCTACTTTCCGTATACCCGTATTGCCCTTACCTCACTTGACCAGAAAAATCTCGGATTTACACACCTCGAGGATTGCATGTAAATCAGGTAAATCCCCCAGGAATCAAACTCGGGACCTCTTACTTTTAAACAAGAGTTCTAACCGATAGACCCAACCGGGGTCCTCCCGCCATGCATATCTCGTTATCACGGAATGATGTTAACCGGTTTTCGATTTAAAAATATTAATCAAAACCCAAGATGCATTTGTAGGTAAAGGCATTAACCTACATTTTGGGGACCTATAGCCACGTTATTCGAGTGTGGGTATAACTCAATTTTCTTTTAGTGTGGGTGATGTGTCTTGGATCATAACCATTGCAATCAAGTTTAGACTTTGATTTCTAAATCATCTGATAATTTAATTATTGGAACTAAATAGATATTTAAAAACAAACTTGATGAATTAGAAGTCATAATTAGAAACCAACAATTTAGATAAATGGATTAAATTATTCTAGATTTGAACAGATCAAATAAGATGTTAAACAACAATATTTATTACAAATGATTATATTTATGGATTCAGAACATTAAATATATAGTGTAGTATTCCATCTCGATTTGGTTATAATGGTCCCATCGAGATTAGAAATGGGAAATTAATTAAAGTTAGCATGGGAGTTCGAATCGCATTAGGAAAAGAATTAAAGTGGAAGTTTGGTTGGCCATTCAAGTCCCAGTTGGGGTAGATAGGTAGGTAAGTGGGGAATTGATTTAGAATCAACTTCTTGTTGCAATTTGAATCCTGTTAGGACCCCTTTTGGTAGACCCAGTGGTGGCAATTTTGGTTCCTTATAAATAGAAAGGGTGAGTTGCGTTGTTGGAGATCTTTGTGAAAGAAATCGAAGGAGTTTAGTCTGGGTGCAACGCTATTGTGCTTCTGCGTGTAGCAGAAGGGTGATCACACCAGGAGATTTGATCGTGGGTGTTGTGTCTGACTAAGTTGTTATAACATGAGCATTTTGGATTGTGGGCGCTTAAGCAGTCAACAGAGGAACGATAATATTATAGAGAATTTTGTAGCATACATGTCTTGTTTGGTTTTTTTCATGAGTTCTACGTGATAAGATATAATGACCTAATTAAGCACACTATCAGAATACTTTGCATGACCGAATTTTTGTGTCAATTTATGATAGATTCTATAAGAATGTGAATGTTCGTCTTCATACTTGTTTTGATTTGTAATACATATGAAGCTATGCCTGATTTGAGAAGAATATGATGTGAATTTGCTTATGTTGTACACCATGAAAAACATTGATGCAATAAGTGTTTGATAAAAATTATGGACAGTGCCATCTTAAGAAAAGTGATTTCCTCTTCAAGAATCTGTGGCGGCATCAATTCGGCCAATTTAGTATGCGGAAATTTTTGAAAGTTAGGCAGCTGCGTGCAGTTAGCTAAGGCATTAGCATTGAATATCTAGGCGTAGAACATTTATTTTGTATTTGACTGTTAATGTTGTGTTTGGTGACATGTCTAATAAGTTATTTTTTTGTTTGACTTGTTTGGCATCGTAATATGGTGGTGGTGCATGCATAACGGCCATGTTTCATATAAGTTTAATTGATTCATATCTATAAGTATATAGATATCATATTAGGTTTTCTATGACTAAGTACCAAGTATCAATTATGTTTTCTATGTATGTTACTTGTTAACAGTCTAACTCAATTGATTAGGCTTTGTATGTTTGGTTCTTGTTCCTATTATCAATTCACTACAAGAAAAAATTCATTTACCACTAGATTTTTTTGTCAGATTTCTATCTACCGCAAAATACGTCAAAATTTCTGACGGAAGTAAATCCATCAAAAAAATACATTCGAATTGCTGACGGAATTAGAATTCATTGCAAATCCATCAATAATATCTGTCGGAACACTTTTGACAGAAAAATCTTTCTATCTGAAAATTCATCAGCATGTTTTCCAATGAAAGGATATGTTGGAAAGTCTGTCAAAATTTTTTGACAAACATGAATCCGTCGAAATTTTCGGACACACATATCTATTGGAAAATCCATCAATAATTACAGACAGATTTTTCGATAGATATATGTTTGACAAAAAATTCATAACCATCCCTTTATATATTATGAAAATAAATTCCAATAAAATAAAAATGTATAAGTTACATTTTCAATCTTGTGAATATATATCTTATTTGTTATATATACACATATTATATTTATGTGTCTGTGAACATATTATATTTGTTTAATGAACATACATTTAATAAAACTTTACTTCCAAAATAATAGTAGTAATTATTAATTAATTAAATATTTAAATGATTAATGTTGAAATCTTATATTTCATATTGTTGTACCTAGATCTCTTGTTTGCTTATTTTCGTAATTATGTGTGTTATTCAACTTTTGTGTTGGACTATGAATTTTGATGAACTTGACGTCATAGTTCACTGCCGTTTGCTAAAGTAGACAACAACATCGAGTGTCGTCTACCTACTGTAGACGTCAGAGGTCTGTGTCGTTGATATTTTACTAAAATATTTAGTTTTTGGTCGGGTAAGTTAACGACATGATCGAATGTCGTTTATCTCATGGTAAACGACAACCTATGTTGACGTTAACCTGACTTGCCAGATTTTGTGGCTATTCTTGATGTTTATCCGATAGATTGCGGCGTTTCTAATTCAAAGGTCAGGATTAGAGTTAGGTTAAGCGTAGGTGGCCTTTAAAAGACCCTGATTTGGCTCTTAGGAAGGGGTTTTTTTCGCTAGTTTAGTGGAGATATTAGAGGGCCAAGAGAAGGGTTTCTGTGCGGCGATCAGTGCAAATCGAGGCGAGCTAGACACAGTGGTGACATGGAGGACCGTGCTCAAAAGGATCTCTGACCGAGGGCGTCATTCTGGAGGTCGGATCGGGCGGACGAAGATGGCGAAGGGGATTGTCTTGTTGCCAAGGCAGACGTCTTCAACTCTTTAATCGCTACTCCAGAAGGAGGGGTAGAGGCAAGTAACATGAGGGAATGGTTTAGGTTCCTAGACTCTATAGATCTACCATTTTTATTGATTTTTAAACCCATGAATAAGATCGTAGTAAGGGGTTAAAGTTACGGTATTTCATGTGAGTTTTCTTGGATTTCTAACGATATGAACTTAACGTCAATCTCGATCGTCGTCTATTTCATGTAAACTACAGAGTATTGGACGTCTATATATATTAACGGCGCTATGTGCGGCCGTCAACTGATCTTAACGATAATGTTGATTGTTGTTAACCTACGTAAACGATAACCAACATTGCCGTTAAGTTCATCTGTGTCACGTCCCGATGCGGAATATCGAAACGTGAGGTAGTTGCAAGTAAGCGAGTATAGAACATATAGACATCAAACCATTAGGCAATTGAATAACACTAAATTAAATGCATTTCATTGATACTTCTACTAATGTCTATTACAACCACTAATTCAGAGACATTACTTAGGGCCCAAATGACATCATTACATTGAATAAAAGTAAAGGACTAAACTAAGACTCTAATATGAAGCCAGTACGCCAGGGCACTCTTGGATCACTTTCGGTCATCCTCATCCTCATGAGTGTATGTGTCTTCCTTGGTCTCACCTAAGAACACATGTCAAATAACGCAGGGTGAGTGATAACGCCCAGTAGGACTTACATCTCATGAACAGACATGCTTTACATGATTAATGTATTAAAGAGCAGAGTAACTAATGATAGAGAGAGTGAGTCAAGTAATGTCAAGCAAGTAATAGCAAGATAGCATGATTCAAATAACACAAGTGTCAAGTATAGCATAGAGAGCAGGATGGCCATAACACAAATAGCATAATAGAGTTCATGATAGCACAATGAGTCAAGTATAGTATAGCACTTTGATTGTCATTAGATAGTTGAGATAGATAGAACTTGAGTGTAATGTCAAACACTCTGGTCAATTAACTCCCGCAGGCAAATAGCACTTTTAGGCACACCTCCCAGGATCAGACCGGGCCCCTTATTTGCCAAGCATTAGTCATGTTTATTATCTTTAGATAATCCGTCAAATGGCCATAGAGAGTACCAAGAATAGATGAGAGTAATTGAAGAATAGACAAGAGTGTAGAGAGAACTTGAATAGATGAGCGAATAGAGTATAGATGAGAACTATAGGTCAATGCACATAACACAACGTTAAAACAGACGATAGTAACAGTTGCACAAAACACACGATTGGTGCTGGCAATCAGGTAGAATTCACTAACCACCCACTGGTCGTGCTATGAACATAGTCCAGAGGTTCGACGTGATCTCAAGGTAAGAGAGAAATCTAAGGCCGCTTGGATCATGCTGATCCCTAAGGGTGTTAGGTATTGAGGTCAACTAGCTATGAGAGAATCCAAGAACGGTTCCTAATCTTCCAGAATGAAATGTCCAACAGAGAGGTTCAAACTTGTCAAGAGAGAAGTGTGTAAAAAAATAAGTTGCTCAATGTCCTAGAGGAATTCTAGAACAGTGGAGCACGTTATTCCAAAACAACGTGAGAAACAAAGAGAAGTTCATTATTAAAAATAGGGTAATGATATACAATTATTAAAGTAATTACAAGATATATTATGGAGGTATTTTCTGCATGGTCTCATGGCAAAATTCAACGTTTGGTGTGTGCAAGTGAGAGAAATCAAGAGAGCATGTGAAAGTCATGCACACATCTCTTAATAAGAAAATAATGTGAATATTATTAAAAATTGATTACCATGTTGTTACAGTTCATCACAGAGCAGTACAAAGGTTAAATCATGATTATATAGCATAGATAACAAGATTAAGTTGAATAATAAGGTTGCTAGAAAAAGACAGTAAAATCGCGACGGGTGTAACAGTCACGTTTAAAACAATTGATTATTGACAGAAACACGACAACCAAGTATTACGCGTTAAAGACAATCGGTAGGGGATGTATCGATTGATGACCACCTAAACGTGATGGGGTCCACGCTCGCGTTAAGGGCAATCGGAAAAAGGGTAACAATTGATGACAACTAAATTGTGACAGTCTTTATGGTCGCGTTCAAGGGCAATCGGTAGGATACCGATTGGTGAGACAAAATCGCGATGGGGATGTCTGACGCGTTAATGTGACTTTCAAAATTACAAAACATGCATGAATACTAAGGGCGGGAAACAGGTATAATCGCGATGCTCTGTGTGGCCGCGTATCAGGCATGAACTGACAACCAAGTGACACACAGTTTGATGCAATTGGATCCTGTCAGAACGAAACTAAAATAGACTGGCTATGCTATTGCTTTTAAGGTAATCACGACGGTCTAGTCTGTCGTGATACCAATCTCTAAATCGTGACGTCTGGAGTGGTTGCAGTTTAAACTTCAAACCAAGAACAGTGAAAAACGATGCAGTCATACATGTAAGGCCTATAACTCAAGATCTAGGGCTCTTGGGTCAAAACAATGAACATGAAAGTTGTAGAAGACGATGAGTAGAAGAGAACTATGCTTTTGGGTTGACTCAATTTGGTCTTGGGATGCATGAAACATGATGTGAACACTAAAAGTCCTAATCTTGCATGATGCTTGGAAAATGCTTAATACTCAAAGCATGCTTGATGGAAATTAGGCAAAATAAGTGCATATGAAACTAGATATGAAGAGCTTTAACATGGTATAGAATTTGTTCATCTTTAGCTCGAGAACACCTACCTTTGAACGATGTAAACTCCTATGGTTATGAATACGAAGAGCAGGCTTGTAGATCTTCTAACAGCCTTCTCCCCGCAATTCCCTCCTCCTATGGCCTCTTCTCCACGTCCAAGAAGTTCGAGCAGAGTAATAGGGTCGGCCATGAAGGGTTTGGGGGTGTATTTATGCATCTAGCCTTGTTAATTCCTAACACAACTCTAACTTCATTTTACTACAAATTTCCATATTTATCTAGCCTTCCTAGCATTAATCCTCCTAATTGGGTTAGAATGAGACTCTAATTTCATGGCTAGCAAGTTAGGGTAGGGTTAGGAGTCCATTTAAGATATATATGAGTCATATTAGAGATTTACTTGCCCTTTTAAAATTAGGAAATAATAGAGTTACGAATTTTATAGTATTTTCTTTTATTCTATCTTTTAAAACTCCTATTTTGGCCCAATAACTTTTATATGAACCATTTATTAAAGCCCATCACTTATTTTTGCTTATTGGGTTTTAATTAAATCATCTTTCTTTAATATTTTTATTTATTTATTTATTTAAAAATAGCGGGTTGCTACATCCTCCCCCTGTTAAAAAGAATTTGGTCCTCAAATTCATATGATCATAACAAGGAGAATGTCTTATCGAAAATGTCGGGGGTAGTTTCGCCTCATTGTTGATTCGGGTTCCGGGGGGGGGGGGTTAATGGATTGCTTCAAGAGTATCTTTTAAATTTTATGCTTAAAACAACTTCAGACAGAAACACACTAAGTGCAGATGTTAGAGTTAGTGAGCAGCAAAAGTAAAATAAAAACAATCACACAAAATGCACAAGGATTTTATCCTGGTTCGGATCTCCTATCACTAGGAGTCCTACGTCCAGTCCCCAAGGAACTACTTGGGATTTCACTAACCAAGGATACAGTCCCCCTCAAGGACATTTACATATCTAGCATCTGTTAGCCTTCTCTTCAACCCATGAAGAGGCAATACAACCACCTGTAGCAACAGGTCTTCTCTTCAGCAAGGGGAACTAAACCACCTACTCATAGCAGGTCTTCTCTTCTCGCAGGAAGAGGAACAAAACCACCTACTCACAACATGTCTTCTCTTCTCACAGAAAGAGGAACACTCTTAAAGAAGAGTTGAAGGGATGGCCCCTAGATCAAGCTTATACAACAGGCTTTGCTTGATCTGAGGCACGAACTGAGCGAGGAAGAAAATAGACAGTGATGCTATCCTCTCAGAACAACTGGCTCTCAAAGAAAAGAAGTGAGGGCTTCAGAGAGCTCGGAGCATATCGACTTAGAGTGAAGATGCACTGCTCTCAATGGTGGTTGTGAAGGCTTGTATGAATCCACATGTATTTCTTGTGTAACCTTGCGTTCTTTTTGTTCTTCACATCCATCGTCTTCTTATATGCACTTCAGCTTTCTTCAGATGTATCTGTTGAAGTATCTGTTGAAGTGTCCATTGTCTCTTATCTCTTGGTGCTTGTTTCCATGCGGTCGCAGTAGGTTTTACGTTGTAGAAGCATGTGACTACCAGAAACCTGCAGGCATTAAATGCTAAGCGAGATCTTCAGTCAACGGAAAAAGGTGTTATATAGAAATAGAAATGTCAATTCTGTCACCATATAAAACATAAAGAGACTTGTTATAAGAATGACAAACCGTAAAGTACTTTCTTCAAGTGAACTGTGACCCGTGACTAAGTAAGCCACATACAATATGTTCCTTTCTGTTCACACGTAGAGTATTAGAAGACCTATCATGAAAATAGTAGTCAGTCAAAAAGTCATGCTACATGGGAACTATATCCAACAACAGACAATGCATAAAACGTATATGAAATATTAATAGATGGCAAGAGATTTTGAATTTCACTCATTCTTTTTTATTATTATTAAAGACCTTGCCTAGGTGTAGATGGGAGAGTGAATCCCCTACCAAAGGTAGACTGAAGCCACTCCACCATCGCAGAAATAGGAGGTGAAATATATTAATATATAAAGGGCTAGTACAATTGAATACTGGGCATGCCCAGCTTATCCAACCGAGCAGCACCCCTTACATGAAATGGTAGTGGTTGCTGGGAAGAGAAGAAAGCATTAACTAAAGAGGAGCATGCTAAATCAGCTAGTCTATCAGCAGTCATATTTCCTTCTCTGAAAATATGAGAGATCGACACATCTGTCGGCAGAATGGTCCATATTTCCCTGGCATAAGAGAGCACAGTCCAAGGGCAACCCGATTTCTTGTTTATCACATCCACCAGAACTTGCGAATCACACTCAATAAAAACCGGTTGGGGAGGCAAAGTTTGTAAGTACTGAACACCATCAAGAAGGGCTCTCGCCTCAGCAACCAGACTGCTACAATGTTCATAATAGTGAGAGAAGGCCAGCAGCACATCACAATTGGAGTCACGAATGACTCCACCACCACCGACAATTCCTGAGCTTTTACGTGCACCATCAGTGTTCATCTTAATAAAAGGCCATGGCGGACATATCCATTTCACAAGCATTGTCTTCAGTTCTCGAGGAGGGGGCAGAGAAATACCAAAAGACATGAGCATTTTCCTCATTAGGCTATCATTTTCCTTTAGATGAGAACCTTGCATAGCACTTTTGACCTATACAATGATCCTATATTGCATGTTCCTCAAAACGACATGATGGCCATCATATCTAGCCGCATTCCTTGCAACCCAAAACTCCCAAAAAACATAACCAATCACCACAAGCGAAAAGAACCCAGACAAAGATTTAATGTTAGTTGTTGCAAGGGTGTTAAGAATAATGCCACGGCCTGAAGACACCACAGGGATCTCAATGCCCATTGAACGAAAAAATGACCATACTGAAATCGCCCAGTCGCTGCTAGTCATCAGGTGATCCATGCTCTCCTCCTTATGGCCCTTACAGCAGTAACATCTAGAACAAATGGGAATGCCTAGACGCTTTACATTATCATCAGTAGGGAGGCAATTGTGAAGAATTTTCCAAAGGAGATGTGGAAATGGATTTTTTAAATAAATAAAATCTCTAATCTTTTTTAAATTCTATTTTATCATGTTTTCTCATGTTCTCATAGATCCGTATTGCTAATCCAAATCCCGTCGAACGTTACACGAGTGATAGTGACGAGAGATGAATCGGCAATTTGCATAGCGCAGGCGTGCCAGCCACCGAAGTGGCAACCAGTGTTCTGCCTCCGAGAGTCGAAGGACTTTAAGTCTATTGTGCGCACCGTTTGACTTCGTCATACGAAAGTAGAGATCGGGTCGGGACCAAGATCCCGTCGTTGCCTAGACACAACGGCGTTAATTACATCTCTTTGAGAGAGAAAACCCTTGATTAATCGTCAATTAGAAAGTCTCATGGCCTTAAAGCGGAAACATCCGATAAAGGTGCAAAGTGCATGCTAAAGCGAGGCCAAAATGGCAAAGAGAAAGATTTCTATTCATGGCATTTGGCTCTTTGTGATCATTATCATCTTCACATACAATTTTGGAGGCTTTTATTCATTTATTCATTTGATATTTGTCAATTAATGCCAATTGTGTTCTCTTGATTTCATTTAAAACATGTTAGTTGTAGTTATGCTGGTAAATCGGCAGACTGTTGAGTCGGCCAGGCTGCTGAGTCGGCAGACTGCTAACTCAAATGAGTTGGCAGAACCATGCTGCAACATGAGTCGGCAGGCTGCTGAGTCGACCAGGCTACTGAGTCAGCAGACTGCTGAGTCGGCAGGGTCCTGCTGAACTGGTGAGTCGGCAGACTGCTAAGTCGGCAGGGTCCTGCTGAGTCGGTGAGTCGGCAGACTGCTAACTCAAATGAGTTGGCAGAACCTTGTTGCAACATGAGTCGACAGGCTGCTGAGTCGGCCAAGCTACTGAGTCGGCAGGGTCCTGCTGAATTGGTGAGTCGGCAGACTGCTGAGTAGGCAGGGTCCTGCTGAACTGGTGAGTCGGCAGACTGTTGAGTTGGCAAGGTCCTGCAGACTGCTGAATCGGCAGACTGCTGAGTCGGCAGAGTCCTGCTGAACTGGTGAGTCGGCAGACTGTTGAGTCGGCAGACTGCTAACTCAAATGAGTTGGTAGAACCTTGCTGCAACATGAGTCGGCAGGCTGCTGAGTCGGCCAGGCTACTGAGTCGGAGACTGCTGAGTCGGCAGGGTCCTGCTGAACTGGTGAGTCGGCAGACTGCTGAGTCGGCAGCCTGCTGACTCAAATGAGTTGGCAGAACCTTACTGCAACATGAGTCGGCAGGCTGCTGAGTCGGCCAGGCTGCTGCAGTGCTGCCGAATCACTTAGCCAACATAATTTTTGAAGTATTTTAATCTTATAAAGTCTTTTGGTCTCATAAGGATGCGCGAGAAAATTCGGCAGCACCTCCCCTTACTCATGATGAAAGAGGAGGGCACAGTACTCATCCACCATGATGGAGACGACACCAAAACGAGGTGTTAGCCGCATACGGCGTCACCCAAACGGCACATGGTACCAATTTCCGAGGCTTGCCTACGAGGGAACTGATGAGTACCAGGACCGAAAATAAGTGATCTCATGAATCAAGGCTTGCCGACTCATCATGTGTGAGGCTTGCCGATTCACTAGTTCAAATCTCCTCATTGATTCAGTGAGTCGGGAGCCTACTGAATTCTTGCCGACTCACCATCCAGAAACACAGAACGGTTTAAAATTCGTGGGGAAAATTCGACAGCACCTCCCCCGGACTCATGAGATGTGGGGGAGGTCGTGGTATCCATCCACCATAATGGAGATGGTACCAAAAAGGGGTATTGTCCGTGCACGGCACTACCCAAACGGCACACAGTACCGGTTCTCGAGGCATGGCTACAAAGGAACCGAAGAGTACTGAGACCAACAACAGTCCGGTGGGCAATCCGATGATGTACGAGTCTAGGAACTCGGGCATAGATATCATAATATCTAACCCAAGGCCTCATAGAGTCTCATTTCTATGTGAGTCATCCGAAAAACTGCTCTGCATGCATGAGTCGGCATCGAGCAGTTCTGCCTAGGTGAGTCGGCAGCCCTCTTTTGCAAAGGAACAGCATCCAAATCATGACGGAACGGCGTGAAACTTTTATGAGAGGTACTGAGGTACATTTTGATCAATTTCAGCTTTTTACATGGGTGGAAAACAGTGCCGGTTGGTCTCAAACTATTGAAAACAGACATGCTTCTAGGTGAATCGGCAGCCAGCCCAGTGAGTCAGCCACGCCCACTCTCAATGGGACGGCACTCAAATCACGTCGGAACAATCCAAAATTTTTATGGGAGGGACTGACATGTATATTGATCGGTTTCAATCATTCACGAGAGCACGAGGTCACGCCGATCGATCTCAGATCGCCAAAAACATGCATTCTACCTAGTGAGTCGGCAGCCAGCCCAGTGAGTCGGCCACGACCACTCTCAACGGGACGGCACCCAATTCACGTCGGAATGGCACGAAATTTTTATAGGAGGGACTGACATATATGTTGGTCAAATCCAATCATTTACATGAGTGAGAAGCCGTGCCAATAGGTCTCAAATTGCCGAAAATAGACGTGCTGCCAGGTGAGTCGGCAGCCAGCCCAGTGAGTCGGCAGCTAGCCCGGTGAGTCGGCCATGCCCACTCTCAACGGGACGGCACTCAAATCGCGTCGGAACGATCCGAAATTTTTATGGGAGGGACTGAGGCATGTCCCGAACAATCCCAAACTCTTTCATGGGCAAAACGTCGTGCCGATCGGTCTCAAACTGTGAAAAATATACATTCTGTCAAGTGAGTTGGCCACGAGCCCAGTGAGTCAGCCACGAGACAGAACCATCTATTTGCCACCGGACGGCCGCTCAAATCGCGTCGGAATGACTCGAAATTTTTATGGAAGGGACTGAGGTATGCCCCGAGCAATCCCTAGCTTTTAGGAGACGAAACGTCGATTTTAAAACACCAAAAAATCACTGCCCAGGTGAGTCGGCAGCACTTCCGGGGTCCGATTCTCACAACACGAGAAAGATCTGAGCATCCGGTTGGAATGACGGACTATTCAACATATTAAGAATCTATTTGTAGGCTTGAACAGGGCATAGGTATCGTTTACTTAACCTTTCGTGTTCAAAACTGAGAGAGATAGTGATTCGACAAAGTCTGACACAGTGGAACAGGGGAAAATTCCTGCTGCCAAAGGGAACTACAGTGCCCCCATGATGGGTGGAGGGCCACCAGTCCCTTTTCAAGGCTCAAGCAAGATGTGAACATTGATTTGTTCACTCTTGAAGGCCCAAGGACTCACATAGCTGTGAGTCGGCAGGCCTTATTCAAGAGGGAACCAGCAAAACACGGTACAGGAGAGGCTTTAAACAGTAGGAAAAGCAGCCCAAATCAGTGCAGAAAACAAAGGAAAAGGACTCCCATGATCAGGTAAAGAGTTTCTTCTATCTCTTCCTCATAATGGAGAACTGGATGTTAGAGGCATCCATCCCCGAATAGAGTGAGATTTGATTGCTAATCAAAAGATGAAACAGTAAAGTAAAAAAAGAAACTCAGAAGAAGCATCGAACTGGGCAAGAAAACAGCCATTAAACCCAACACATATATTCTATTGTATATGGAAAGAAATGACATAATCTATTGCATGTATAAAATCCTCATGGCACAAGAAAAAGGGGTCTTAAATAACCCATGTACATGAAATGGGAAGGGAGGACGAGATGACACAAATGGGACAGGTAAGAACTCTCTCTCCCTTTTCTTCTCTTGGCCCTCTCACCCTCTGCTGCCTCTTGATCTCCACCTCTTTTCCCATTCCCTTCTCTTGTTGCTTGCTGCAGCCTTGCTTCTTGAAGAGAGAAAGCACCAGGCTCCTACGCAGGAGCTCTCCCAAGAACCAGAAAAAAAAAAAACCCCTTTCTCTCTTCTCTGGCTCTCTTACTCCTCTGCCTTCTCCCCCAAGCAGCAGCCAGCCACCCCAAAGAGATGGGTACGCCAGTCCTCTTTTAGCTTTTTGCAGGGGATGCCTTTTGTAGTGGGGGGTGAGGAGTCTCTTAAAATGACCCCTTGCATGGGGCACTCTTGGGCCATTAGATAATGGGCCAATAGGTGGGCTCACATCTTGTTTATCTCTTTATCTTATCATTTTTGATGTCCACAAATGCCCCCCACCTAGGGGTGGTGCAAGCGAGGGACGAGTGGAGCAGCACCCCTGGGTGAACTCGTACGACATCAACTGTGTCTCATCTTCAACTTGATTTGAGTCAATTTGTCACATCGACGGTTGTTGACTTGTTGTCGTGTTGATAGCCTCATGGTCTGTCACTGTATTGACGGTTTCTTGACTTTTTTCTATTATGTTCATACTGTTGTGCTTAGCTTGAGATGGCTGACGTCGATGTGAGTCAGCATCCCTGCAGCTTGCTCGCGTAATAAACATGCTCTGACTTGATAAGCTGATCAATCAGCAGGTCTGTGAGTCTACAGACTCCCCGCTTAGTGGCATTTTGAGTGGGCAGACTCCTTGAGTCTGCAGCCTTTCTGTTCAGTGGCCTGGCGACTCGCAGGCCTCATGAGTTGGCTAGCCCTGTGATTTGGCAGCCTTCTGGCCTGTTAATGTCGTGACTCACTAGCCTTGTGAGTCGGAGATCGTTATGATTCGGTGGCCATCCTCTTCGCCAACCTGACGACTCGGCGGTTGCGTGAGTCCGCAGAACTGCAAGTTTAGCAGGCATGGTGATTCGGCGGCCATTCCCCCCTTGCCGACGTCACGACTTGTCAGCTTCATGAGTTGGCGGAACCGCGAGTCAGCATGATTCAACAGGCCTAGCGAGTCAGTAGCATTGTGAACCGACATCTCTCCTTCTTGTCAGTGCTAAGAGTCGACAGCCTCTTGAGTCGATGAAGAAACCCAGTAGGGCAATGAAGACCATTGAACTAACAAGTTACTTGAGAGCTTGTGGCCTTCATGAGTCGGCAATAGCACTGGGACTGGCGACTTCTTCGTATTGCTGGAGTTTCTGACCCGGTGGGACGTCTGTAATGTAGGATTTTAGAAGCCTCCTTGAGTTGACGAGAGCCCCTAAATCAGTGGCCTCTTTCAATTGGCATGGCCATGTGAGCTGGTGGCCTTCATGGGTTAGTCGTCCATTGGGTTATGTTGACCTATTGTATGAGCCGATGGGGCATGCTGGCTTGATTTGTGAGCTGGTAGCTCTTTCTAGACCCGATAAGTGACGTTGCTGCTTCCTTTCTTTTGAACCCTCTTGCTGACTGGTCACCTTGAATGCGCCACAATCTGAGCATGCAGTAGTGTTGAGGTCTTTGTAGAGGGGAAGTAGACTACTTCCACCTCATCGTCGCTTATTGTGATGACCAAATTGTCAGCTTGGAGATCTTGTATCCCGTCTTCTCATAGTAATGACAATTATCAGAGCTACTTTGTCTGCCAAGGATTAATAAGCCTTTGTCTTCCCTTTTTTAACTTTTGTTCTGTTCGGGTGTTGCATATTTCTTCAGCATCCTCCACCCATAAACTTGAAAACTGTCAGGAGGCATCATCTGTTGACATATGCTTCATTGGTTGTCGACCAACTCTATCAGAAATTTCCCTCCAGAGACTTGAAATTTGCTAGAATTCACTCCGTGTATGACAAAGTTTCACTTTGTCCCACATGAGATAGAAACCCGATTAGACAAATTTCAACTAGCTCGAAGATGAGCTTTCGCTGGCGTGCATATGAAGAGGAGCCTCGACTAGCACTGACATGAAAATGAGCTTCGGCTGGCTGACGTGAAGATGAGCTTTGACTGTCGTGAAGATAAACTTCAACTGGCATGAAGGCGAGCTTCGGCTAGCACTGACATGAAGACGAGCCTCGGCTGGTGATGACGACTAGCTTCGGCTGGCACTGATATAGAAACGAGCTTTGATTGGCATGCAGATGAGCTTTAACTATCGAGTGCCATTTCTGTCAGGGTCTCCTTTCTAGAGACTTGAAGCCTGCTTGTCTTTGGTATCTACCTTTGATTGATTTTTTTTTCCACATTATCGAATTGAGCGCCCTTTCGGGTTTTCACCCAATCTGACCCCCTCTTGCTTTTGCCTACGCGCCCTTTCGGGTTTTCACGTAGCGGGGTACCCAATTTTGCCCATGGCGCCCTTTCAGGTTTTCACCATGGCCGGGTTCTAGCTCTCTTTACCCTTGTCTAGGGGAAACCTAGACAATCCAATGAGGCACCTCTATTTTAAGCCTCTTTTTGTTTTGTTTTGTTTTTACATATATATATATATATATATATATATATATATATATATATATATAAGGAGAGATTCACGTGTAAGGCCCTCGAATTTGTTTGTCATTTGATTCTATTTTATGTGAATTCATGTTTGTGTGTAACTTGTATATGCATATGTAGACATCTAAGTACAATATTAGCTAGTGATACTTATGTGTGCATGTGTGTAAATAGGTTATAAATATTGTATGGTTGCATGTGTGATGGTGTGTATACTATACCATATATATATACATCGTACACATGGTTTCTGCATGTTTTTAAGTTCTGGCCGAAGGGCCAATTGGCGTCAACATGGTGGACGTCCATGATAGTCAACGTCCATATCGTTGGACGTTAATACTTAAATAAACGGCCATTGATGTGGACGTTAATATCACTGACCTGCATGCGCTGCAGACCCCGGAATTCCAGGGGCAAGCAAGCCCAGCTATTGGGGAGATGTCCCCAATGGCTATCAGGCCTTCACATCACCCTGCGTGATGTCCCAACCCATTCTCCTATAAACTAAACCCTTTGCAACCTGCAAGGACTTCTCTTGGCCTTTTGCAAGAGGAGAGAAAACCCTAGCTCGAACTAGTGGAGAGCTGGACTTTGCATGCTTTGATCTGGCGGTTTGGAGCTTCATCCGGCGATCTACAGCAACTAGAAGCTAGCTTGGACATAGGAGGAGGCTTCCCCGACCACGCACTGGAAGCTACAACACCACAGAACCCAGAGGAGATCTCTTTTGGAGGCTTCTTGGGACTGTCCAAGGAGAGCTTCAACGACACCTTTGATCCCTTTGGAGATTTATTAAGAGGCAAGTAACCCATCCACTTCGTCCATGTAGGTGTCTAGTAGGGTTTTATTATTTTTATGAGATTCTATCGTGTCCTGGATCCCCCCCCCCCCCAATTCTGCTTCTTTTGGAGCTCGGGTATGTATTTTTGCACAGACCTGAACTTGACGGAAAGATCTCTTTCCGTTAAGATCTTCAATTAACGGCCAACGATGATGCCGTTAAGCTCCTTTAACGGCCAAACTATGTCGTTAAGTTCTTCAGGACAGAACAGTGAGTTGTTCTTCCTTCTATATGAATAATTTCTGAAAGATTTCGCATGAGAATATATTATAAACGTATATGATATATAATATGAATGGTGGAATGTGTGGTGAGACTCTTATGAATTTCTGTAAATGGCATGAATGGTTTTATTTATGAAAATGTATGTAAGATAAGACCTTGATCATGTTAGTTACTATTGCGTAATTCATAAGGAGCTTGAATGCCACAATTTTGTTAGACCATGAGTAGGTATTTCAGTCTATGTTCGAAAATTTTGGGAAATTTTCCATGCTCAGGTGATTTATTGCAATTTCTGTTTTGAAATAGAAAACATGCGTAGGTTTTTGTAAAATTTACAGTAAATTGTGTGTTGTGCAATAAATCCGGGGGAAATTCTTGTGATAATGTGTATGTCAGGTTCAGGGCTGTGAACTGTCAAATCTGATATTCATGTTATGTTCCATGTTAAATTGAATTATGAATAGCATGAGACTGAATGTTCTAATTTCTGTAAATATATGATAACTCAGAAAAATCTGGAAATTTGCATGTGAGGTCATGAACCTGCAAATAGTGTGTGGTTAAAATTTCATGTTATTTGGATAACTATAGAGTGCTCTATGAAATTTCCATGCGAAAACGAGTGTCCAATGCATGCTAATATGAACATGGTTGATTATGTATGTTTCAACCTAATTAGTGTGAGGTACTGAATGTTTGATTTCTGTCAACAGTAGTATCATGAATAGGAAAACAGAGCCATGTGTATAAGTGGGAGAATGTAAAGACATGAGTAATATGTGTGTTAAAATCAGAATGTGTAATGTGTAAGAATGTGCCATGTGTGACACTGCTTCCATAGAGGGCCGTGGAATCGTACCATGGAAAAGTCCCCATGGGAAGGTTCAATGTGTTAAGATCCTAAGGGCATTAGGATGAAATCGTGGAGGTGGACAAGTACCACTGGTTAGGGTGGATACTTGTTCTCCCGGTCTGCGCAGTCCAAGAGTCGTCACTGTGTTGCCTAGATGGCGTCTACGTGTATGTGTTATGTGATGTGTCCTTCTAATGGTGGTTTGGACTATGTGTCACGGCACTAAATTGTGAAATGTGAATGTGAATATGTGTAAATTGCGTAGTGTGAATATGTGTAAACGTGCAATGTGTAAAAGGAGAACTATGTGAATGAGTAATTGTGCAAACATGTGAAACCAATGTGTTAGATTGTGAAATTGTGATCCATGATATGTTAATGTGAAATAATGTTGTAACAGCAACCTAATGTGTTTTGATGATGTTTTATAGGTGTAAAAATGTGTAGAATCCATGATAGGAGTAGGTCTCAATTATGTGTGAACAAATCCATGTTAAATTGTTACCATGTTGTAGTATAATCGGGAATGTAGCTCTCATGCGAAGGGATGTGAATTGCTAAATCCATGTCAAAACAGCAACCTTAAAGTGTGTGAAATGATATTGTGCATGTGCAAGAATGTGTAGAAACCATGATAGGAATGTTTCCTTTTATGCATGTGAGAATCCCATGTTAGTTGCTATCATGTTGTAGCTTAATGTGATTGAATGAGTAGTAAGCATGTGATAGGATATTTATTTTGGAATGTCTTAAGTCATATACCATATGTTTTAAATTTTGTAGAAATACCATGATAGGTAGTCTCTTATCAACGTTCAAGCATGCTATATGTTTTGCTTTGTGAATTGGAATGTAGAACCTACTGTGATGTATGCATGAATGATGTGTATGGAGTTATTTGCTGAGTCTTTTAGACTCACTCCTTGCTTCGGCGTACAGGTTTAGTTGGTGACCCGACACCTTTGGAGGAGACAGTGGAGAGTGACTCCGAGCGTGGCGAGTAGCTTGGTGGAGTCGACGTTGTGACTTTTGCTTTCATAGTACGTAAAGAGGCATTGTAATAGAACTATTATGTAATTGTGGACAAGCTATGTAATCTGATTTTAGTATTTTATTTATGTGGACTTTAGTTCTATTAAAAATTTGTTATTTGAACCATGTATGTTAAATGTGGATGATGAAATGAAATAACAAGTAGTTCTTTTACTTCCGCTACTCTGTATCTATATTTATGAGCATCTCAGCCATGTGTACTAGTGTTGGGTAAATGTCCCACTGTGACTGGACTCACTATACCGACGTGGATTGGTATAATCGTACCGATATAAGGAGGGTCGTCGCAGAGATTGGCATCTGAGAAATCGGTTGAGATTGCACATGAATATATGTATAAGTCATCATCCCCATTACATGCTAAGTCTACATAGGAATGTCCACATGTGTAGAAAATATTAATAATGAGTGGAAAATAGATAAGAAAAAAAATGGTTAGGAAATTAAATAGCATAGCTCTAATAGTGGCTGAAATTTATTGCAGCCATGGCTTCGAGAGGTGGACATGGTGGTGTGCCTGCTCGTGAGGGCGAGCAGAGGCGTGAGGAGCAGGCAGAGCAGCAGGCCCCGGCACCACAAGGTCCTGTACTTCCCCCACCGCCGCCTATGGATTATGGAGTGTTCATGCAAGGTTTGGTGCAGGCCATGCAGACACAGGCCCACACCCAGGCTGCACTCCAGGCTCAGTTGGAGGCTCAGGTTAGCATAATCAATCAAAGTGTAGTCTGTTTTATTTAATTGTATGATGTTATGCTGAATGTGTATTATTTGTTGTTTGATGTAGCAGGCTCAAGTTCCAGCTCAGGACCATGGTGGACCTTCCATCATGGAAAGATTCAAGAGGATACTGCCACCCTCTTTTAAGGGGGAGAGCGATCCGTTACTAGAAGAAAGCTGGATGAGGGAGATCGAGAAGATCTTCTGGGCTATTAGGTGTGTGGACGATGATAAGGTTACTTTAGCCACCTATATGCTACAGGTATGTGCTAGTTTTATTTGTTTATATCCCCTGTTAAGTTGAAGTTGTTTAGTTGGTGCTTATGAAGGTTATGTTACAGGAGAGAGCTGATGTGTGGTGGGCTTCATTACTACGTACCCGGTTCGAGGACGGCGCTATTGAGGTTGCTTGGGACGAGTTCGTGAGGCTCTTTCGGGCCAAGTTCGTTCCCGAGCATATCCAGGATAGGATGGAGCAGGAGTTCCTCTCCTTGACTCAAGGCTCCATGACCGTGCTCGAGTATGAGGCCAGGTTTGCAGAATTATCTAAATATGCACCTCATATCGTGACAGATGAGCGCAGGAAAGCAAAGAAGTTCGTGATGGGCCTGAAGCCATCACTGAGGACGAGGCTAGTGGCATTTGACCATCATACCTTAGACGAGGCCCTTAGCGCTGCTTGTAGGTAGGAGGGTGAGATGGAGCAATATCTGGAAGAGAAGAAGGCTTCGCAGAAGAGGCCTGCAGCTACGTTCCAGCGGTAGGACAAGAAGAAAACAGTGTACCAGGCACCGCAGTGTTCAATAACAACCAGCAGTGCACAGGTACCTTTTCAACATTCCCCTGGTGTGAAGAAGGAGTGTCCCCATTGCGGGAAGACACATGGTGGTACGGAGTGTTGGATGATTGCGGGGAAATGCTTGAAGTGCGGAAGCAGCGACCACAAGATCAAGGATTGTCCGAGACTTTAGCAGGGAGTCCAGTGTGGAGCACCAGCCCCAGCAGCGATAGCAGCAACAGCGCCAGCTACAGGAAGACCAGGAAGGCCTCGAGCCCTAGCTCAAGTGTTTGCTCTAGCACGAGAGGATGCCGAGCAGGCGGAGCATGTCACCGAAGGTACGGTTTTACTTCTAGGTGTGCACACTCGGGTTTTGTTTGATACGGGTGCCACTCACTCGTTCGTTTCCGAGCAGTTTGCTAGGCAGTTAGCTCTAGA
This sequence comes from Colocasia esculenta, assembly GCA_014218235.1. Classification (NCBI taxonomy): domain Eukaryota; kingdom Viridiplantae; phylum Streptophyta; class Magnoliopsida; order Alismatales; family Araceae; genus Colocasia; species Colocasia esculenta. The sequence goes on from CM024753.1 coordinate 96,232,955, forward strand.
GTCAGCCATAGAGTCTGAGGAGTTAGAGGTCCCTCTGTCTGTACACACACCTGCGGGTACGGTATCGACTAGGAAGTGCATTCTGTCGTTACCTGTGTGCATTGAAGATAGAGTCCTAGAAGGGTGTTTCTTCTTGCTAAAGATGAAGGACTATGATGCTATTCTTGGTCTAGATTGGCTAGAGGAGCACTATGCGTTAGTAGATTGTCGTGGGAAGAGGATTGTTTTCCGCATTCCTAGTGAGGACGAGTTCTCTCATCCCTTGCCAAGGAACTTGGGAGGAAAGTTAGTCATCTCTTCCATGAAGGTGATGCGCATGGTAAACAAGGGTTGTGATGCTTTTCTTGCCAGCGTGGTGTTAGTACCTGAGGCTGATAAGTCACCTACTCTTGTAGAGATCGAGGTAGTGCAGGACTTTCCAGATGTTTTTTGTAAGACCCTCGAATTTCCGTCGTATTTTTCGTATTTATGTGTGTATATTGTGTTGAGTATGTATGTACGTATTTTACGTAGGTATTAATTAGTATAATTACGTGTGCATGTGTTTATATTAAACATAAATAATGTATGTATTGCGTGATGATAGTATGGATACTATACCATGTACATATTGCAAGTATAGAAGCTTGGTATGCTTGATTTTTGCATAAATTAGGGTTCTGGCCGAAGGCCCTATTGGCGTCAATCCCCAGGCCGTTGAGGTGGTGTTAGCGTCCAGCCCTGGACGCCAACCCTAATTCCGGCGTCTAGCGATCTGGACGTCGACTTCTCTGGCCTGCATGCGCAGCAGAGCTGCAAACTTCTGAAGCAAGGCATGACAACCATTGGGGGGATGTCCCCCAACGGCTCTGAGGCTGTCTAATCGGCATGGTGAGTGGGTGAGGGACTCTCCTACACCCTGAACCCGAGTTGGCCTCTCCCCCACTTTTCATTTTCACCCTTGCAAGAGGAGAGAAGAAGAGAGGAAAACCCTAGAGCATTCTGTGAGAAAACCCCATTTTAGAACCCTCAAATCCGATCCCTTGAGAGCTGGATTGGAGATCTTCTGCATCAAGGAGGGAGCTGAAGCAAAGGGGAAGGATTCCACATCATCCCCTCGGCGTGGAGATCACCCAGGAGCCCGGAGGAAGGCGATCTTGGAGGCACTTCTGCAACTTCTTGGAACTGCCCAAGGAGGTCTTCTTCGATCCATAAACCTCTTGGAGGAATTTTAGAGAGGCAAGTGACCTATCTATGGTGTCCCCGTATGAGTCTAGGTGGTTTTTGACATTTTTATGGAATTTTCCTCGAGTCCTAGACCCTCCAATTCACCCAAGATTTAGAGCTCGGGTCTGTGTTTCTGCACAGACCTGAGTAGACGGCAAGGTCCCTGGACGCCCAGTTCATCCTTGGCGTCCATCGACCATGCCGCTGACTCTGAGTCAGCGGCCAGAGACCGCCGTCTAGTTCTTCTGAACAGAACAGTGAGCTGTTCTGTCCCTCTTGTATATTAATTTCGGTATGTTTTATGCGATGAGGATATATTGTACCCCTTATACTCTATGTATATTGTGCATTGTGGTTGTGGATGAATGTGATGTAATGGTGAATGTGGGGTAATGACATCTTGTAAAATTGTGAGCATAACTTGTAGATAACTTTTGCAAATTAATGTTCCATGATTAGGATTAGTTAAATGTCTTGTTTTCCGTCTATTCATGAAGAATTGTGGGACATGTATGTATGTTCTAAATTTTTGGTAATTCATGCATACTTGTGGAATTGCTAGTAAGTTCGGTTCGGTAAAATGAAAGCATGTAAAAATGGTTTGTGGTAACGGATTTATAGATGTATGAATTAGGATGATGTTGTATTCTAAAATCATGCGTTAGTGTTCTCTGTGCAAAACAGTAAGTGGATGAATTTCAAATGTGTTAGACCCATGTTAGCTTAAGTTGTGAATAATATGCTAATTAGGTGTTTGATTTTCTGTAAATCCTATTTAGCTCAGAAAAATCTGAAAAATTGAGGGTATGATTTGAAACCCGAAAACAGCATGTGGTTAAAATTTCAGGTCAATTGGAATAGTAAATAAAAATTTATGTGTTCTCATGTGAAATGTGATTATTCGTGCATATGATCGAAATGTGATTAGATTTTGTTTAAACCCAGCATGATTAATGTGTTTACTGTGTGTTGAACCTTGAAAACTCTGTAGTACCATGTTAGTAAAAATAGAGGTGTTCATGTGAGTAAGAAAGTGTAAATGTGATGAAGAGTGTCAAGTGTAAAACCATGTGTAAAACGGTAAATGTGTAAAAGTGTAAACTGTGCCAATGTGATACTGCTTCCGAGAAGGCAGTGGAGCCGTATCAGGGAAAAGTCCCCCTGAGAAAGTTCATTGTGTTAAGTGACCCTAAGGGCATTAAGGGGAAATCCTGGAGGTGGACAAGTACCACTGGTTAGGGTGGAGACTTGTTCTCCCGGTCTGCGCAGTCCAAGAGTCGCCATTGTATTGCCTAGATGGCGTCTATGTGATGTGATGTGTTTGTGTCCTTCTTTGGTGGTTTGGACTATGTGTCACGGCACATAAAATATGTGTAAAGTGAAATGTGTAAAGTGTATGTGACCATGTGTAAATGTGTAAGTGATATGTGAATGTGTATGTGTAAAGTGAACCATGTGAAAGAGGAAACTATTGTAACGAAAGATGTGAAATCTTAGATATGTAAACGTGTTATAGAAACCATGTGAAACTAAATCTGAAACCAAGTGAATTCAGAAAATGCATGTTATTATTCTCATGTTTATGTGTGCAAAAGTGTTTAGAATCCATGTTAGGAACAACAAATGAGTATGTGAGCAAAATGGCATGATGGATTGTTCATGTGTTATGTTTAAGCAACGTTGTAGCTTTCATGTGTAGGTTTATAGTCATTGGACCATGTGAAACCAGCAACCTAAAGCATGATAAAAAGTTATGTATGTACTTAAGAACATGTGGAATCCATGCTAATTATGTTCCCCGTTCATGTATGTAAATTGTTCATGTCAATAGCTCTCACGTTTGATTAAAGTCTCATGAGTGAATTGAATAGAAACCATGTGATAGGTGAATGTTATTTTTTTGAAATCTGAAAGCATGCGTTATGTATAAAATTGTAGAACCTTCATGATAGGTTGAGAACTTAAATGGACTAGCATGCTATGTGTTGCAAATTGTAATGGGCGTGTAGAAACCACTAGGACTTGTACGTGTATATCATGCATAGTGTTACTTGCTGAGTCCCTGGACTCACTCCTTGCTTCGGCGTACAGGTATAGTTGGTGACACAGTACCCTCGGAGGAGGCAGCAGAGACGGACTCCGAGCGTGGAGACTAGCCAGTTTTTGAGATCTTTGTGATTGTGTACTTCGTAGTATGTACTTGAACATTGTATTAGAATTATCATTAAAAGAATGTAATATGTGGACATTTTGTATCTCTATTTCAGCAATTTAATTCATGTGAATTTTAGTTCCTTTTTACAAATTGTAAACTGCATGTATGTTTAATGTGGATGATGAATGAATGGAGATAGTTCTCTTTTACTTCCGCTACTCTGTTATATATATTCGCGTGTATCTCAGCTGTTTGTATCGTTGGGTAAATGTCCCACTGTGGCTGGCAGCACTCGCTATACCGACGTGGGTTGGTATAACCGTACCGGTATAATGAGGGCCGTCACATTTTTCCTGATGATTTGTATGGTTTGCCACCGGATAGAGAGATAGAGTTCACCATAGAGTTGCTTCCGGGCACCTCTCCTATCTCAAAGGCTCCATATCAGATGGCACCTGCGGAGTTAGTCGAGTTAAGGAAGCAGCTGCAAGAGTTGCTAGATAAGGGATTTATTCGCCCTAGTGTTTCCCCTTGGGGCGCACCTATCTTATTTGTAAAGAAGAAGGATGGATCACTTAGGTTATGCATCGATTATAGAAATCTAAACCAAGTGACAGTAAGGAACAGGTATCCCTTGCCTCACATTGATGATTTGTTTGACCAGTTGCAAGATGCATCAGTCTTTTCTAAGATTGATTTGTGATCTGGTTATCATCAATTGAGGATTCGGAGTGAGGATGTGTCCAAGACGGCATTCAGATCCTGTTATGGACATTATGAGTTTTTGGTCCTTCCTTTCGGGTTGACCAACGCCCCTGCAGCGTTCATGGATCTCATGAACAGGGTGTTTAGGCCTTATCTAGATAGCTTTGTTGTAGTGTTCATTGATGATGTGTTGGTCTACTCTCCGGATGAGGCCACACACCGTCAGCATTTGAGGGTAGTGTTAGAGGTTCTTTGTGAGCAAAAGCTGTTTGCTAAGTTCAGCAAGTGCGATTTCTGGTTGCGCGATGTTCATTTCCTCGGGCATGTTATCTCTGGTGCTGGTGTTGCAGTTGACCCAGCAAAGGTCCAGGCAGTTATGGATTGGGAGATTCCCAAGACCCCTTCGGAGATTCGTAGTTTTCTGGGTTTGGCTGGTTACTATCGACGATTCATTGAGGGATTTTCATCCATCGCCGCCCCATTGACTCAGCTCACCAGAAAGGGAGTGAGGTTTGTCTAGTCCGAGAAGTGTGAGAGTAGTTTTCAATTGTTGAAGACTAAGCTCACGTTAGCTCCGGTGTTAGTCTTGCCAAGCGGTGTAGAGGGTTTTGCTATCTACATGGATGCGTCTCGGATTGGCTTAGGCTGTATGCTAATACAGCAAGGAAGGGTAGTGGCATATGCTTCTCGTCAGTTGAAGGAGCATGAGAAGAACTATCCGACTCATGATTTGGAGCTTGCAGCAGTGGTTCATGCACTAAAGATCTGGAGGCACTATCTTTATGGTGTCAGATTTGAGGTGTTTACCGACCACAAGAGCTTGAAGTATCTTTTCTCCCAAAAGGAATTAAACCTGAGGCAGAGAAGATGGATTGAGTTCTTGAAGGACTATGACTTCGACCTTCAGTATCACTGTGGAAAGGCGAACGTCGTAGCGGATGCCCTGAGTAGGAAGAGACCATCTCTCTAGCAGGACTGGAAGATGTTGGAGGATGCGGCTTATGCGTTGACTGAGTTAGAGCCATCGCTATGCCAGGCTTTTGTAGCTTAGTTATCTCTTAGGTCCTCAGTTTTGGATGAGGTGATCGAGTAGTAGAAAGCTGACCCTAGACTCCAAGAGTTAGTGGGCAAGGCGGGCATTGCTCGTGATGAGGATGGTGTGATTAGATTTCATCACCGTGTCTGTGTCCCTGATTTGGTAGATGTCCGTGAGCATGTGTTAGCAGAAGCTCATAGATCACGATTCTCTATTCATCCGGGTAACACTAAGATGTACCAGGATTTGAGGAGGTCCTTTTGGTGGTCTGGCATGAAGAGGGATGTGGCAGATTATGTATCCCGGTGTTTAGTATGCCAGCAAGTGAAGGCCGAGCGACAGCGACCATCCGGCCTTATACAAAGGATGGAGATCCCAATATGGAAGTGGGAAGCTGTCACTATGGACTTTGTTTCGGGTTTGCCTCGATCTAGAAGGGGCAATGACTCGGTTTGGGTAGTTGTAGATAGATTCTCGAAGACTGCGCATTTCTTACCTATGAAGAAGAAGCAGTCAGTTGAGAGTTTAGCTAGATTGTATGTTAGTAGTGTGGTTAGATTGCATGGTGTGCCGAAGTCGATCATTTCGGATCGAGATCCGAGATTTACTTCGAGATTGTGGAAGGGTCTTCAGGATGCGTTAGGTACGGAGCTGAAGCTCAGTTCGGCGTTTCATCCCCAGACAGATGGACAGTCCGAGAGGACTATCCAGACGCTCGAGGATATGTTGAGAGCGTGTGTGCTGGATTGGAAGGATGATTAGGAGCGTCATCTACCTTTAGTGGAGTTCACATACAACAACAGCTTTCATGCGAGCATTGGTATGGCTCCATTTGAGGCGTTGTATGGAAGGCCTTGCATATCTCCTTTATGTTGGGAGGAGACTGGCGATAGGCAGTTGATCGGTCCGGAGTTAGTTCGGGAGACTTCGGATAAGATTCAGTTGATTAGGAAGAGGCTTGTTGCGGCGCAGGATAGGCAAAAGAGCTACGCCGACAACAGGAGGAAGGATCTAGAGTTCAAGGTAGGTGAGCATGTCTTCTTAAAGATATCGCCTACGCGTGGTGTGGTTAGATTTGGCAGGCATAGCAAGTTAAGCCCTAGATTCATTGGCCTATATGAGATTCTCAGACGATTGGGCAGCGTGGCATATGAGCTAGATTTACCCCCAGCTTTAGCTAGTGTTCATCCTATTTTCCATGTTTCTATGCTCAGGAAGTATGTCCGAGATCCATCTCATGTGATTAGTCACGAGCCAGTGGAGATTCAGCCAGATCTATCATATGTGGAGCAACCAGTAGCTATTCTTGACCGGAAGGTTCAGCATCTCCGGAACAAGAGTATTGCATCGGTGAAAGTTCTATGGCGGAACTTCTCGTGAGAGGAGGCTACTTGGGAGCTTGAGGATGCGATGAAGAAGAAGTATCCCCTTTTGTTTGAGTAGTGTCGTTCAACTTCGAGGACGAAGTTTCCTTGTCACGTACCGAGAATTACGTAGCGGATGTTATTTCGAATAATTCGAGTCGATATTCCAAGACGTGGACAGTCGGCAAATAAGCCTCTAGCTAGCACGCACTAAATGTGTATCAACACAACATCATAATAGGGCACAACTGATGAACTCAATAAAATTGTATTCAATCTCAACTCAACTTATAAAAATAGGAAACTAGTACAAGACTGAGACTCAAATAAAAAGGAAAGTACATTTACCCCTCACTTCCTACTACATTGTACTAATGCTCAAAATAAACTACTATAACTAAACTCATAATGGTGACGCTCATCACTCGGATGCATTCACATCCTCGACTTGCTCTTCCTCTTGAACTTCATAGTCACCTAGATTGGGAAAAGGTAGGGGATGAGCAAACTAGCCCAGTAGGATTTATATCTCAATGTGCGGGCAATGATATAAGTGATTAACATTTTAGAACTAGGCAAGTACGATGAATGATATGCACGTACGAATAAAATTCATTAAAACATGATATATAAAAGCTGGATAGAGTGAACAAGATAGAATAAGATTTTTGAACAAGATGCCAAGAAAGAACTAGCAATAGATCACTTTGCACAAGCACGCAAGATTTCACTTGATGTCAATAGTTTTCAAGAAAACAAGATATCACTAGTTGCAATAAATGCAGGATGGCCATATCACGCAAGCAAGCAAGCAAGATTGCACAAGCACGATCAAGTAACACTAATCAGGCATGTAGACACCAATGTACACCAAGAAAAGATCCATCAAGAATGTACACCAGGACACGTGTATGTGGTTATGTATCTAACATTCAACAAGCAAGAAAGTACTCCCAGCGCAGATGCAACGCCAGTAATCATTATACCCCATGGTTAACAGTATATTTATGACTCTCCATCATTGGGGCTAGACTGGAGCCCTTGGACACACTCCGTGCCCTGTCAGCCATCTCATGTAAAAATTTAAATGTAGATACCCACAGTCATTAATAATGGCCAATGAGAGTTTCAATAAGTAAGCATATGTAATGTCATGTTCATGATGATGATGAGAAGAAATAAATAAATTGAACATGATTCCATGAGGACAATAGTCAAGAGATAAATTCAGCAGCTAAATGATAAGATTTACAATTTAGTTCAATCTTTACGTTAATGGCTTTAGTCTAGATGACAATTCACACTGACGAGAACAAGAAGAGAAGGAAGTGCACGCCCTAGAGGTATAAGTGTGTAGAGATGCACATGTGTAAATTCACAATCCGTCGGTCTCAAACTCTCAGAAAAACACTTAACATGATGGAATGCAATGAACAATGCATTTAACTACATATAGATTTACAAGATTTTAAGATAAAAATTATCATTTTAAAGCAAGCTAGAAGGGTAACAAGAGCAATCACAAGTTTCATGTATGATCACATCATTAAGAAATGAATTAGAATAATATTCATGTAATTAAGGGTTTTTCAATGGGTTAAACACTTTTAAGCCATTAAATAGACATTATGTAATGAACAGACTCAAAACATGCAATATCTTTTAAAGGTAGTGTCGACACAACCCATGCTGGTGTCGACACCATGCTTCAAACACAAAGCAAAAACATGAAAAACTGGTCAAGTAGTGTCGACACAGGATCTGGTAATGTCGACACTAGAGACAACTCCTAGAACACCTTCTGGGCAATCTGGGACAGTGTGTCGACACTAGCCCAAGTAGTGTCGACACTAGTATCCTTCCAGAACACCTTTTGGACAAAACTGGTCAGGTAGTGTCGACACTAGATCAGGTAGTGTCGACACTAGAGACCTTCCTAGAACACCTTCTGGGCTGTGCTGGGACAGTGTGTCGACACTAGTTCAGGCAGTGTCGACACTAGTGACTTTCCCAAAACTCCTTCTGGGCTGTATTGGGACAGTGTGTCGATACTACCTCAAGTAGTGTCGACACTAGTGGCCCTTCCAGAACAAAACACATGGTCAGGTGTAACCAGAAAACACGTCTCATGCAGTGATTCACTTCCACCTCTTATAACTCTCTAACGAATGACATTTAGACAAAACGTTCAACACGAAAGATGAAGAGAACAACTAGTAGATGAACTTTTATGTTGGGGGTTTGATCTAATTTTGTCACAAATCCCAAGAAAACCTGTGAAGAACAAAAGTCAAGTGTAGCCCAAAATCCCAGTATCATGCAGTGACTCTCTTCCCATGCATGTAACTCTCTAACCAAGGACTTTCAGATAAAACATCCAACATAAACGATGATCGTGACTTCAAGTAGAAAACTTTCATGAAGGAAGTCTAGTCTAATTTGGTCTTGAATCATGTGCATAATAAGAAGAACGTGAAAAACCCTAACAGTGCGCGACTTTGGAAAAACACTTATAACTCAAACTATACTCATTAGAATTCGATGAAACAAGTGGGAAACGAACGTTAACTTGATGCTCTATAAATTGGTATAGGATATATTAAAGTTTGGCCCGAGAAAACCTACCTTATGGGTTGAAGAAGTCTCATTTTTCCAGAAAACTTGAGTTCAGACCACTCGGAGGAAAACGCTTACTTCTCCGTGTATACTGCATGGAATTTGAGAATTCCACTTGGGTTAGAATGTAGCCTTGACCCTCTTTCCAGGGGTATAACCCTTGCAAGGTTTGGTTTAGGTTTGACTCACCTTTGGTCGACTTCAAGAAGATGGTCTGTGCAGATCGTAGCAGACACAACAGGGAAGAAGAACGGCTTAGTGTGGATGATCTCCTTCTCCCCAGCCACCAAGAACTTCTCCACACAACCCTAGCAAGTTCTAAAACTCGTTCCTAGGGTTTGGTGAAGAGTATATAAGCAACCATGGTGTTTTAGGAGTCCTATTATAACTAGGAAAGCTAAGCTGCGGTTTTGACAGGGCAGTTTCCTATCTTTTGAGGATTCCTTTCTCCCTTAGAGTGTGTGAGGCTTTAGGAAACCTCCCACCATAGATAGGCACGAATTTGGGTTGCCAAGAACGCATGATTGCATCCCAATTCAACTCAAATTGCCTCTTTCTAATTTCAGCCTATTTAGAGTTATGAATTTCCATGCATTTTCTAGCTTTATTTGATTATTGGGCCAAATGATGTCCATTGACCTGCTTATGATATTGGGTCATTAATATATAATGTTGGAAGTCCCTCCAACACTTTTATTTAAATTTGATTCCTTTTTATACTAAAATTTCTGGGGTGCTACATTCCTTAAGGGGGAGAGGGTGTAAGGCCCTCGAATTTGTTTGTCATTTGATTCTATTTTATGTGAATTCATGTTTGTGTGTAACTTGTATATGCATATGTTGATATTTATGTACAATATTAGCTAGTGATACTTATGTGTGCATGTGTGTAAATAGGTTATAAATATTGTATGGTTGCATGTGTGATGGTGTGTAAACTATACCATATATATATATACATCGTACGCATGGTTTCTGCATGTTTTTAAGTTCTGGCCAAAGGGCCAATTGGCGTCAACATGGAGGACATCCATGATAGTCAACATCCATATCGTTGGATGTTAATACTTAAATAAACGACCATGGATGTGGACGTTAATATCACTGACCTGCATGCGCTGCAGACCCCGGAATTCCAGGGGCAAGCAAGCCCAGCCATTGGGGAGATGTCCCCAACGGCTATCAGGCCTTCACATCACCCTACATGATATCCCAACCCATTCTCCTATAAACTAAACCCTTTGCAACCTGCAAGGACTTCTCTTGGCCTTTTGCAAGAGGAGAGAAAACCCTAGCTCGAACTGGTGGAGAGATGGACTTTGCATGCTTTGATCCGGCGGTTTGGAGCTTCATCCGGCTATCTACAGCAACTAGAAGCTAGCTTGGACATAGGAGGAGGCTTCCCCGACCACGGACTGGAAGCTACAACACCACAGAACCCGGAGGAGAGCTCTTTTGGAGGCTTCTTGGGACTGCCCAAGGAGAGCTTCAACGACACCTTTGATCCCTTTGGAGATTTATTAAGAGGCAAGTAAGCCATCCACTTCGTCCATGTAGGTGTCTAGTAGGGTTTTATTATTTTTATGAGATTCTATCGTGTCCTGGATCCCCCCCCCCCCCAATTCTGCTTCTTTTGGAGCTTGGGTCTATATTTTTGCACAGACCTGAACTTGACGGCAAGATCCCTTGCCGTTAAGATCTTCAATTAACGGCCAACGATGATGCAATTAAGCTCCTTTAACGGCCAAACTATGTTGTTAAGTTCTTTAGGACAGAACAGTGAGTTGTTCTTCCTTCTATATGAATAATTTCCGAAAGATTTCGCATGAGGATATATTGTAAACGTATATGTTATGTAATATGAATGGTGGAATGTGTGATGAGACTCTTATGAATTTTTGTAAATGGCATGAATGGTTTTATTTATGAAAATACACGTATGATAAGACCTTGATCATGTTAGTTACTGTTGCGTAATTCATAAGGAGCTTGAATGCCACAATTTTGTTAGACCATGAGTAGGTATTTCAGTCTATGTTCTGAAATTTTGGGAAATTTTCCATGGTCAAATGATTTATTGCAATTTCTGTTTTGGAAATAGAAAACATGCGTAGGTTTTTGTAAAATTTACAGTAAATTGTGTGTTGTGCGATAAATCCAGGGGAAATTCCTATGACAATGTGTATGTCAGGTTCATGGCTGTGAACTGTCAAATCTGATATTCATGTTATGTTCCATGTTAAATTGAATTATGAATAGCATGAGACTGAATGTTCTAATTTCTGTAAATATATGATAACTCAGAAAAATCTAGAAATTTGCATGTGAGGTCATGAACTTGCAAATAGTGTGTGGTTAAAATTTCATGTTATTTGGATAACTATAGAGTGCTCTATGAAATTTTCATGCGAAAACGAGTGTTCAACGCATGCTAATATGAACATGGTTGATTATGTATGTTTCAACCTGATTAGTGTAAGGTACTGAATGTTTGATTTCTATCAACAGTAGTATCATGAATAGGAAAACAGAGCCATGTGTATAAGTGGGAGAATGTAAAGACATGTGTAATATGTGTGTTAAAATCAGAATGTGTAAGAATGTGCCATGTGTGACACTGCTTCCATAGAGGGCCGTGGAACCGTACCATGGAAAAGTCCCCATGGGATGGTTCAATGTGTTAAGATCCTAAGGGCATTAGGATGAAATCGTGGAGGTGGACAAGTACCACTGGTTAGGGTGGAGACTAGTTCTCCCGGTCTGCGCAGTCCAAGAGTCGTCACTGTGTTGCCTAGGTGGCGTCTATGTGTATGTGTTATGTGATGTGTCCTTCTAATGGTGGTTTAGACTATGTGTCACGGCACTAAATTGTGAAATGTGAATGTGAATATGTGTAAATTGTGTAGTATGAATATGTGTAAACGTGCAATGTGTAAAAGAGAACTATGTGAATGAGTAATTGTGCAAACATGTGAAACCAATGTGTTAGATTGTGAAATTGTGATCCATGATATGTTAATGTGAAATAATGTTATAACAGCAACCTAATGTGTTTATGATGATGTTTTATAGGTGTAAAAATGTGTAGAATCCATGATAGGAGTAGGTCTCAACTATGTGTGAACAAATCCATGTTAAATTGTTACCATGTTGTACTATAATCGGGAATGTAGCTCTCATGCGAAGGGATGTGAATTTCTAAATCCATGTCAAAATAGCAACCTTAAAGTGTGTGAAATGATAGTGTGCATGTGCAAGAATGTGTAGAAACCATGATAGGAATGTTTCCTTTTATGCATGTGAGAATCCCATGTTAGTTGCTATCATGTTGTAGCTTAATATGATTGAATGAGTAGTAAGCATGTGATAGGATATTTATTTTGGAATGTCTTAAGTCATGTACCATATGTTTTAAATTTTGTAGAAATACCATGATAGGTAGTCTCTTATCAATGTTCAAGCATGCTATATGTTTTGCTTTGTGAATTGGAATGTAGAACCTACTATGATGTATGCATAAATGATGTGTATGGAGTTATTTTCTGAGTCTTTTAGACTCACTCCTTGCTTCGACGTACAGGTTTAGTTGGTGACCCGACACCTTTGGAGGAGACAGTGGAGAGTGACTCCAAGTGTGGCGAGTAGCTTGGTAGAGTCGATGTTGTGACTTTTGCTTTCATAGTACGTAAAGAGGTATTGTAATAGAACTATTATGTAATTGTGGACAAGCTATGTAATCTGATTTTAGTATTTTATTTATGTGGACTTTAGTTCTCTTAAAAATTTGTTATTTGAACCATGTATGTTAAATGTGGATGATGAAATGAAATAACAAGTAGTTCTTTTACTTCCGCTACTCTGTATCTATATTTATGAGCATCTCAGCCATGTGTACTAGTGTTGGGTAAATGTCCCACTGTGATGGGACTCACTATACCGACATGGATTGGTATAATCATACCGGTATAAGGAGGGTCGTCGCATCGCGAGTGGAATATAATTGGACCACCAATCATACCATGATGTTGGTAGATGGTGTGAGGTTATTTGGGAAGATTGCGAAGTGGTGACCTAGAAAACCTATGTGCTAGCTTCAACAAGGGTTCTAAAGGTAAATATCTATTGGCCAGCCAAGGCAAGAAGTCAAGGCTGGGCTTTATTTGGAATTTTGCAAAGGCAGAGGTTATCTAAACCTAAGGTCCTGTTTGGCGAGAGCAAGTATATATAAGTGAGGCATAGATGGCAAGAGACAGCTTGTCTAAGTTTTGAGGTTTTGTTTTGACTAAAGAGTGCATAGCTGGATTCAGAGAATGTATAGCAAAAAGGAGATTTCTTGGAAGAGCAGGGATGGAACTCCCCCTTCTTGCTATTTCGATATTTTGACTTTATTCATTTTCATCTTCATCATTTTTTTAACCACATTACTGACCCAAGCGCCCTTTCCAGTTTTCACCAGAGTCAGCCCCTTCTTGCTTTTGCCTACGCGCCCTTTCGGGTTTTCACGTAGCAGGGTTCCCATTTTTACCTACGATGCCCTTTCGGGTTTTCACTGTGACCGGGTTTTTCTTGTTCTTTCTACCCCTACTCGGCAGTAAAACCAAAGTAGGTCCGATGAGCATCTCTATTTTTAACCCTTTTGTTCATCATTTTTTTATCATCTCATTTTTTTTATACAAAAATATCGCAGGATATGCACTGTGAGCATACATTCAATAGTGTACCCTCAGAGTTCTTGGACATGAAAGACTAGAGGGTATATGTCTTCAAGGCAATGTCGAATTTAGCTCCATAAGTTGTTGAATCTTCCTGATGTTGAAGCATAATGACGCCATCTCTAACCATCGACCATTGTGAAGGTGGCTCCACCATATTGACTTGGGGGATCTTGGGCATGGAATGGAAAGCTCAATGTTAAATCCCCCGGACTGCCGCAAAAGGGGATTTGATAATATACAGTTCCTGTAAAATAAGCTGGTTATATAAACATCGAACATGACAACCTGATTCTAACTCTTAACTCCTCAGAGATCTCACATGGCAATCACCCCACAGGCTGAGATCGAACTACAATACTTTTCTTGTAGTTGCAGCTCCTCGGAGATAGATGTTTATACCCTTGGAGACCTCAGACGAGGAACTAATCCCACGAACTGAGGCTGGACTACGGTATTTATCCCGTAGTTGCAGCTCCTTGGAGATGGATTCTTATATTCTTGGAGACCTCAGACGCGGAAATAAACCCACAAACTGAGGCTGGACTACGGTATTCATCCCGTAGTTGCAGCGCCTTGAAGATGGATTCTTATATCCTCGAAGACCTCAAACGCGGTACTAATCCCACGAACTGAGGCTGGACCACGGTATTTATCCCGTAGTTGCAGCTCCTTAAGGGTGGATTCTTATATCCTTAGAGACCTCAAATGTGACAACATTTCACGATCTAAGGCTGGACTATGGTATTTATCGTGTAGTTGCAGCTCTTTAAGGGTGGATTCTTTTTATATCTTTGGAGACCCCAGATGTGGCAACATTTCACGATCTGAGGCTGGACTGCGATATTTATCCCACAGTTGCAGCTCCTGGTAGATTGATTAAGAATTCGAGTATGGGAGCCCAACAAGTGAGCAGAGAGACTCGATTTCTTAAATCAAATGTTCTATTTTCTATTTGTGCATTTCTTTTGTTCTGTTCATTTTCATAATTAATTTTCTCTTTTCTTTTCTTCTTTTTCTTCTTTTTTTTTTTTTCTTTTTTCTTTTCTTCTATTTTTTTCTTTTCTTTTCTTCTTTTTTTCTTTCTTCTATTTTTTCTATATTTTCTTTTCTTTTCTTCTTTTTTTTATTTTCTTTTGTCTCTTTTTTTTTGAACGAAATTTCATTCCATCCTCTCTTTTTAATCATTTCGTTTTTTTCCATTAATTATTTTATTATTTTCTATTTATTTTGTCTCTTTTTTTCTTTTCTTTTTTTTAATGTATGTCTTTTAGAGACCTCAAATGTGGTAAACATTCCACAAAAAGAGGCTGGATTACGGTACTTGTCCCGCAGTGTCTGTTTATAGGAGGTCAATTTTGATTTATATCTTTGGAGACCCTAGATGTGAGACATATCCCACAACTGAGAATGGACTGCGATATTTGTCTCGCAGTTGCTGCTCCTTTGAGATCAATTTGTCTTTTATCCCTGGAGACCCCAGATGTGGAAAATGTTTCACAAATTGAGGATGGACTACGGCACTTATCCCGTAGTTGCTGCTCCTTTGAGATTAATTTAATTTTGAATCCCTGGAGACCCCAGATGTGGGAAATGTTCCACAAACTGAGAATGGACTACAGAACTTATCCCGCAGTTGCAGCCCCTTGGAGATTAATTTGATTTTGAATCCCCGGAGACCCCAGATGTGGGAAATGTTCCACAAACTAAGAATGGACTATGAAACTTATCCTGCAGTTGCAGCTCCTTTGAGATTAATTTGATTTTAAAGTTCTTTTGCTTTAAATGTCTTTTTAGTCAGTTTTGGAAACATTGGGCACATAGACCCGATTTTGAAATCATGAGGGCGTGGAAACCTGATTCTGAAATTACGAGGACACGAATGTCTATTTTGAAAATATGAAGGCGTGGAAGCCTGATTTTGAAATATATGGACACAGAGGCCCAGTTTAAAAACATGGGGGCGAAGAAGCCCGATTTGAAATTTGTGAGGGCGTAGAGGCCTCGATCTTTTTATTAAACATGTGGGCGCTAAGGTCCCATTTTCAAAACATGATTTTGAGTTTTGAAACATGAATTTTCAAATATGACTGACGCATCGTTACTTTGAAAACGTCGATTTTGTAATTTGACTGGCAAATTGTCATTTTTTTTTTAAATATGAATTTTGAAATATGATTGGCAAATTGTCAGTTTTGAAATATGTCTTTTGAAACATGATTGACAAATTGCCAGTTTTGAAATATGTCTTTTGAAATATGATTGACAAATTTCCAGTTTTGAAATATGTCTTTAAAACATGATTGACAAATTGCCACTTTTGAAATATGATTTTTGAGACATGATTGACAAGACGCCATTTTTGAAATATGACTTTTGAGACATGATTGGCAAGACGTCATTTTTGAAATATGATTTTTTTTGAAATCATGAGCGGCAAGCTTGCCGATTTGAAAACATGACTTTTGAAAATATGATTGGCGAGTCGCCACTTTTGAGATATGAGTTCTTTTGAAATCATGACTGGCAAGCTTGCCAATTTTAAAATATGACTTTTAAAAACATGATTGGCGAGACGCCATTTTTTTGAAATATGATTTTTTTAAAATCATGAATGGCAAGCTTGTCATTTTTAAAATATGACTCTTGAAAACATGGTTGGCGATACGCCACTTTTTTTTAAAAATATAAGTGTTTTTAAAATCATGAATGACAAGCTTGCCGATTTGAAAACATGACTTTTGAAAGCATGATTGGCGAGTCGCCATTTTTGAAATATGAATTCTTTTAAAATTATGGGCGGCAAGTTTGCCAATTTTAAAATATGACTTTTGAAAATATGGTGACAATTGGCCATTTTTTTTTAAGTTGAATAAGGATAAATCCTTCGTCCATTTTATTAGGGATCCGGAAAAAGAATATGCACTCAAAATCCGGTAAGAAAACCCATGTATGCATATGCACCTAAGCGGTGAAAGCCCAGTGCGATATGATCATGCAGGCTCATATCATCACCCTGTAGAAAATATGTAATTTTGTTGAGGTATTATTTATCTCAGAACCATAGTCCGACTAGCGGTATGGTTGGCCTATTTATTTGTTGCTGCTCGTCATTGACAATAATACCTCAGGTGGCCCTAAAAGAGCCGGTTGAGACCACTTCAATGACCAGGTCTCATGCTGGGTGGTCAGTGTGACTACCCCAGCAAGATGCTTTCTTTCTCTCTTTTTTTTTTACTCTTTTTTTTTGTCATCATAGGTTGCATTTGCCCCCATATTGGCTAGCTCATTTGCCGTATGCTCTTCTTTTCTATTGCATTGGAGTCCCGTGAGGGCGCGGCGGGTCCACCTTGTACTTGCCCACTTGTAGTTCTTCTTTTCTTATCAAGGCTTCAATTTTGTCTTTGAGGACATAGCAGTCCTCTATAACATGCCCCGACAGCTGATGATATAAGCAGAACCGGGGATCGTCTTTCTTCTTGATGTCCTCTGCCCTTCTAGGTTCGGGTGGGACGATTTTGTTATGCCGACGCACCCATTCAAAGAGGGTATGTGTCTTTTCTTTTGGGAAAGAGTATGACTTTTGCATCTTCTCTTGTAATGAACCTCTTTTATTTCGCTTCATCGGCCTGGCAGAAGACGAGCCAGCTTCACTCTTTTGTTTTGAAAAGGCTTTGAGGTTCACAGTATGAACATCTGTAGGTGTTGGCCTTTTTCTAAGCAATCTGTTTCCCTGACCTGGCGCATTAGCAGGGGGATATTTGGACAAAAATTGTTCAATTTCGGCCACAACTTTGTTTAGCCGGTCAAAGGACTTGATCTCAATACCGATCATCTTTTCTAGGACATGCCTGCTCAGGTTTTGCTTGCAAATTTGAACAGTGTCCTCTAGATGTAGTGGTCGTTTGCATCTCATGCTGAGATCTCTCCACCTTTTAACATAGTCCAGAGCCGACTCATTATCCTGTTGCCTGGTTGCATATAACTCGACCAATGTAATTTCTCTTTCAGCAACATAGAATCTTTCTACGAACTGTCTTTGCATATCTGGCCAGTCTATAATAGACCCGACTGGTAAATTCGAATACCATTCGAAAGCCAGCCCAGTCAAGGAAGACCCAAAGAATTTGAGCAAATATGACTCATCTGTGGCCAAATCTCCCATCATATTGACATAATGTGCAACATGTTCTTTTGGCAATCCTTGCCCATTGAACTTTTCGAACTTGGGTGGCTTGCTTATGCCAGGAGGTAATCTCTTTGCAGCGTGGCATACAGGGTATGGAACCTGGTACACCTCAAATAGGGCTTGGTCAGACTTGTCCATTCCAGATAGTTTTGTTTCTATGATCTGTTCCAACATTTTTCTATTCATAGTCGGCATCCGGACCATGTCTGGATGAGGAGGAGCCGACTGCATTTGAGCCATGGTGGCGGGCCCTTGATGTGCTGTTCGGCAGGCTATGGGCTGCTCTGGAGCTGTTGGGCTTGAGGTGCCCCTAGTAAGTTCTGATATTGACTGTGACATTGTTGGTTGTAATAGGGTGTGGGGCAAGTTGGTGTCAACTTGTGGTGCCCCCATTATGCCCCCTGCTTCTCTTGGTGCAAGAGTCTGGGTGTCTCTTTCTTTAATTTATCTTTTCAACCTTTCAATCTCATGTTGGTATCTTTGTATCAATGTTGCCACAACAGGATCATATGTATGAGTGCTAGGGACATCAGCTATCACTTCAATTGGAGCTCCTCCCAAAGGGGTAGGTGGCAGATTGCTGATATTATCAGCTGCTATTATATCTTCAGCCTCTTCTTGGGCCACTGAGACTATTAGGGCTTTGCCCTTGGCTTCTTCCCTCCTGATAGGAGGATCTGGCCTTTCGTCGAGCCTCGACAATTCATCTTGCTCAGGGGGCAGCTCCCCATGTCGACTGACCACACCAGTCATACAACATGTGTATATCTGCAGAGCTTTGTCTATTCTTTTGGCTTCTTTGGATTCTACCTCATTCATGGGTGTCTGCATCCTTTCCGACCTACCCTTTGGCATCTCTTGGGGTAGCTGCTGATATAGAGAAACTACATTTACAGCCTTTTGCCGAGCTTCCTGTCGGGCTTGGGCTTCATGTGGGCGTGGCGGATCCACCTTGTACTCGCCCATTTGCAATTCCCCCTTTGTGATCAAAGACTCCATAATGTCTTTGAAAACATAGCAATCTTCCAAAGGATGCCCTAGGATCTGATGGTATAGACAGTACCGGGGATCATCCTTCTTTCCTGCTTGCTCAGGTCTTTTGGGCACTGGTAGTGCAATTTTGTTGTATTCAATTGCCCATTCAAATAGTACCCTTGTCATTTCCTTGGGGAATGAATAGGGCTTTTTAACTTTATCCTAGAAAGGAATGATACGTCTTGAGCCTTTAGACGTAGTGCTAGAGGCTTCAGTTGTAGATTTACTTGCATCTCTTAACAGCTCGAAGGTCTTAAGATCTTCAGTGTGTACCTCCTTTCTAGCAGTCTTCTTATCATCTGATTTGCCTCTTTGTCCCAAAAATGAGCTACGGGGATATCTTGCCAGAAATGCCTCAATTTCTGCCACAATATTATTTGTCTTGTCAGCTTCAGACTTCTCTTGTTTGTCTAGCCGGTCTGCTATAGATGATGCCAGGAGATTTGAATATGAATGTCTGCTCGACAAGGATGCACGAGGCGTCATCTGACAAGGCGCATCTAGAGTCAAACACCCCATTGCATCGATAGAGTTCATATCATGACACATGGGGTATGGGGCTTGGTGACCATTAAGTGTGGTAGCAGTACTATCACATGTTTCTTTTAACTTCACCAAGCTGCTCATCAATGCTGGATCTGTTAAACTCAAGTGATTGCAGGCTAACTGTAGTGTTAACCCTTCAGCTTGTGGAAGCCCTTGCTCTGTTGATTGTTTTGAAGCCTTTTGACATGGATTTAGGGGTGAAATGCCCCCAGTATGGCTTGACATCGGTTGTGCCATTGTTGGTAGAATTTGGGGAGAGCTGATGCTGCCCTGTAATGCTTTGACTGCACTTTCTTTGCCCTTTAATACCATGATATATTCATCTCTTTCTTGAATTTGCTTTCTCAACATTTCAATTTCCAGCTGGCATTTCTATAACAGGACAATCGCAGCAGGATCATATACAGATGTGGTGGGGATGTTGGTTGTTGCCCTAACCGAAGTCTCTTCCAAGGAAATAGGTGACAACTTGCTATCTTCCTTAAATATCATTGTCGTTGCAGATGCTCTTCTGACCATTGGAGTGTTGATGTCAGTCTTTCTCCTTCTGGCAAGAGAATCTGACTCTTCAGTGAATTTGGGTGGTTCCCCTTCTTCTTCAGAGGGAACACCACATCGGCTAAGCATGCTAGCCATATAATAGGGAAGAATGCGCAACACATCATTTTCTTGAGCCAGTGGCTCACAAAATTTTCTTTTTTCTCTTTCTTTTTCTATTCTCTTTTCAAATATTTTTGCTCTTTCTTTTTCATTTCCATTTTTGCTACATGACAGACTATTTTGGGTTGCTCCTATAGCTTGCCACAAGTATTGATGTCCCAGAAAAGTTTTAGTTGGATCATAGGCATAGCTGGACACGATTCGATCAACTCCATTGGATGCTTGGATAAATAGAGGGACAAATATTGGACCCCTCCTCTGCAGCTGGGGCATGTGAGCTAGACGCTCCAGATTAGCTACCCTGTTATGGTATGCGGTGTGGCAGAAAATAGTCCCTTGCTGTGCATAAGTTTTGAACACTGGCACGGGAGGTGCTGGAGTTAGTTGATCAACATCTATTTTGCCTTTTGCATTTGTTTCACTGTCTTTGTCATGTTGTTGCTTTATCAGTTGAAGGGCTTGGGTCTTCTTAGGCACCCAAATTTGCTTGAATTTGATTGGCTTTGGGGCCAATTTGCTTTTGAATGTGTTGTACATCTCCTTCTTGCCTGCTAAGGCTTGAAAGGGGTTCTTTACGGGCACCATGGGTATAACCCGTTCTGGTATAGCCTCGGCTCTTTTGACTTGCAAATAAACTCTCATGTCACCGATCCGCACACTCTTCTCTGAATCGGAGACTCGCGCACGGCGAGTGACAATGTTCTCATGCTCTTTTACTTGTTGGAAATGTTTGTTGGTTCTTTTTCCCTGGCTCTTGTTTTGGTTGCCATGCCCCACGTGATGGACATAACAGCTTGATAAATGCATAATTATTGATGATAATCATGATGATTTATTATCTATTGATGCTCAATTTTATATTAATCCATTACTATTTTGTTACAAAAAGGATAATTTGATTAAACCTTTGTATGTGCTTTGTTTGCAGGATAATGGGCCACTCAACAAGAATTTGCTAATGGACTAGGATGGATAAGAGACAATGAGGAGAGATTCTAATTTTAAAAGATTTTTTCTCTTTCTCTCTCTTTCTTTCTAAATTTCAAAACTCTCTTATTTTAATATCTCTCTCTATTTTTAAAAACCCTTCCTCTTAATTCTCTCTCCTTTCCTCTCTTCCTTCTATCTATATTTTAAAAGAATTCTCTCCTTTCCCGGTTGTTCTCTCTCTCTCTTCTCCTTCTCTCCTGCGCACCCCCTTCCTCCTTCTCTTCTTCCCCTTCTCTTTCTTCTCTTTTCTGGCCGCTCTCCCTCTCGGTGTGACAGAAGCAGAACGGTAGCAACAGCAGCCCGCACCCCTGCGCGCCCGCCAGCACCCTGCGCGCGCCCTCCAGCACCCACGCCGCCCGGTTGCCTACCCCGCCCGCACCTGCCGTCCTGCCTCCACGTGCCCAGGCTCGTCCGCCGCTGCCCCTACGTGCATGCATGCACGTAGAGGCGCAACGCCTCCTCTCGCGCCGCTTCCTCTCTCCTCTCCCGCTCGCGCCTCTCTCTCCTCTCTCTCTCTCGCACTCTCTCTCTCTCGCTCTCTCCTTTCTCTCTCCTCTCTCTCTCGCATCTCTCTCTCTCTCTCACGTTTCTCTCTTCTCTCTCTTCTCTCCTTGCGCTCTCTCCTCTCTCTCTTTTCTCTCTTCTCTCCTATCTCTCTCACGTCTCTCTCCTATCTCTCTCTCATGTGTTCTCTCTCTCTTTCATGTGCTCTCTCTCCTCTCTCTCTTTTCTCTTCTCTCTCCTCTCGTCTCTCTTGTTCTCTCTCTAGTTCTCTCTATTTTTTCTCACTATTTCAGTGGAATTGTTAATGACTTTTGATTAGAATAAATATTTGTGTTAAATATTTTATATTGTTTAATAGATTATAGTTTTAAATAGTGTCTTGTGTTCTCTCATTCCCTCTTTATCTCTCTCTTTACTTATTTAGCATAGTTTAAATTTATTTCGTGCAACTTAGTCTTAATGCTATCACGTTATTTTCTTAAACAAAAACTCAAGGTTTTCAACTCTAAAATCTTTTTCCCCGTAGATTCGACTCGGCCCTCACCACTTAACTATTGTTAAAATCGTTAGTGTAAGTCGATAATTTTGATATTGTTAGTCACGTGTTTAACGACGCATTCGTGGGCTATCAATTTTTGGCGCCGTTGCCGGGGAATTAGATTTTTAGTTTTGATAATCTTGGTTTTTTTTTGTATATATTCAGGCTAACATTTTCTTTCTTTTTGTAGGTATCAAATAAAAAGTGAAAAATCTTGAAAATTGTAAAATTGAAGAATCTGTCAGATTTGTAAGTAAAATGGGCTGTTTTGAAGAAAAAAAAATCCGAAAATTGCACAAAAAATCAGAAATAAAGGTAAGTGAGGTGAGTTTCCTTCTCTCTCTCACTCTTTCTATTTGTTTTACTTTCCAAAAGAACGAGGGATTGCGTTGGAGGTAAGTACCCTTAAAACCCTCTTGATTGAGTTTTTTTTTAGTTGCCATGTTTAGATAATTCATTAAAAAAATCAAAAAAATCAATCACTTGAATCCAATAAAAGATGTCATGTCAAGATTAGAAACTTTCCATCTTTAGGGCATGCATCATTTAGACTTTCATTTTTAGGTAAGTTTCTTTTTTGAAAAGGTTCCTTTCTTGTCGAAGATTGCTGGAGGCAAGGTGAGAATCTTAACTTTCTTTAAAGCATGATTATGCATTGCCATGCTTGCATAGAACCCCTTGTTTGATTTTGTGGTGTGCACATCATTTCTAAAATAATTTAAGGGCAATTTCCTTAACAAGATAAGGTGGGGATTTGATCACCCTTCCTTAGCCCACAAACCACAACTTCCTGCATCTTTTGCATTCCCAAGCCCAATAAAAGGCAGTAGACATTGAACCTAGGGTTCACAATGAGATTTTGGTCCACCTAGTCCCACTATCAAGTTTTGGGAACTGGTGTCTGAGGCTAGAGGTTAAGTGGTAAATGCCTAAGCGGGAAAGTGGTTCTCTAATTAGGTCCCTACGGAAGTAGGGGGAGCCTCCCACTACCCCACCTCTTACCTGGCCAGTGGACATACATGTTCGTGGACTTAGGTTGGGTCTAAGTCACTTTGTGAGAAAGCTTACTTTTAGATCCCAGATCCCTAGGTCAATTAGGTTAATTGTTTGCAACTTATTTGTCTCTGCCTAAAAAAAACAAAAAAACAAAAAGAAGAAAAAGTCTTATCTTTCTCATTCACAATCATATGTGGGCCAACCCAGCGCATTATATAGGCCATGGCCCAAACCAATTTTCATCTCTCATTCAACGTGGCCCAGCCTACTTTGAAAATACACATTTCTTGTCAGCCCACTATGAAAGTACATCCCCTGGGGTGGCCCAACTCTCATCTTTTACCCAAGATCAGGCCCACCATACTAATTTGTTCCATAATGGGCCATCTTTCACCCAAGGGGAAACACAATATTTTCAATGGCCCTCCACCTCCACTTCTTACTCAAAAGATGAACAATATGTCCCTCCTACAGAATTGAGTTTACTTTACCAAGATCCACAAGGGGAAATTCAAGGACCATTTCTTGGTGCTGAAATCATCTCTTGGTTCAATGAAGGATTCTTTAATACTGATCTGCATGTATGTTTATCAAATGCTCCAAAAGGTACACCTTTCCAACCACTTGGAGAGATAATGCCACATTTGATACAGAGCGATCAACCGATTGTGGCCCAAGCCCAAAGTCCTCCTAACAATAACTTTCATCCTTGGGTCCAATTTCAAAATAATATTCATGATCAAGGCCATGATGGGGGACAACATGCAGATCCACATTCCACTCACACATCTCCCTCGCAATCAGGCCTCTTTGATGATCAATTTGGGCAACTTATGCAAAAATTCCATAATAACCAACATGTCTTTGAGCAAACATTCACCCAACAACAACAAGAATTAGAGCAATCATTTGTCAAAACTGACCTCCTGATTACTCAATTGATGGAAATCAGAAGGGGCAAAGATAGTCAGTCACCATGCCAACCCATTGACAATCATGCACATCATTATCTTGATTGTGACCAACAATTTGACTCTCAAATTCCATCCACAACTTCTCAGTCTAACATGATTGTGGACACGCCCACTTGGAAAATGAGAGATAATATTAATAAGTCAAATCAGGAGGAGATGGGTGCCACTGAAAATCAATCCAAAGTCTTGGCCCAACTTGAAACTGATATCAAGAAGACTCCATCCATAATGTCATACTTGAAGAAAGCTCTAGTGAGTTAGTTGAACTCAAGTTGGGGGGAGACGAAAAAGAATGTCATCTAGATGTTAGGTCCAAGTTTGATGTGACATTGTTTTAAGTGGATGACAGAGAAGATGTAAGTGTGGAGAAAGAGCTGGGTGTAATCATCAATCATTCTTCTTGGGTAAGAGAAGAATTAGAAATTCTGTCTGAAGTCCACATTGACTGGGTCTCTCTTGATGTCGACAAAGACATGGAACTCCTACCTCTCCCTGATCTTGGCAAATCCAACATGTTCATGGACATGCTACCACTAGCTGATTGGTCAACTGCACTTGAACCTTTGAAGCATCCTTGTGTTGAAAGTCATATCCATTTCATTCCTGATCATGCTACTATTTTTGACTCAAGTCAGCCTGTGGAGTTCAAGCAATCCTCTGAGCATCCAACTCAATCTGACCTCAATATCATGAAAGAGGATTTGAAAATGGAAGTTGTGGGTGAAAATGATGAAAACAATAAAGTAAGCATTGATGTGTTCAACACATATAAAGATTTTAAGTGTCCAAATGAATATTCCTTAATTGAAGATATGATCTTGAATACCCCAATTTCTCTATCATTTAATGATATGAAGGGTAAGTTTGGCCCACTTGACCCACCATGGCTGGTGATGCCCTACAAAGAAAAAATTTGGCGTCAATTGATTGGGGGTGTTACGTGACCCTGTTACCCCCATGTGTCTGGCTGAAGACGTTAAACTTAGCGCTTGTTGGGAGGCAACCCAATATTTTTAGGAAAATTGATTTCTATTGATTTCATTTTTATTTTGTGTCTTAGGTGTTTTCTGGCCACTATCCTTTGATAAAGCTAGTGTGCAACCACCCACATGTGATCATCAGGTTGCATCTCTCCTTTCTTAACTTACATTGGCTTTATTCTATTGTCACTACTTTTATGCCATTGAGGACAATGTCATTTAAGTTGGGGGGAGAGACAAATTGTATTTCAAATTTTTGTCCCTAACATTGTGCTTCATGCTTCATATTTCATGCAAGAAATTTTTTTTTTTTTTTTTTGCTTCTAGCTTGACTCATAGTGCGTACTTGTGAAGGTGGTGAGTTGAAGGGGTGAGTTAACTAGTTATGTTTTTAGCATCTTCCTCAAAATACATTTGAAATTTCATCAACACAGTAAAGTATTGTTTTGAGCTATTCAAATGGATGATGAGAGTTTTACCGAACATTCAGGCTGATTGATTGATATTCTACATTCCTATTGATGACCAATCGTGGGGAAAAAGCTACCTGCCTACAAATAAATGTGAAAATGTGTGTAGTAGTGAAAAAAAAAAAAGAAACATGAAAAATGCCCCTAACCTTAGTAACTGAGCCTGTGGCTCCTAAGGTAAGAGTTGAGGCTCGCATCAAACGGTGAAGGAAAGTACAGCACCATGTAAATGAAAAGAAAAAAAAAAGCATGAAAAAAAAGAATTAGGTTGAGTGAAAGCTACCTGTAATTCGATGATCGAATTTAAAGAGTGTAGAGTTGATACCATCCTTGAGTGATAAGTAAAAAGCCCATGTATCCTCTTATTAATGCTCAAACATTATACAAAAAGTCATGAAATTTTGTGTGTATTTTGAGGAACTGTCTAATGACATGAACTGACATATTTGCCTTTGACACTCTCGACTGGAACTTGAAATACTTATGATCAAGCATTCTCATTCTTACTATCTTGCCATGAAATATGATGTTTGAACTCTTGTTTGTCCCAATTATTCATTTGTGTGCATTGCTAAGGGACTAGCAATAAGTAAGTTGGGGGTGTGACAAATGCATAATTATTGATGATAATCATGATGATTTATTATCTATTGATGCTCAATTTTATATTAATCCATTACTATTTTGTTACAAAAATAATAATTTGATTAAACCTTTGTATGTGCTTTATTTGCAGGATAATGTGCCACTCAACAAGAATTTGCTAATGGACTAAGATGGATAAGAGACAATGAGGAGAGATTCTAATTTTAAAATATTTTTTCTCTTTCTCTCTCTTTCTTTCTAAATTTCAAAACTCTCTTATTTTAATATCTCTCTCTATTTTTAAAAACACTTCCTCTTAATTCTCTCTCCTTTCCTCTCTTCCTTCTATCTATATTTTAAAAGAATTCTCTCCTTTCCCGGCTGCTCTCTCTCTTTCTCTCTTCTCCTTCTCTCCTGCGCACCCCCTTCCTCCTTCTCTTCTTCCCCTTCTCTTTCTTCTCTTTTTTGGCCGCTCTCCCTCTCGATGTGACAGAAGCAAAACGGCAGCAGCAACAGCCCGCACCCCTGCGTGCCCGCCAGCACCCTACGCGCGCCCCTGTGCGCCCGCCAACGCCCGCGCCGCCCGGTTGCCTGCCCCGTCTGTGCCTGTCGTCCTGCCTCCACGCGCCCAGGCTCGCCCGCCGCTGCCCCTACGTGCATGCATGCACGTAGAGGCGCAGCGCCTCCTCTCGTGCCGCTTCCTCTCTCCTCTCCCGCTCGTGCCTCTCTCTCCTCTCTCTCGCACTCTCTCTCTCGCGCGCTCTCTCCTTTCTCTCTTCTCTCTCCTCTCTCTCTCGCATCTCTCTCTCTCACGTTTCTCTCTTCTCTCTCTTCTCTCCCTGCGCTCTCTCCTCTCTCTCTTTTCTCTCTTCTCTCCTATCTCTCTCACGTCTCTCTCCTATCTCTCTCTCACGTATTCTCTCTCTTCTCTCTCTCTTTCATGTGCTCTCTCCTCTCTCTCTTTTCTCTCCTCTCTCCTCTCGTCTCTCTTATTCTCTCTCTGGTTCTCTCTATTTTTTCTCTCTATTTCAGTGGAAATGTTAATGACTTTTGATTAGAATAAATGTTTGTGTTAAATATTTTATATTGTTTAATAGATTATAGTTTTAAATAGTGTCTTGTGTTTTCTCATTCCCTCTTTATCTCTCTCTTTACTTATTTAGCATAGTTTAAATTTATTTCGTGCAACTTAGCCTTAATACTACCACATTATTTTCTTAAACAAAAACTCAAGGTTTTCAACTCTAAAATCTTTTTCTCCGTGGATTCAACTCGGCTCTCACCACTTAACTATTGTTAAAATCGTTAGTGTAAGTCGATAATTTTAAGATTGTTAGTCACGTGTTTAACGACGTATTCGTGGGCTATCACAGCTCAGCTTCTTAGGGATCTCTTTGACTCTAGCTTCATGAGCAACTTCAGCTCCAGCTTCCTTTTTGGTCTCTGGGTGTAGGACGTCAACGAATGCGACCCCCAGGAAGTTGGGGAACTCCACAACCGGAGGAAAGCTTCCGAAACGAGTCGGCACAGCAAGGTAGCCGTACCTGGCATGATCTTGGACAACCAGGGGTCCAAAACGTACTCCAACCATTGTCCTGTTAGTACCTGTCAGTCAGTTCAAAACGACAGTTAGTATTGAGTATAAAGGCCATAAGGCTTTCTATTCTAGCAAAAAGATGAAGGGAAGTTTGGTCCCACCGGGCGTGCCATGCTGTGGAAATGGATTTTTTAAATAAATAAAATCTCAAATCTTTTTTAAATTCTATTTTATCATGTTTTCACATGTTCTCATAGATGCGTATTGCTAATCCAAATCCCGTCGAACGCTACACGAGCGATAGTGACAAGAGATGAATCGGCAATTTGCATAGCGCAGGCATGCCAGCCACCGAAGTGGCAACCAGTGTTCTGCCTTCGAGAGTCGAAGGACTTTAAGTCTATTGTGCACACCGTTTGACTTCGTCAAATGAAAGTAGAGATCGGGTCGGGACCAAGATCCCGCCGTTGCCTAGACGCAACGACATTAATTACATCTCTTTGAGAGAGAAAACCCTTGATTAATCGCCAGATTAGAAAGTCTCATGGCCTTAAAGCGGAAACATCCGATAAAGGTGCAAAGTGCATGCTAAAGCGAGGCCAAAATGGCAAAGAGAAAGATTTCTATTCATGGCATTTGGCTCTTTGTGATCATTATCATCTTCACATACAATTTTGGAGGCTTTATTCATTTATTCATTTGATATTTGTCAATTAATGCCAATTGTGTTCTCTTGATTTCATTTAAAACATGTTAGTTGTAGTTATGCTGGTGAATCGGCAGACTGTTGAGTCGGCCAGGCTACTGAGTCGGCCAGGATGCTGAGTCGGCAGACTGTTAACTCAAATGAGTTGGCAGAACCTTGCTGCAACATGAGTCGGCAGGCTGCTGAGTCGACCAGGCTACTGAGTCGGCAGACTGCTGAGTCGGCACGGTCGTGCTGAACTGGTGAGTCGGAAGACTGCTGAGTCAGCAGGGTCCTGCTGAGTCGGTGAGTCGGAAGACTGCTGAGTCGGTAGACTGCTAACTCAAATGAGTTGGCAGAACCTTGCTGCAACATGAGTCGGCAGGCTGCTGAGTCGGCCAAGCTACTGAGTCGGCAAACTGCTGAGTCGGCAGGGTCCTGCTGAACTGGTGAGTCGGCAAACTGCTAAGTCGGCAAGGTCCTGCTGAACTGGTGAGTCAGCAGACTGCTGAGTCGACAGACTGCTGAGTCGGCAGGGTCCTGCTGAACTGGTGAGTCGGCAGACTGTTGAGTCGGCAGACTGCTAACTCAAATGAGTTGGCAGAACCTTGCTGCAACATGAGTCGGCAGGCTGCTGAGTCGGCCAGGCTACTGAGTCGACAGACTGCTGAGTCGGCAGGGTCCTGCTGAACTGGTGAGTCGGCAGACTGCTGAGTCGACAGCCTGCTGACTCAAATGAGTTGGCAGAACCTTACTGCAACATGAGTCGGCAGGCTGCTGAGTCGGCCAGGCTGCTGCAGTGCTGCCGAATCACTTAGCCAACATAATTTTTAAAGTCTTTTAATCTTATAAAGTCTTTTGGTCTCATAAGGATGCGCGAGAAAATTCGGCAGCACCTCCCCTTATGATGAAAGAGGAGGGCACAGTACTCGTCCACCATGATGGAGACGACACCAAAACGAGGTGTTAGCCGCATGCGGCGTCACCCAAACGACACATGGTACCAATTTTCGAGGCTATCCTACGAGGGAACTGATGAGTACCGGGACCGAAAACAAGTGATCTCATGAATCAAGGCTTGCCGACTCATCATGTATGAGGCTTGCCGACTCACTGGTTCAAATCTCCTCATTGATTCAGTGAGTCAGGAGCCTGCTGAATCCTTGCTGACTCACCAGCCAGAAACACAGAACGGTTTAAAATTCGCGGGGAAAATTCGACAGCACCTCCCATGGACTCATGAGATGTGGGGGAGGTCGCAGTATCCATCCACCATAATGGAGATGGTACCAAAACGGGGTATTGGCCGTGCACGGCGCTACCCAAATGGCACACGGTACCGGTTCCCGAGGCATGGCTACAAAGGAACCGAAGAGTACCGAGACCAACAACAGTCCTGTAGGCAATCCAATGATGTACGAGTCTAGGAACTCGGGCATAGATATCATATTATCTAACCCGAGGCCTCATAGAGTCTCATTTCTATGTGAGTCGGCCAAAAAACTGCTCTGCATGCATGAGTCGGCAGTGAGCAGTTCTGCCTAGGTGAGTCGGCAGCCCTCTTTTGCAAAGGAATGGCATCCAAATCACGGCGGAACGACGTGAAACTTTTATGAGAGGTACTGAGGTACATTTTGATCAATTTCAGCTTTTTACATGGGCAGAAAATAGTGTCGGTTGGTCTCAAACTGCTGAAAATAGACGTGCTGCCAGGTGAGTCGGCAGCCAGCCCAGTGAGTCGGCCACGCCCACTCTCAATGGGAGGGCACTCAAATCACGTCGGAACAATCCGAAATTTTTATGGGAGGGACTGACATGTATATTGATCGGTTTCAATCATTCACGAGAGCAAGAGGTCACGCCGATCGATCTCAGATCACCGAAAACATGCATTCTGCCCAGTGAGTCGGCAGCCAGCCCAGTGAGTCGGCCACGACCACTCTCAACGGGACGGCACCCAATCACGTCAAAATGGCACGAAATTTTTATAGGACGGACTGACATATATGTTGGTCAAATCCAATCATTTACATGAGCGAGAAGCCGCGCCAATCGGTCTCAAATTGCCAAAAATAGACATGCTGCCAGGTGAGTCGGCAGCCAGCCCAGTGAGTCGGCAGCTAGCCCGGTGAGTCGGCCACGCCCACTCTCAACGGGACGACACTCAAATCGCATCGGAACGATCCGAAATTTTTATGGGAGGGACTGAGGCATGTCCTGAACAATCCCAAACTCTTTCACGGACAAAAATGCCATGTCGATCAGTCTCAAACCGCAAAAAACATACATTCTGCCAAGTGAGTTGGCCACGAGCCCAGTGAGTCGGCCACGGGATAGAACCATCTATTTGCCACCGGACGGCTGCTCAAATCACGTTGGAATGACTCAAAATTTTTATGGAAGGGACTGAGGTATGCTCCGAGCAATCCCCGGCTTTTAGGCGACGAAACGTCGATCGATCTATTTTAAAAGACCAAAAAATCACTGCCCAGGTGAGTCGGCAGCACTTCCGGGGTCCGGTACTCACAACACGAGAAAGATCTGAGCGTCTGGTTGGAATGACGGACTATTCAACATATTAAGAATCTATTTGTAGGCTTGAACAGGGCATAGGTATCGTTTACCTAACCATTCATGTTCAAAACCGAGAGAGATAGTGATTCGACAAAGTCTGACACAGTGGAACAGGGGAAAATTCATGCTGCCAAAGGGAATTACAGTGCCCCCATGATGGGTGGAGGGCCACCAGTCCCTTTTCAAGGCTCAAGCAAGATGTGAACATTGATTTGTTCACTCTTGAAGGCCCAAGGACTCACATAGTTGTGAGTCGACAGGCCTTATTCAAGAGGGATCCAACAAAACACGGTACAGGAGAGGCTTTAAACGGTAGGAAAAGCAGCCCAAATCAGTGCAGAAAACAAAGGAAAAGGACTCCCATGATTAGGTAAAGAGTTTCTTCTATCTCTTCCTCATAATGGAGAACTGGATGTTAGAGGCATCCATCCCCGAATAGAGTGAGATTTGACTGCTAATCAAAAGATGAAACAGTAAAGTAAAAAAAGAAACTCAGAAGAAGCATCGAACTGGGCAAGAAAACAGCCATTAAACCCAACACATATATTCTATTGTATATGGAAAGAAATGACATAATCTATTGCATATATAAAATCCTCATGGCACAAGAAAAAAGGGGTCTTAAATAACCCATGTACATGAAATGGGAAGGGAGGACGAGATGACACAAATGGGACAGGTAAGAACTCTCTCTCCCTTTTCTTCTCTTGGCCCTCTCACCCTCTACTGCCTCTTGATCTCCACCTCTTTTCTCGTTCCCTTCTCTTGTTGCTTGCTACAGCCTTGCTTCTTGAAGAGAGAAAGCACCAGGCTCCTGCACAGGAGCTCTCCCAAGAACCAGAAAAAAAAACCCTTTCTCTCTTCTCTGGCTCTCTTACTCCTCTGCCTTCTCCCCCAAGCAGCAGCCAGCCACCCCAAAGAGATGGGTACGCCAGTCCTCTTTTAGCTTTTTGCAGGGGATGCCTTTTGTAGTGGGGGGTGAGGAGTCTCTTAAAATGACCCCTTGCATGGGGCACTCTTGGGCCATTAGATAATGGACCAATAGGTGGGCTCACATCTTTTTATCTCTTTATCTTATCATTTTTTATGTTCACAAATGCCCCCCACCCAGGGGTGGTGCAAGCGAGGGACGAGTGGAGCAGCACCCCTGGGTGAACTCGTACGACGTCAACTGTGTCTCATCTTCAACTTGATCTGAGTCAATTTGTCAGCATCGACGGTTGTTGACTTGTTGTCATGCTGATAGCCTCATGGTCTGTCACTATATTGACGGTTTCTTGACTTTTTTCTATTATGTTCATGCTGTTGTGCTTAGCTTGAGATGGCTGACGTTGATGCGAGTCGGCATCCCTGCAGCTTGCTCGCGTAATAAACATGCTCTGACTTGATAAGCTGATCAATCAACAGGTCTGTGAGTCTGCAGACTCCCCACTTAGTGGCATTTTGAGTGGGCAGACTCCTTGAGTCGGCAGCCTTTCTGTTCAGTGGCCTGGCGACTCGGCAGGCCTCATGAGTTGGCTAGTCCTGTGATTTGGCAGCCTTCTGGCCTGTTAATGTCGTGACTCACTAGCCTTGTGAGTCGGCGATCGTTATGATTCGGTGGCCATCCTCTTCGCCAACCTGACGACTCGGCGGTTGCGTGAGTCAGCGGAACTGCAAGTTTAGCAGGCGTGGTGATTTGGCGGCCATTCCCCCCCTTGCCGACGTCACGAATTGTTAGCTACATGAGTTGGCGGAACCGTGAGTCAGCATGATTCAACAGGCCTAGCGAGTCAGTAGCACTGTGAACCAACATCCCTCCTTCTTGTGGGTGCTAAGAGTCGACAGCCTCGTGAGTCGATGAAGAAACCCAGTAGGGCAATGAAGACCATTGAACTAACAAGTTACTTGAGAGCTTGTGGCCTTTATGAGTCGGTAATAGCACTGGGACTAACGACTTCTTCGTATTGCTGGAGTTTCTGACCCGGTGGGACGTCTGTAATGTAGGATTTTGGAAGCCTCCTTGAGTTGGCGAGAGCCCCTAAATCAGTGGCCTCTTTCAATTAGCATGGCCATGTGAGCTGGTGGCCTTCATGGGTTAGTCGTCCATTGGGTTATGTTGGCCTATTGTATGAGCCGATGGGGCATGCTGGCTTGATTTGTGAGCTGGTAGCTCTTTCTAGACCCGATAAGTGACGTTGCTGCTTCCTTTCTTTTGAACCCTCTTGCTGACTGGTCACCTTGAATGCGCCACAATCTGAGCATGCAGAAGTGTTGAGGTCTTTGTAGAGGGGAAGTAGACTACTTCCACCTCATCGTCGCTGATTGTGATGACCAAACTGCCGGCTTGGAGATCTTGTATCCCATCTTCTCATAGTAATGACAATTATCAGAGCTGCTTTGTCTACCGAAGGATTAATAAGCCTTTGCCTTCCCTTTTTTACCTTTTGTTCTGTTCAGGTGTTGCATATTTCTTCAGCTCTCTTACTCCTCTGCCTTCTCCCCCAAGCAGCAACTAGCCACCCCAAAGAGATGGGTACGCCAGTCCTCTTTTAGCTTTTTGCAGGGGATGCCTTTTGTAGTGGAGGGTGAGGAGTCTCTTAAAATGACCCCTTTCATGGGGCACTCTTGGGCCATTAGATAATTGGCCAATAGGTGGGCTCACATCTTGTTTATCTCTTTATCTTATCATTTTTGATGTCCACAGGAGAATAGATAATTTTACCGGGAAAAAAGGAGACCAGATTTTAATCTAGGGAACATTATGATTCAGATCATTACCACTACATATCACCTTATAAACAGAAGCAACTGTGCACTCTCCATTGGAAGATGGACTCCATTCAGCCTTGTCCGGGTAACCAGAGAAAGATATGCACTGCAAGGCTCTTTGAATTGCAGGAGGAACAAAACGCTGGATGGTGTTCAATTCCTCCAGAGATGGATTAGTAATAACGTCCTTCATAGAAACCAAGTTGGTAGAGAGCGAATCATCTATAACATAAGATGCAAGGGCCCTATCTCCTATCCATACATCATGCTAAAAGTTAGAGCTTCCATCTCCAATAATAGAGCGTTGTAACCTAAGAATGAGGTTTTTTACATCAGTCCACACCCGCCTAGCATGGCCTTTCATTGATTTGAAGTCCACCATCTGTAGGGTCTTCCCTTTTATGTGTTTTGCTCTAAAGAATTGGGCCCAGATTGAATCAGAGTAAAGAGCTCTCCAAAGCATCTTGACCTGAAGTGCCACTTCCATTTTACTCATTCAAAACGTTGATAGTATTTAAAAATATGTCTGAGAATGTTTTAATCAAATTATCCATGATGTTTTCAAAAAGTTCCTTAATCAGAAGATATGCTTGAAGGCTTTTGTAAGAAAGATATGTAACAGATAATTATCAAGGTATTTGAAACTAATATATCTAAAATATCAATGGATAATATAATGTCAATCGATGTTAAGACACAGTCAAAGAATAATCGATGTTAAGACATAGTCGATGTTCAAAGAGTAATCAATGTTAAGAGCAATCGATGTTCAAGAACAATCCATGAAGACAATCGATGTTTAACTATAATCTATGTTTAGGATAGTCGATGTTTGAGACATTCAATGTCTAAGGGTAATCGATGTCTAATGGTAATCGATGTCCAAAAAGGTAATCAATGTTTGAACATAATCGATGTAGACTTAGAGGAGTAATCGATGTGGACTTAAAGCAGTAATTGATGTGAACTGAGAATAGGTGTTTAAGTTAACTGTAATCGATGTCATTTTATACAATAATTGATGTTTAAGAAAAAGGTAATCGATATGTCAAGAAAACAACATAAACGGTCAAAGTGAAAGCTTCGACTGGCTAGAATACAACGTTATCAGTCGAAGTGTAACTTCGGATATGACGAAGTGTAACTTCGGATATGATGAAGTAAACTTCGGATATGATGAAGTGGACTTCGTATAAAACAGATCATAACATTGTCAGTTGAAGTGAATCTTCTTATAAAACTTTGGATATGATGAAGTGAACTTCATATATAACGAAGTGGAACTTCATATAAGACAGATCATAACATTGTCGGTTGAAGTGAATCTTCGTATAAGACTTCGGATATGACGAAGTGAACTTCGTATATGACGAAGTGGTACTTTGACTGATCATGACTAAAAACATGCATGACG
Source organism: Colocasia esculenta (assembly GCA_014218235.1). Classification (NCBI taxonomy): domain Eukaryota; kingdom Viridiplantae; phylum Streptophyta; class Magnoliopsida; order Alismatales; family Araceae; genus Colocasia; species Colocasia esculenta. Next base: position 96,268,177 of record CM024753.1, read on the forward strand.
AAGTGTCAGCTTTGGATATGACGAAGTGGACTTCAGATATGATGAAGCTAGCTTCGTATATGATGAAGTAGAGCTTCGACTGATCACGACCAACAACATGCATGACTTCAGATGAAGAAGTTTAAAGCAATATAAGATGAAACTTGACTTCGATTGAAATTTTGAAAAGATTATTAGTCATGAAACACATGAACATATGAATGACAACAACGACTTACAAGCTATTTAACACCATCTAGAGAGCTTGGAAATACTTGGAATACTTACAATGGTGATCCTTGAAGTATAATTTATTTCCTATGAGTCTCCTATTGACAGACTTGACCAAAATGATATTAAGGAAAATACACATGGTTTATAAAAGTGTTCTAATAAATTTTGTTATCACCAAAATATATAATCATGAAGATAAAGGAGTCAACAGTATTTTGATCGGCTTCTCTTCATAAGTCATATCTTTATGAAGTACTAAGTTCTCATGGCTTATAATATGGGTAGGATCGTACACATACTTCATGAGTATAGAAATATGAAATACATTGTGTACGAGCACTAGATGTGGAGGCAACGCCAGTCGGTATGCGACTTCACCAACCTTTGCGAGCACTTTGAAAGGGTCAATGAATCTTGGACTTAGCTTCCCTTTGACTCCAAATCTTTGAATTCCACGAGTAGGAGATACCTTCAGAAGTACATGATCTCCCACTTGAAATTCTAAGTCTCTCCTTCTCTTGTCGAAAGAGCTCTTTTTTCTGGATTGAGAGATCTTGAGCTGATCTCGAATCACTTGAATATCCCTGGTTGTAGCTTGTACCATGTCTGAACCTAACCATTGATGTTCACCAACTTCATTCCGGCATACCAGGATCTACAATTTCTACCATAAAGTGCTTCAAATGGAGCCATCTTTATAGTCGCCTGATAATTATTGTTACAGGCGAACTCAATTAAAGATAACTGCTCATTCCAGTAGCCTTCAAAGTCTATTGTGCATGCTCTTAACATGTCTTCTACAATTTGATTAGTCCTCTTAGTCTGTCCATTTGTTTGTGGATGAAAAGCAGTACTAAAGTTGAGTTTAGTAGTACCAAGTGCAGATTGCAGACCTTTCCAAAAATGAGAGGTAAATCTTGGGTCACGGTCCGAGACTATGGATGATGGAACTCCATGTAGTCTCACTATCTCCTTCACATACAGAGTGGCTAACACATCCGCAGTCCACTTACTTTTAATTGGCAGAAAGTGTGCAGACTTAGTTAGTCGATCTATAATAACTCATATGGCATCGAGTCCACCACGAGTCCTGGGTAAACCCATGATAAAGTCCATGCCAATACTTTTCCACTTCCACTCGGGGATTTCTAGAGGTCTGAGTACACCTGCAGGGTGCCGGTGTTTTGCCTTCACTTGCTGATAAGTGAGACAATGAGTAGCATGCTCAGCAACTTCCCTTTTCATGTTTGGCCACCAAAATGTTCTTTTCATGTCTTGATACATCTTGGTAGCGCCAGGATGAATAGTGTACTTGGTTTTATGAGCTTCATCCATTAGCTTCTTCTTGAGATCTTCATCGTTAGGTACACAGGTTCTCCCTTGGAATACTAATCTTCCATCCTCAGTCGTAACAAAATCTGGTTTTTCTGCCATAGTCTCTTTGACATGAACCAGGAATGGATCATTGCCCTATTGAGCTTTGATCTCCACAAGCAGGTCAAATTGAATCTTGATATTGGCAACCAAGATGTGATCATCTCTGTGTTCAATATTTAAGTCTAACCTTGTGAATTGTTCTAGCAGTTGCATCTCGCCAAGAATTAGACAAGATAGGGATGCTATAGGCTTCCTACTAAGAGCGTCAGCCACAACATTACCTTTGTCTCGATGATATTGGATGTTGAAGTCAAAGTCTTTTAGATATTCTAGTCATCTCCTTTGCCTCATGTTGAGTTCTTTTTGAGAGAATAAGTACTTCAAGCTTTTGTGATCTGAATAGACAGTGAATTACTTATCATATAGATAATGTCTCCAGATCTTTAGTGCAAAGACAACAATAGCCAACTCTAGATCATGTATGGGATAGTTGACTTCATGAGTCTTTAGTTGTCTTGAAGAATAGGCAATGGCTTTCTCTTTCTGCATTAGTACACAGCCTAAACCAATTCCCAAAGCATCGGTATAGACTGAGAAACCTTCCCCCTCTGCAGGGAGAGTGAGAACAGGGGCAGAGGTTAAACATTCCTTTAATGTTTAGAATCTCTTCTCACACTCCTTGCTCCAGACATAGGGATTCTCCTTTCGAGTAAGGCGAGTGAGAGGTATAGTAATTTTGGAGAAGTCCTTTATGAACCGCTTGTAATAGCCAGCCAGTCCTAAAAAGCTTCTGATCTCAGCGACTTTGGTTAGTCTCTCCCAATTAAGCACATCTTCAACTTTGGAGGGATCAACAAGTATGTCATCTTTGGAGATGACATGGCCCAAAAAGGACACTTCTTCGAGCCAGATTTCGCACTTGCTCATTTTAGCATACTGTTGGTTGTCGCATAGGACTTGCAGAGCTATCCTTAGATGTTCTTCATGCTTTTCATGGGTCTTAGAGTATATAAGAATATCATCAATGAAGATGACCAAGAACTTATCAAGGTATGGCTGGTATATGTTGTTCATGAGTTGCATGAAAGCTGCAGGAGCATTAGTTAGACCAAAAGGCATAACAATGAATTCATAGTGTCCATACCTGCTCCTGAAAGCCATTTTGTAGATGTCGTCGTCCTTGATTCTCATTTGATGATAGCCAGATATGAGATCAATCTTGAAGAAGTATTGAGCTCCAGATATCTGGTCAAAGAGTTCAATGACTCGAGGCAATGGATACTTGTTCTTGATTGTTTACTGGTTCAGTTGCCTATAGTCGATGCATAATATCATAGATCCATCCATCTTCTTCACAAATAGAACAGGTGCTTTCCATGGGGAAGTACTTGGTCTAATGAAACCTTTCTCTAATAACTCCATTAGTTGTGCCTTTAATTCTTTCAACTCAACAAGTGACATCCTATAGGGTTGACGTGACATCGGAGCAACTCCAGGGATTAATTCGATAGAGAAATTTACATCTTGTTTAGAGGGAATTCTTAGTAGCTCTTTGGAGAAAACATCAGGGTAATCCTAGACTATGTGTATGTCTTCTATCTTGGATCCTTTCTTTTCAATCACCACAGCCGCAAGGAAAGCAATACAACCTTTCCTTATCATGTTGTGGGCTTGTATAGCAGAGACTAGGGACATTCGTCTCTTGTGTCTAATCCTAGTGAATGATACCTTACGGAATTCACTAAAGGTAACCTTCCCTTTTCTAAAGTCAACACTAGCTCCATAGGTTGATAGCCAATTGACTCCCAAAATTACATCATAGCAGTCCATAGGCATGCATACTAGATCAGCTTTCAAGTTATGGTATCCTATCATGACAACAATTTGTGGGTAGTATTTGTTAAGTTTGGCTTTTTCTCCCAATGGTGTTGTGACAGAGAATTCAGAACCCATAGATACAAGTTTAACATTCAGTGTATCAACAAAGTTTTGAGATATAAACGAATGTGTAGTGCCAATATCAAATAAAACAAATATTGATTGAGAGAAAACTTGTGATATACCTTCAACCATGCCACCTTCCTCAGTGGTTTCTTCATCTCATAGAGCTTGCAGTCTACCTTGTTTCCTTGACACATTAGTGAACTTCTCATGTTCTTTCAGTAGCTAGCATTCGGGAATGCAATGCTCGCGACTCCTACAGCGCAGACATGCGCCTACCTTCCTCCAGCACTCATCGGCAGTGTGACATGGCTTGTCACAGTGTTTGCAGTTGCCTCTAGCTAGAATAGTGGGGACATTCACCCTCGGCTTCTTCTCCTGACTCGACCCTTCAGGGGTGTTGAAAGGTTGCTTCTTGCCATTGATCATTTTAGCACTTGAAGAGCCAGGCATCAGCTCCTTCTTTACAAACTTCCCTTTAATGGAATCAGTGAGGTCTGTAGCATCCTCCAAGAGTTGAGCTTTATTGACCACCTCAACATAAGTTGGGATGTCGAGAGGGGCCAATTGTGTGATATATTGCGGCTTGAGGCCATTAAGAAAATGCTTAGCCTTCATCCTTTCAGTGTTAACAAGATGATCGGCATAGCATGGTAGCCTAGAGAATTGTGCTTCATAATTAGCCACAGAAAGGCTCCTCTGTTTAAGAGCAACAAATTCTGTGGCCTTCCTTCCTTGGACGTGTTTAGAGAACTAGTTGGAGTTGAATGCTTCTTTAAATTCATTCCAAGTGAACTGACGATTATCCTTGGTTGCTTCCACAGACTCCCACCAGGTGCGGGCGTCTCTTTCTAGTTGAAAAGTAGCTAGTAGCAGCTTATCTCCTGCTGCACATTGCATAACACGAATAATTCTTTTTTTCTCCTTAAGCAAGTGCTCGGCTTCATCTAGATCAGTGGTACCGCTGAATTTAGGTGGGCTCATACTTCTGAATATACGATGCATTTCACCTGCCCCACGATTTCCCTCACCTTGTGCGGCTTGCAGAAGGGCATGTGTGAGCTCCTGAATAGTTTGTTGCATGCCCCTCATCTGAGCACGTTCAGCAGCCATCTTAATTGCTTAAGTACCTACAAAAGTAATTTAACATTAAGGTATTTGATGTTGAATTAAATTAGTGCGTGCGTAAATATCTTTCAAATCTCAACCCTACTTCTACCCAATTCTCACATAGGTATGATAGTCAACGAGCAGTCAAGGCAGTCCATCCTAGAACATCCTAGACCTAAAAGATCCATTTAAAAAGTCCTAGGCTCTGATACCACAAAATTGTCACGTCCCGACGCGGAATATCGGAATGTGAGACAGTTGCAAGTAAGCAAGTATAGAGCATATAATAGACATCAAACCATTGGGCAATTGAATAACACTAAATCAAATGTATTTCATTGATAATTCCACTAATATCTATTACAACCACTAATTTAGAGACATTACTTAGGGCCCAAATGACATCATTACATTGAATAAAAGTAATGGACTAAACTAAGACTCTAATATGAAGCCAGTACGCCAGGGCACTCTTGGATCACTCTTGGTCATCCCCATCCTCATGAGTGTATGTGTCTTCCTCGGTCTCACCTAAGAACACATGTCAAATAACGCAGGGTGAGCGATAACGCACAGTAAGACTTACATCTCATGAACAGACATGCTTTACATGATTAATGTATTAAATAGCAGAGTAACTAATGATAGAGAGAGAGTCAAATAATGTCAAGCAAGTAATATCAAGATAGCATTATTCAAATAGCACAAGTATCAAGTATAGCACAGAGAGCACGATGGCCATAGCACAAATAACACAATAGAGTTCATGATAGCATAACAAGTCGAGTATAGTATAGCACTTTGATTGTCATTAGATAGTCGAGATAGATAGAACTTGAGTGTAATGCCAAACACTCTGGTTAATTAACTCTCGTGGGCAAATAGCACTTTTGGTCGCACCTCCCAGGACCAAACCGGGCCCCTTATATTGCCAAGCATTAGTCATGTTTATTATCTTTAGACAATTAGTCAAATGGCCATAGAGAGTACCAAGAATAGATTAGAGTAATTGAAGAATAGATGAGAGTGTAGATAGAACTTGAATAGATGAGCGAATAGAGTATAGATGAGAACTATAGGTCAATGCACATAACACAACGTCAAAACAGGAGATAGTAACAGTTGCACAACACACATGATTGGTGCTGGTAGTCAGGTAGAAATCACTAACCACACACTGGCCGTGCTACGAACATAGTCCAAAGGTCCGGCATGATCTCAAGGTAAGAGAGAAATCTAAGGCCATTTGGATCATGATGATCCCTAAGGGTGCTATAGGTATTGAGGTACAACCAGCTTGGTCTCCATGAGAGAATCCATAGAGTACAGAGGCTTACGAAGGTCTTAACAAAAGATTCCTAATTTGTCAGAATGGAATGTCCAACAGAGAGGTTCCAACTTGTCAAGAAAGAAGTGTGTAAAGAAACAAGTTGCTCGATGTCCTAGAGGAATTCTAGAACAGTGGAGCGTTGAAATGGTATTCCAAAACAACGTGAGAAATGAAGACATGTCCATTATTAAAATAGGGTAATGATATACAATTATTGAAGTAATTACCATATATATTATGGAGGTATTTTCTGCATAGTCTCATAGCAAAATTCAACGTTTGGTGTGTGCATGTGAGAGAAATCAAGAGAGCATATGAAAGTCATGCACACATCTTTTAACAAGAAAATCATGTGAGTATTATTAAAAATTGATTATCATGCTGTTACAGTTCATCATAGAGCAGTACAGAGGTTAAATCATGATTATATAGCATAGATAACAAGATTAAATTGAATAATAAGGTTGCTGGAAAAAGACAGTAAAATCGCGACGGGTGTAACAGTCGCGTTTAAAACAATCAATTACTGACTGAAATGCGATGGCCAAGTATGACGCATTAAAGACAATCGGTAGGGGATGTATCGATTGGTGACCACATAAATGTGACGGGGTCCACAGTCGCGTTAAGGGCAATCAGAAAAAGGGTAACGATTGATGACAACTAAATCGCGATGCCCTTTATGGTCGCGTTTAAGGGCAATCGATAGGATACCGATTGGTGAGACAGAATCACGACGGGGATGTCCGACGTGTTAATGTGACTTTCAAAAATATGAAACATGCACGAATACCAAGGGCAGGAAATAGGTATAATCGCGACGCTCTATGTGGTCGCGTATCAGACATGCACTGACAACCAAGCGACAAACAATTTGCAATCGGATCCTGTCAGAATGAAACTAAAACGTGACGAGCTATGTTGTCACTTTTAAGGCAATTGTGATGTCTAGTTTGTCACGATACCAGTCTCTAAATCGCGACGTTTGGAGTGGTCGCGGTTTAGACTTCAAACCGAGATCAGTGAAAAACGATGCAGTCATACATGTAAGGCCTATAACTCGAGATCTAGGGCACTTAGGAGAAAACTATGAACATGAAAGTTGTAGAGGACGATGCGTAGAAGATAACTATGCTTTTTGGTTGACTCAATTCGATCTTGGGATGCGTAAAACATGATATGAACACTGAAAGCCCTAATCTTGCATGATGCTTAAAACACTTAATACTCGAATCATGCTTGATGGAAATTAGGCAAAACAAGTACAAATGAAACTAGACATAAAGAGCTTTGACATGGTATAAGATTTGTTCATTTTTAGGCCGAGAACACCTACCTTTGAACGATGTAAACTCCTATGGTTATGAATACGAAGAGCAGGCTTGTAGATCTTCTAACAGCCTTCTCCCCGCAATTCCCTCCTCCTATGGCCTCTTTTCCACGTCCAAGAAGTTCGAGTAGAGTAATAGGGTTGACCATGAAGGGTTTGGGGGTGTATTTATGCATCTAGCCTTGTTAATTCCTAACACAACTCTAACTTCATTTTACTACAAATTTCCATATTTATCTAGCCTTCCTAGCATTAATCCTCCTAATTGGGTTAGTATGGGACTCTAATTTCATGGCTAGTAAGTTAGGGTAGGGTTAGGAGTCCATTTAAGATATATATGAGTCATATTATTGATTTACTTGTCCTTTTTAAATTAGGAAATAATAGAGTTATGAATTTTATAATATTTTCTTTTATTCTATCTTTTAAAACTCCTATTTTGGCCTAATAACTTTTATATGAACCATTTATTAAAGCCCATCACTTATTTTTGCTTATTGGGTTTTAATTAAATCATATTTCTTTAATATTTCTATTTATTTATTTATTTAAAAATAGTGGGTTGCTACAATCCATGTAGTTTTTCTACAGATTTGTTTAAATGCTTTTAAGTTGAGATTGATGATTGTACAGGGTTTCCATTATATTTTGTTTTGTGCAAATAAGTACTGTTATACATCAAAATAGTATGACAATGTCACATGGTCTATACATATTATTTTAAGGATTTTGATAATGTAAGTACAAAGAAAATTAAATGGGTGTTTGATCTATACTATGAGGTCATGTTTGAATTTCTTACTACTGTTAGATTGAAATATACAGATTCATCATGCTCAATTTTTATACAGTAAATGCATGCTTTATTTAAACTTTGTATCATGCTAAATAATCCAAGTTTAAGGATAAATAACCATAGTAAATGATGTTTGATTCAGAAGTATAGATAATGCATACCTAGGAAGAGAGTTACTGGCAAAGTTTCAGAGATTTATGTGTAATGTGCTTGCTGCTATAATTTCCTGAACATATAAAGGAAGACATGGAAATTGTTAAATGCAAAAAGGAGCACATGAATATTGAATTTTGATTTAAATAATCATTGTAGTATCATGATAGATTACTAATGTACAATAGAGGTGATGACTCTAGAAATGATGGTAATGTGTTGCATAAGCATATTTTATTGTCTTATTAAATGAATTGGCACAATTGCATAATTTTGTGGAGAGCATGCTAGAATATATATATATATATATATATATATATATATATATATACATGTTGATTGCATGAATGCATGTCATGAGATTTCTAAATTGATATGGCCAATAAGACATTGCTATTATAGAGATTCCTACATGGAACTATGTCATAGAATGCCCCTATGGTTATGGTTCACCTACATGAAATTGATTACAAGAATCCGTGGGTAACGAATGAAATCCTGGTGGTAGACATGTTCTACTGATAATGGTGGGGAGGGCTTATTACGCTATGACCAAGACTTTATCACTGTTTTGTCTAGGTGATAAGTGAATGCTATATGACTACATGATCTCTATTAATAGTGGGGCTATGTCTTGGCAACTATACATGCTACATGATAATGTCTACATGCTATATGACCATGCTTATATGCTACATGATTAGGTTTACATACTACATGAAATTGTCTACATGTTATATGCCATTTTTACATACCATATGAATTGTTTACATGTTATATGATAATACCCTCATGAAGTAATGAATGCACATGAATTGAGAATGTCATATGACAATGATTCCATTATAGATGTCTTATTTCTATACTATTAAGATGCCATACGTCAGTGAATTCACAAGAATGTTGGACAAATGATTTAGTTATGAATGTTTCATTTACTTGTTAAGTGATCATCTTGTATTACTATTTTTGAAAATGCGAATGATGATTGATAAATGATCTAGAATAAACTGATAGGAAGAAGCTATATTGTACAAAGACTATGTGATTGGAATATGTATATCATGTTTTAAAAGTAACTATATGATAGATTTTAGAACTATTTTTCCTTGTTGCTTGTTGAGTCTTGTAGACTCACACATGATTAACCTTTCAGGGGAGACTGAGGATATTGGCACAAAGGAGTTAGTCCACACTGACTCTGAGCGTGAGGACGTGGAGGTTTAGATTGTTATTTGTGAGAGTGTTGATTGAGTGAACTTGTATGTGAGAATAAATTGTAGTTTGAACAATGCTTTATTTTATGGACTTGTGGGACTTGTTAGTATTGATGTAACACCCCAGAAATTTAGTAATTGAAAAATTAGAAATAAATAATTTCTGCATTATCGAAATGGTAGAACTTACGTACCACTATCGTACGTGAGAAAACACATCGGAAAATTTCATAAAAAATTATAAATCAACTCCAAATATTATCCCTAAGAGTTCCACGAAGAAATTCGTGCAACGAAAAATTCGATGGGCCTTGTGTATGTCACGATGTGATGAATTACCCAAATTAGGAAACTAAGTCGGAAAATCGTTAACGCTAAAAAATATCGTGACTATAAATTAAATAAACATGTTGGAGAGACTTCCAACATTATGTATTAATGACCCATTATAACTTTTGGCTCAATAATAAAATTGGAGCAAGAAATACACAAAAATTCGCACTTGTAATTAAGGGGTAATTGGGAGGGGCAAATTAGGGTTAAAATTAGTGTTAATAGCCAAGCTTAGCAAGCCAAATCGTGGCCAACCATGCTTAACACCTTCCCATGGTGTAGCTACCTCATTTGGGAGAAGAAATTTCAGATTTTGAAAGGTGCCAGGCAGATCCCGCAGCCACCTTTCCTAGCACTAGTAGGACATGAAATTAAACCCTATAATTATAAGAGTTCGTCACAAAACATTTGGGGAAGGTTTGGCATCGGGTTGGGGTCGTGAGGAGCAAGCTTGGGGCGTAGGAGGAGAGGAGAACGGCTGGGGAAAACATGGGTCTTCCTCAACCTCGCTCTACTTCGACCCAGAACCTGCAAGGAATTCTTAGCATTCAAAGGTAGGTGATCTCGAGCCATGACTAAATGAAACCTGGACCATCTTGTAGTTCTGCATGTCTAGTTTCATACACACTTGATTTGCCCAATTTTCATGTTGTATCCGTCGAGTTATAGGCGTTTTCCCTAAGTCGCGTATGTCTAGGACTTTTTATGTTCTTCATGTGTTGCACGTGATTTGAGACCGAAATAGATCAAACCCCCAACATGAAAGTCCTTCTACTAGTTGTCCTCGTCATGTTTCATGTTGAATGTTTTGTCCAAATGTCAGTAGTTAGAGAGATACTAGTGTTGTAAGAGAATCGCTGCATGAACACTACGTTTTCGGGTTGAGGTTGGAATCGCGTCTGGTCCAGCCGACGCGATTCCAGGGCCTGGTATCACATCGGCCTTGGCCGATGCAATGATCTAAAATGCGGCTGTGATATCGGATGTGATTTAGGTGCTGACCAGTCAACGGTCTGTGTGAGACTTCGCGCCGCATGGTTTTTTATGCATGTCTGATTCGCGACGGGATCCCCCGACGCTATTTAGCAAGTTTCCTACTCAAACAGTTTTGCCCAATTTGTATATTCTTATTTTAATGTTTTTCTTAAACGCGACGGGATACCCCATCACGATTCAAGTAAAAAAGGTGGCTATGTAGGCCGACGCGATTTACATTTCTGCATAGCCCTGTTTGACTGTACGTCATGTTTTGAAAAGCGTCCACTGTGCAGGACGCGATTCAAGGACCACCTGAGACTGTTCTTTCCTGCTAGTCAGTTAGCATGTTTAGTTTTTGGGTCTGTCAACATGTTGCATAGTATTACATAGCGTGCATGGACCTAAAAGCAATCAACCCATTGAAAAACGATAATGACACGAATATGATTCTAATGTGTGATTGATCTTATGTTCATTGATTAGTATCTTGTGATCTAGCTTAATGAGAAATTGACATGATAAGAATATGATATGAATATGTGATGAATACATGTTTAGAATGGACTTGTTTGGTTAAGTTGCTATCATTATTTGCATGTGAGTTCTCTTTACTTATGTGCTTTCCGATGTTCCATTATTCATTTATAAATTGCATACATGTTTAGGAAAGATCCATGACACGTCACTTACACATTTGCACGATTAGGCACACCCTTCTTGGGGAATTGGGAGCTCTCTGCCGGTCATTCCGTATTGGTAGATTAGCGATCTTTTTCTTAAGACCTTCGTAAGTCTCCGTACTCTATGAATTCCCTCATAGAGACCGAGCTGGTTGTACCATGAAGTACCCTGGAGATAGAGAGCACTTGTTCCATGTACGATCTGTCATTAGTCATCCTCTTGTCAATACATTAATGAGTTATGAAACATAAGATACGTCGTCATGCTGTCCGATTGATCTCTTGAGCTTATGTCATACCTTGACTCTATGAGTGATCATGTCCTAATTACACTAAACTTGTTATTGAAACTCTGTGGTCATAATATGTATATGTTTGATAGTCACAACTTGGGACTTCAGTCCATTTGACCAATGCCTGTGCAATAGGGGCCCTATCTGGTCTTGGGGAGGAGCGCCCCAACGTACTTATTAACTATGGGAGTATGGACTTATGGTGCTTGGCATAGCACAAACAAATACGCAAGATTTGTGTGAATGTGCCTTCGTTTGATATGATATGATAAGTTTGATACGATATGTCTGATCACGTGAATATGTGATATCTGTGTGAATATGGCCAATTCCTTTTGATATGCTTCTATTCTTGAAATACTTGTCCATGTATATGAAATTCACTATTTGATCTGATATGATATTCATTATATTCAGCTATTTGACCTGTTAGTATTGCATGCATTGTCGTCATGTTCATGTGCATATCTGCCTATTTAAAATGTTAATCATGTATATTAGTGTCCGCACATTGAGATGTAAATCCTACTGAGCTAGTTTGTTCACCCTATCATCCTGTCCTTTTCAGGTAGTGATAAGGATATCGTGGAGTCCGATGGGGCAGGGCAAGAGTGATGAGCACCCATCAAATGAGGAGATGAAGTATTAGGAATAGATGATGGAGTAGTTTATGTAATAGTGAACAGTTTCATGGAGTTTTATTTGAATAATGGACCCTTTAGTTGGTTCTTCTTATGTAAGGTTGTAACTAGTTTAATGGAATGGAATAAAGAGTATTATTGTTGACAATATATGGTCTCAAATGTGTTGTTATGATTAATTGTGACTTTGCGTTACTCAACTGTGATATGTCTATTTATATCGTTCACATCGTTCGGTATTTTATTCCGCTGTTAAATATCGGGGCGTGACAGTTGGTATTAGAGCCTGAACTTTAGGGTCCAAGGAAATAGGAATAGAGAATGAAACTAGATCACATGAGTCAAAATCTGTCATACCTAATGTGAGCTTGGGTAGAGCTATAGGAATAGGAGTCACATGTGTTATATTTAGATGTCTAACTTATATTATTATCTTGAAGGTACTTAATACCTCAATGGCTGCTAAACGAGCCCAGGCTAGAAACATGCAACAAACCCTGCAAAACTTGACTCAGGCAATACTGCAAGCCACCCAAGGTGGGGGTAACTGTGGAGCCGGTGATCTCCATCGAAATTTCTGAAGTATGGATCCACCTAGGTTTGAAGGAAGTACTGACCCGGATGTTGCTGAACACTGGGTTAAGGAGATTGAAAGGATCTTTAGGGTCATGCAATGCACGAACCAAAACAAAGTACTGCTGGTGACTTTTCAATTAGAAAAGGATGCCAAGGCATGGTGGGAGTTTGTTGAAGTGACTCTGGAAGGACAACAACTGACATGGGCTTAGTTCATTGAGCGTTTCAACTCCAAGTACTTTTCCGAGAGGGTTCAGGAATGGAATGCAGCCGAATTTGCGGCTTTGAAGCAGAGAGGACTCACTGTGGCCGAATATGAGGCCCAATTCTCTCGTCTATCTTGATATGCTATTCACTTGATTGGGATAGAAATAATGAAGGCAAAACATTTTCTGAATGGCTTGAGGCCCCAGTACATCACACAACTGGCACCAATGGATATTCAAACCTATGCCGATATGGTAAAGAAGGCTCAGTTACTAGAAGATGCCATGGAGATAGCTAAAAGAATCAAGGGGAAGTTTGTGAAAAGAGAGCAATTGTCTGCTACTGGAAAGTATCAACCAACCATTGGGAGGAAGAGGCCCAGTGGTGGTTTTACTGAACAAGCCGATAAGAAGCCGAAGGAGTTAGGCAAGCAGATAGTGGTGGTAACTGAAGAAAGATGCAAGCATTGTGACAAGGCTAGCCACCAATCCGAACAATGCTGGAGAGCACAAGGGAGATGTCTACGCTGTGGAAGTCGTGACCACAAGATTTCTGACTGCCTAATGATGAAAGAACAAGCCCCTCCGGACAAGCGTCCGAATGGACAAAAGAGGCAAGGCCGTCTACAAGCTATTCAAGAGCCTGAAGCCGTGGAAGAAGGTGGTGTTGTGGAAGGTACACTTACTATTCTTTCCCGTCCTGCATTTGTTCTATTCAATACGGAAGCTACTCATTCCTTCATATCACAAACCTTTGTTGACATCCTGTCTATGAAAACCGTCCCAATGAAATTTGGAATAGTTGTGTCAACCCCTATTAGTCTGGGCACCAACCTTAGGAACCACTTACCATCTAGTGAAGTGTTGATCGACACTCAAAATTTACCTGCAAATTTAATATGCATAGACATGGAGGGTTATGATGTGATACTAGGAGCAGACTGGCTATCTGAACATGGGGCTAGTGTCAATTGTAAGAGAAGTTAGGTAACCTTTAGTCATTACCCAAAACTAGTGTTCTCAGGAGAGAGAAACCGCAGGAGATTGTCACTTATCTCTGCACTCCAAGCCAAAATAATGTTGAGGAAAGGTTGTATGGCCTTTCTTGCTACTGTTGTCATTGCAAAGAAGGAAGTCAAGATTGAGGACATCCACATTGTCAGCGAGTATGCTGATGTATTTCGCGAAGACTTGCCAGGAATCCCTCCTGAACGAGAGGTCGACTTTACCATTGAATTGGTCCCTGGAGCAGCACCAGTATCTAGGGCACCATATAGAATGTCCCTTACAAAACTGAAGGAATTAAAGGAGCAACTGATGGAACTACTGGAGAAGGTATTTATTCGACCAAGTACATCACCATGGGGTGCACCTATCCTCTTTGTCAAGAAGAAAGATGGGTCGATGAGGCTGTGTATAGATTACAAGCAATTAAACCAGTTAACCATCAAGAACAAATATCCCATGCCAAGGATTGATGAACTATTTGATCAACTGTCTGGAGCTAAATATTTCTCTAAGATAGATCTCAGATCCGGCTACCACCAATTGAGGATCAAAGGAAAAGACATACACAAGACAGCCTTCCACAGCAGGTAAGGGCATTATGAATTTATTGTTATGCCTTTTGGACTAACAAATGCCCCTGCAGTTTTCATGCAGTTGATCAATAGCATTTATCACCCATATCTTGATAAATTTGTGATGGTATTCATCGATGATATATTGATCTATTCCAAAACAAAAGAAGAACATGAGGAGCATTTGAGGATTGCATTGCAAATTCTGAGGGAGAATAAATTATATGCCAAGCTAAGTAAATGTGAATTCTGGCTAGAGGAGGTATCCTTTTTGGGGCATGTTGTAACCAAGGAATGTATCGCTGTTGATCCATCAAAAGTAGAGGCTGTGCTGAAATGGGAGAGACCGAAAAGTGTCACAGAGATCAGGAGCTTTCTGGAATTAGCAGGATATTACCGAAGGTTTATAAAGGATTTCTCAAAGATTGCATTACCATTAACCAAGTTGACCCAGAAGGAAAATCCATTTGTGTGGACCGATGAATGTGAAGAG
Organism: Colocasia esculenta; assembly: GCA_014218235.1. Classification (NCBI taxonomy): domain Eukaryota; kingdom Viridiplantae; phylum Streptophyta; class Magnoliopsida; order Alismatales; family Araceae; genus Colocasia; species Colocasia esculenta. Next base: position 96,283,424 of record CM024753.1, read on the forward strand.
AGCTTTAATAGCTTGAAGAAGTGTCTGACTACTGCTCCTGTCTTCTCCTTGCCCACTGAAGAGGGAGGATTTGAAATCTATTCAGACGCTTCTGGAACAGGTCTAGGATGTGTCTTGATGCAATAACGAAAGGTAATAGCATATGCCTCAAGACAATTGAAGATCCACGAAATAAACTACCCGGTACATGACCTGGAGTTAGCAGCCATAGTGTTCGCCCTGAAAATATGGAGGCATTACATTTATGGTGAGCAATTCAAAGTCTTTGCTGACCACAAGAGTTTGAAATACTTATTCTCACAAAAGGAACTAAATAGGAGGCAAAGGAGATGGCTAGAATATCTCAAAGACTTTGACTTTTCCATTCAATATCACCCCGGGAAAGCCAATGTAGTGGCAGACGCTCTAAGCAGACAGCCTAGAGCTATGTTAGCTAGTATGATGCTGGGCGAATGGAAGTTACTGGAGCAATTTGCAAGTTTGAATTTAGACATGGGAACGAAGGAGAAGCAAGTAATGATTTCCAACATCCAGATACAGTCTGAGCTACTGGTCGAAATTAAGGAGAAATAAGGAGAGGATCCATTCTTAGTTGAGATCAGGGAGAAGTTAGAGCAAAGACCAGACTTTTCCTTATCAGCTGATGGGAGATTACTATTCTGAGGTAGAACTTGTGTCCCTGATCATGGGGAAGTCAAGAAGAGATTGTTAAATAAAACTCATCAGTCAAAGTACAGGATTCATCCGGGATCAACAAATATGTACCAAGACTTGAAAAGGTCTTACTAGTGGCCGAATATGAAGAGGGATGTGGTAGACCATGTGTCGTATTGTTTGCAATGCATGAAGGTCAAGGCCGAGCATTTCTGTACAGCCGGTGGATTACTACCATTAGAAATTTCAGAATGGAAATGGGAAAGCATCGGTATGGACTTTATCATGGGATTACCCAAGACTAGAGGTGGTATGGATGCCATATGGGTGATAGTTGACCGTTTGACTAAGTCGGCTCATTTCTTGCCGATTAAGAGTACCTGGTCGGTGGATGTGTTGGCTGTAGTGTATGTTAAAGAAGTAGTCAGGTTACATGGGGTTCCATCCACTATAATATCAGATCGGGACCCTAGATTTACTTCACACTTTTGAAAGGGTTTACAAGCAGCAATGGGTACCAAACTAAATTTTAGCACCGCCTTTCATCCTCAGACTGATGGACAAATCGAAAGGACCAATTAGATTGTAGAGGACATGCTTCGTGCTCTGGTGCTAGATTTTAGTGGATGATGGGATGATCAGTTGTACTTGATGGAGTTTGCATACAACAATAGCTATCAGGCAAGTATCAAGATGGCACCATTCGAAGCCTTATATGGCAGGAGTTGCAAATCACCCCTTTATTGGGAAGAGGTTGGGGAGAACCAATGGGTTGGACCCGACTTAATTGAAGCGACTATTAGGAAGGTTCAGATTGTCAGGGAATGTCTGAAGATAGCACAATCTAGGTAGAAGAGTTATGCAGACAAAAGAAGAAGAGATCTGGAGTTCCAAGTGGGCGACCATGTTTTCTTAAAGGTCTCACCATCAAGAGGAATTCAAAGATTTGGGATCAAGGGAAAGTTGAGTCCCAGATTTATCGGGCCTTTTGAAATCCTGGAAAGGGTTGGTCAGGTGGCGTATAGACTTGCACTGCCTCCACAGTTGGCAAACATGCACAATGTATTCCACATATCCATGTTGAGGAAGTATCTATTCAATGCTGACCATGTAATCAACCATGAGGACTTGGAGATTCGGGAGGACCTGACCTATAAAGAGAAGCCAGTCAAGCTATTGGATCGAAAGATTCAACGACTCAGAAATCGTACCATACCTATGGTGAAGGTCCAATGGAGCCGAGACGGTGTTACAAATGCTACCTCGAAAACGGAGGAAAGAATGAACAAAAACCACCCAGAACTATTCTCAGGTACGAAACTATACCCTTATGTGTAAATTTTGGGACCAAATTTTCTTAAGTGGGGGAGGATGTAACACCCCAGAAATTTAGTAATTGAAAAATTAGAAATAAATTGAAATAAATAATTTCTACATTATCGAAATGGTTGAACTTACGTACCACTATCGTACGTGAGAAAACACATCGGAAAATTTCGTAAAAAATTATAAATCAACTCGAAATATTATCCCTAAGTGTTCCACAAAAAAATTCGTGCAACGAAAAATCTGATGGGCCTTGTGTACGTCACGATGTGACAAATTATCCAAATTAGGAAACTAAGTCGGAAAATCGTTAACGCGGAAAAATATCACGACTATAAATTAAATAAACATGTTGGAGAGACTTCCAACATTATGTATTAATGACCCATTAATGAAATTGGGCCAATGGATCACTTTTGGCCCAATAATAAAATTGGAGCAAGAAATACACAAGAATTCGCACTTGTAATTAAGGGGTAATTGGGAGGGAAAATTAGGGTTAAAATTAGTGTTAATAGCCAAGCTTAGCAAGCCAAATCGTGGCCAACCATGCTTGACACCTTCCCATAGTGTAGCTACCTCATTTGTGAGAAGAAATTCCACATTTTGGAAGGTGCCAAGCAGATCTCGCAGCCACCTTTCCTAACACTAGTAGGACATGAAATTAAACCCTAAAACTATAAGAGTTCGTCACAAAACGTTTGAGTAAGGTTTGGAATTGGGTTGGGGTCGTAAGAAGCAAGCTTGGGGCGTAGGAGGAGAGGAGAACAGTTGGGGAAAACGTGGGTCTTCCTCAACCTCGCTCTGCTTCGACCCAGAACCTGTAGGGAATTCTTAGCATTCAAAGGTAGGTGATCTCAGGCCAAGACTAAACGAAACCTATACCATCTTGTAGTGCTGCATGTCTAGTTTCATACGCTCTTGATTTGCCCAATTTTCATGTTGTATCCGTCGAGTTATAGGCAATTTCCCTAAGTCATGCATGTCTAGGACTTTTTACATTCTTCATATGTTGCATGTGATTTGAGACCAAAATAGATCAAACCCCCAACATAAAAGTCCTTATACTAGTTGTCCTCGTCATGTTTTGTGTTGAACATCTTGTCCAAATGTCAGTAGTTAGAGAGATACAAGCATTGCAAGAGAATTGCTGCATGAACACTGTGTTTTCGGGTTGAGGTTGGAATCGCGTCTAGTCCAAGCGATGCGATTCCAAGGCCTGGCCGACGCGATGATCTAAAACATGGCCATGATATCGGATGCGATTTAGGTGTTGAACAGTCAACGGTCTACGTGAGACTTCGAGCCGCATGGTTTTCTGTGCATGTCTGATTCGCGACGGAATCCCCCGACGCGATTTAGCAAGTTTCCCGCTCAAATGGTTTTGCCCAATTTTTATATTCTTATTTTAATGTTTTTCTTAAACGCGACGGGATACCCCGTCATGATTCAAGTAAAAAAGGCGGCCATGTAGGCCGACGCGATTTACATTTCTGCACAGTTGGCCCTGTTTGACCATACCTCCTGTTTTGAAAAGCATCCACTGTGTAGGACGTGATTCAAGGACCGACCTGAGACTATTCTTTCCTGCTAGTCAGTCAGCATGTTTATTTTTTGGGTTTGTCAGCATGTTGCATAGTATTACATAGCGTGCATGGACCTAAAAGCAATCAACCCATTGAAAAATGATAATGACACGAATATGATTCTAATGTGTGATTGTTCTTATGTTCATTGAATAGCATATTGTGATCTAACTTAATGAGAAATTGACATGATAAGAATATGATATGAATATGTGATGAATACATGTTTATAATGGAATTGTTTGGTTAAGTTGCTATCATTATTTGCATGTGAGTTCTCTTTACTTATGTGCTTTCTGATGTTCCATTATTCGTTTATGAATTGCATACATGTTTAGGAAAGATCCGTGACACGTCACTTACACATTTGCACGATTAGGCACACCCTTCTTGGAGAATTGGGAGCTCTCTGCCGGTCATTTCGTATTGGCAGACTAGCGATCTTTTCCTTAAGACCTCCGTAAGTCTCCATACTCTATGGATTCCCTCACAGAGACCGAGCTGGTTGTACCATGAAGTATCCTGGAGATAGAGAGCACTTGTTCCGTGTACGATCTGTCATTAGTCATCCTCTTGTCAATACATTAATGAGTTATGAAACATAAGATACGTCGTCATGCTGTCCGATTGATCTCTTGAGCTTATGTCATACCTTGACTCTATGAGTGATCATGTCCTAATTACAATGAACTTGTTATTGAAACTCTGTGGCCATAATATGTATATGTTTGATAGGCTCAACTTGGGACTTCGGTCCATTTGACCAATGCCTATGCAATAGGGGCCATGTCTGGTCCTGGAGAGGAGCGCCCCAACGTACTTATTAACCACAGGAGTATGGACTTATGGTGCTTGGCATAGCACAAATGAATACACAAGATTTGTCTGAATGTGCCTTCATTTGATATGATATGATAAGTTTGATACGATATGTCTGATCACATGAATATGTGATATCTGTGTGAATATGGCCAATTCCTTTTGATATGCTTCTATTCTTGAAATACATGTCCAATGTATATGAAATTCACTATTTGATCTAATATGATATTCGTTCTATTCAGCTATTTGACCTGTTAGTATTGCATGCATTGTCATCATGTTCATGTGCATATCTGCCTATTTAAAATGTTAATCATGTATATTAGTGTCCGCACATTGAGATGTAAATCCTATTGAGCTAGTTCGCTCACCCTATCATCCTGTCCTTTTCAGGTAGTGATGAGGATATCGTGGAGTCCGATGGGGCAGGGCAAGAGTGATGAGCACCCGTCAAATGAGGAGATGAAGTATTAGGAATAGATGATGGAGTAGTTTATGTAATAGTGAATAGTTTCATGGAGTTTTATTTGAATAATGGACCCTTTAGTTGGTTCTTCTTATGTAAGGTTGTAACTAGTTTAATGGAATGGAATAAAGAGTATTATTGTTGACAATATATGGTCTCAAATGTGTTGTTATGATTAATTGTGACTATATGTTACACAACTGTGATACGTCTATTTGAATCGTTCACATCTTTCGGTATTTATTCCGCTGCTAAATATCGGGGCGTGACAATTGACCTATTGTAGTTCTTTCTTTATGCTCTAGACTTGGTATTTGAATACAATGTTGATGGAAACGAAATTATCTTTTCGTTGCTATAATTGTTGATATATAACTTGTCATTTGTGTATTACTCAATCTGAACCAATTATGTTGGATGTTTTCCACAGTAGCACCACCCTTGGACCCGATGTGAGTTGGTATAACTATACCATGTCTAAGAGGGGTGTTACATATTGTCCTTCACTAATGAGTCTCAGATTGAACAAAGACTATCCAAAACAATTAATATAGATTCAATCCTCCATGACTAATAGACATCAGAAACTCCTCTCTAATTCTATTTTACCACTTTTGCCAGAGACTTCTTCCAGTCATGTATACATACAGAGATATATCCCTTATCAATATGAGAGCAAGTGATTCCATCTTTGTTGACTTTTTTTTCTCTATGATTATATATTTTGGTGATAACAAAACTTATCAGAACACTTTTATAAACTATGTGTATTTTTCTTAATATCATTTTGGTTAAGTCTGTCAACAGGAGATTCAAAGGAAATAAATTATACTTCAAGAATCACCATTGCAAGTATTCCAACTATTTCCAAGCTCTCTAGATGGTGTTAAATTGCTTGTAAGTCCTTGTTGTCATTCATAAGTTCAAGTGTTTCATCACTGATAATCTTTTCACAGTTTTAATTGAAGTCAAGTTTCATCTTATATTGCTTTAAACTTCTTCATCCGAAGTCATGCATATTTTTGGTCGTGATCAGTCGAAGCTCTACTTTGTCATATACGAAGCTAGTTTCATCATATTCGAAGTCCACTTCATCATATTCAAAGCTAGCACTTCATCATGTATGTCTTTAGTCATGATCAATCGAAGTACCACTTCATCATATACGAATTTCCACTTCGTCATATACGAACTTCACTTCGTCATATTCGAAGTCTTATACGAAGATTCACTTCAACCGACAACGTTATGATCTGTCTTATACGAAGTTCTACTTCGTCATATACAAAGTTTACTTTGTCATATCCGAAGTTACACTTTGTCATGTCCGAAGTTACACTTCGACCGATAACATTGTATTCTGGCCAGTTGAAGCTTTCACTTCGACTGTTTATGTTGTTTCCTTGACATATCAATTACCTTTCTCTTAAACATCGATTATTGTATAAAATGACATCGATTACAATTAACTTAAACACCGATTCTCAGTTTACATCGATTACTGCTTTAAGTCCACATCGATTACTCCTCTAAGTCCACATCGATTATGTTCAAACATCGATTACCTTTTTAGACATCGATTACCATTAGACATCGATTACCCTTAGACATCGAATGTATCAAACATCAACTGTCCTAAACATAGATTACAGTTAAACATCGATTGTCTTCATGGATCGTTCTTGAATATCGATTGCTCTTAACATCGATTACTCTTTGAACATCAACTGTGTCTTAACATTGATTATTCTTTGAACATCGACTGTGTCTTAACATCGATTGGCATTATATTATCCATTGCTATTTCAGATATATTAGTTTCAAATACCTTGATAATTATTCGTTACATATCTTTCTTACAAAAGCCTTCAAATATATCTTCTGATTAAGGAACATTTTGAAAACATCTTGGATAATTTAATTAAAGCATTCTCAGACATATTTTTAAATACTCTTAGCATTTTGAATGAGTGAAATTCAAAATCTCCCGCCGTCTGTTAATATTTCATACACGTCTTATGCATTGTCTGTTGCTGGATATAGTTCCCATGCAGTATGACTTTTGACTGACTACTATTTTCTTGATAATTCTTCAAATACTTTACGTGTGAACAAAAAGGAATATATTTGTATGTGGCTTACTTAGTCATAGGTTACAGTTCTCTTGGAGAAAGCAATTTATGGTTTGCCATTCTTATAACAAGTCTTCTTGTGATTTATATGGTGATAGAATGGACATTTATATTTCTGTATAACACCTTTTTCCGTTGACTGAAGATCTCTCTTAGCATTTAATGCCTGCAGGTTTCTGGTAGTTACATGATTCAACAACGTAAGACTTACTGCGACTGCATGGAAAAGAGCACCAATGAATAAGAGACAATAGACACTTCAATGGATACTTCAACAGACACATATGAAGAAAGCTGAAATATTTATAAGAAGATGATGGCTATGAAGAACAAACGATGCATATACAAGCAATACACACGGATTCACACAAGCTTTCACAACCACCATTGAGAGCAGTGCACCTTCACTCCAAGACATTCTACTCCAAGCTCTCATGAAGCCCTCACTTCTTTTCTTTGAGAGCTAGTTGTTCTCAGAGGATAGCTTCATAGTCTATATTCTTCCTCTCTCAGTTCGTGCCTCAGATCAAGCAAAGCTTGTTATATAAGCTTGATCTAGGGGCCATCCCTTCAACTCTTCTTTAAGAGTGTTCCTCTTTCTGTGAGAAGAGAAGACTTGCTGTGAGTAAGTGGTTTAGTTCCCCTTACTGAAGGGAAGACTTGTTCCTACAAGTGGTTGTATTGCATGTTCGTGGGTTGAAGAGAAGGTCAACGGGTGCTAGATGTGTAAGTGTTCTTGAGGGGGATTGTACCCTTGGTTAGTGAAATCTCAAGTAGTTTCTTGGGGACTGAACGTAGGACTCCTGGTGATAGGAGGTCCGAACCAGGATGAAATCCTTGTGCATTTTGTGTGATTGTTTTTATCTTACTTTCACTGCTCACTAACTCTAACATCTGAGTTTAGTGTGTTTCTATCTGAAGTTGTTTTAAGCAGGAAAATTTTAAGATACTCTTGAAGCAATCCATTCCCCCACCCTTTGGGCTTGCAACCTGGTCAACAATCTTGTCACTCAATTGCCTTCACATGATAGCTATCGGACCCAACAACTATATGCGACTAGACCCGTGGCTAAGACCTATGGATATGGTACCAAAGTCTGATCACCCCCGCATGTAAGACATATTTAGTGACTTAGGTTTAAGAACCATTTACACCATTGAGGGCACAAAAACTTATAACTTGGAGATATATCTAGACTCGAGTGTTCTGTGCAGGTCAGTTTAATGAACTCATTTAACCAATAAACACCTACATATCTACCTTAGAGTCTCCACTCAAGTGATCAATGAGATCAATCACCCTCATCACATGAGCAGATAGCACGTGTACTAGTCTATCAGGAACTCATGATGTTCATTTTCTATGGGGCCTTCGACAAGGAACATTTAGGACTTATGTTAACTTGATGACAATCTCATTAATCGTAACTCCTTATAATTTGTCATCAATTGCATAAGTCTATAGACTTCATCATATGCTAAGAAGACAATGATTATAACATGATGAATATCGATTACGTTGTAATAATTATCTCACACTGACTTAATCTATTATCTAGGCAACATTAATCAACTACTTTTTGTATGGTGATATCATATACCTACTGACTTAGTTGATTATCTAGATGCAATAATCGACTACTTTCAGAATGATAAACTCTTTTACCAATTGACTTAGTCAATTAACTAGATACAATACCTACTTTTAATATGGTAAACTCTTTTATCTACTGACTTAGTCAGTTAACGGAAAACGATAATCAACTACTTTCAATATGGCAGACTCTTTACCTATTGACTTAGTTGATTAAGTGGGCTATGTTAACCAACTATTTTCAACATGGTAATGTCACTCAAGAACTTTCAATATGGCAAACTCCTTTACCTATTGATTTAGTTGATTAAATGGGCAATGTTAATCAACTACTTTCAACATGGTAATATCACTCAAGACTTTGTCGATTTTTTGTGCATATAGTGAAAACATAGTTGATTAATTCAAGATTGTCAACAATGAGTACATCTAATGATTGGCTTGTAGGGCACCCAAGTTTAACACCTTTCCTACGGAGGATTACAACCTTCCCCTTTCTTTCTTAGTGACTTATATGTTCTCCCGCATTTCTAGTATTAGTGTTGTAGTGTGCCATTACTTTTTGTTAAGTCTCCACATATGGTACTAATAAAGAGAATATAATTTAGCTTCTCATAATCGGCCATGAGATTATCGAATGGTCAAGATGGATGATGAGAATCTTCTAAGCACAGTATATGTATTTTTTTTTTGAAAAACTCATTTATTACATTATCTTTTAATTTTTCTTTTAAACTTACTTTCCCTGAGATTGTTTAAATAATATTACTTTCCAAACAATCTACATCAAGTTGTTGTAGTTCCAACTTGTTGTAGATTGTTTTGAAAACAATATTATTAATTGAGAGTCTAACAAGATCTTTCTCTCTCCCTTTCTCTTAAATAATAAAATTATTTGTCAAATAATCCACGTCAATTTTATTGCAAGACATCTCTTGCAACTAACATTTCTCATATAATAATAACTTTTATGTATTTACATCTAAGACCTCTTACACTTTTAAAAGGACGATTATCGATGACAATAATTGTGGTGACCCAACCAATAAATTGATCTAACAACAGTACTAGTTGATAGATTTCTTAGAAAAATTATTTATCGTGAGATTTTTCTCAACTGAGCACGATTCATTTTGAAGTTTTTTTTCCTATCGAGCTTCAAAAATGACTAGTATAATTATTGGTAGTCTGCTGATTTAATTTATTTAACATATCTTTATATGAGATGTTACATCATCTAAAATGTTTGGGTTCTGAATTCAACAACTTAAAAAAAATCTAAAAAATGTTATTAAAATGTGAGAACTAGCAAACATATCTGTGAGTCACGTGATCTTATCTAAGTTATACCAGTTTTCCATTTTTGTTGGGGGTTTTATTAGGTGGGGGAAGAGTTCATAGGTTATGTAACTCTATAAAATTCGATTTGAGAGCATTTTCGTCATTTGGGCTCTTTGAATTATTCTGGGATTCTGAAGAGGGTATGGCCATAATCATTTACAAGTACCTAGAATTTTTTATGACTAACTAATCATATAAATTTAAGCATGGCAGTTTATGGATATGCATATATATAATTATTTTATTTTTTTATTAATAAGGGATACTTATTATAATACCATTCTTATAAAAAGTAAACGTACGATATGAATTACAAGCTCGGACAATTTTATTTGAGAAATGCTATGCTCCCGGTTTGCCGGGAGCATAGGGAGGCGGTTTGGAGCCGTGCTCCTCCACAAGCCGCCATGTGGAGGAGCAAGACCCCACCGCATTAAATGTGCTTTCTGTTTTTTTTTTCACCATCTATAGTGCACACAAATACTCTCATAGTGCACACAAATATCCATCTTGTGCACACAAATATTTATGTAGTGCACACAAATAGTATAAGAGTATTTGTGTGCACTATAGAGGATGAAAAAAAAAAAATAGAAAACACATTTAATGCGGTGGGGCCCTGCTCCTCCACATGGCGGCTTGTGGAGGAGCACGGCTCCAAATCGCCTCCCTATGCTCCGGCAAGTCGGGAGCATAGCATTTCTCATTTTATTTAGGGGAGGGGAGAGAGAGAGCGAGCAGAAAAGTCTTGTCAAATCTGCCAAATATTTTCCCTAATAAAATTACTTACTATCTTAGGAACTCTCTCATACTTCATAAAATAAATAAATTTCTTAATAATTAATTAATAAATATGGAACCCAGACTGGGGTTGGGGACGGCATCGATGTACCAGGGCTGGAGGCGCCCAACCAAACCAAGGCACTGAACTGATTTGGGGTTCTATCTCATCCCGTTTCTCCTTCCCTTCGCTTCCTCTGTCAGCATCCCCATCCATCCCAGCAAGGCCCCCCGAGAAAGAAGACTACTCAGATCATCGTCCGGGGTTCCCCCCTCCCTCCAATCAAGAAGCTGTTGTCACTGCTGCTTTGCCGTGTTCGGTGGGGTTGGATTCCAGCAATCGCCATCTTTGATGGGTTTTGCTGCGTGCTGCGGAGCGATCCCCGCCTTGGAAGCGTCGCCGGCAGGTGCGGGAGGGGCTCGTCGTCTTTTTCTTTCCAGGATTCATACCAACAATGCGTGGGTCGCGGCCGCCTCGTCCGTGGGTTCCAAGGTTCTATGATATGATCCGCCTTTCTGGTGATTAAATATGATGGCTTTTGAGTTCCCTTTTGGTTGTTATACACACACGGCTTCTGCTTCCCGTCTCCTACTGCTCTATTTCGATCATTATTGAAATGTGCAACTTTGATTGAGATTATGCTGTTGCCGATCTCAACTAAGGGTTGCATCCCTAATTTTCGTTTATGCCGGATAGAAACAGGAGTGGGTTTTCTGTTGTCCTCGTCTTTCTGAAATAGATGGACTAGTGACTTGTTCCTCCTCCTTTGCTATTACAAAAATCTGAATTTGGCTTACGTATCCTCTGCAGCCGTGGCAGGGGCTTATATTCCTGTTAGATATAACATGCCCTTCCTCATGCGATGTACTTGTCCCGAGCCAGTGACTTGAGGCTTTTTATCTCCATTTACGTCAGGGTGTAGATATATTTTACGGTACTCGGAGTTATGCTGCTAAGGGAAGTGGTCGAAGGTTTCTCACAAGTGCCAATGCAGAATCCAACAAACGCCCATCGAAGTTGGTGGAAACACCTCTTGAACCGGAGTCACCAGCTGGGAAGTTCCTTTGTGGCGTGATGAATGATCACCCCCACATTTTCCTTGTTGCTGCTGCCCAGCAACTGGAGGATTTGGCCTTGGAGAGGGACAATGCCGTTGCTCGCCGTGATTGTAGCTCAGGGTCTGCAGAGTCACACCTCCATGAGTAAGTAGTACTCTCCATGCAACTGATCATGAATTGGCAGACAATTTTTTTTGGCATATATACCCTTGTTAAATTGTTAATTCATGAGAATTCATCCTGCAACTGATCATGAATTGGCAGACAATTTTTTTTTGGCATATATACCCTTGTTAAATTGTTAATTCATGAGAATTCATCCTGCATTTACATTTGCATGTCCTATTATTTGGGGTCGGCTACATGAATTCTTTTCCGCCACAAATTTCTATCAAGTGCTATAGTCGTGTTTAAACTCAAAAGGTTCAAGTATTTCCTAATAACATCACACCATCTCATTTTAGGCCTTCTCCTATCTCTTTTATTGGTATCCACTAAGATTTTGTCACATCTTTTAACCGGTGCTGAGTTAGGGCAACGGTACACGTGTCCAAACCACCTAAGTCTATTTTCTCTCATTTTTCTATCAATTGGAGCTATCCCCAAATCCTCACGGAAGCGCTCATTTCTAATCTTATCTTTTTTAGTCTTACCACACATTCATCTCAATATCCTCATCTCCGCCACACACATTTTGTTATTGTACTCCTTCGCACTGCCCAACACTCGGTACCATATAATAAAGTAGGTCTCACTGCCATTCTATAAAATTTCCTTTAAGTTTCACTGGTATACGACGATCGCAGATGACTCCTGATACACTTCTCCATTTTTGCCAACCTGCCTTAATCCTGTGTGCCACATCGTCATAAATCTCCCCATTCTCTTGGATAATAGACCCTAAGTATCGAAAGCTACTATTGTAACGACCCACTTTCATCCGGTACGGTTATACCAACCCACATCAGATGAGAACAAGTCGTTACAGGGGAGAAAACCCCAACGATAGTCACATGAGCTGAGATATACATAAATAGAAAAGAATATTGCAGCGGAATTTAAATACTCTTATTCCATCAGCTTTATAATCCACATACCACAGTCTATATAGTCCAAGAAAAGAAATAACATAACATAACATCCATTAAACATAGTCAGTTTCCAAGTACAAATAACCAAAGTCCAAATTACAAATACATCACATACTAAGATATAACTTTAAATCTTCAATCTACTCTTCACGTTCCACGTCGGATCTTGCTAACTCCTCGGCTTCTAAATCTCCTGAAATGTTTAGCAAGGGTGAGTCTACAAAATAGACTTAGCAAGCAACTTAAAAGTTCAAACCATGTACTTACCACACATACTTTCTAACAATTTAACACTTTACTAGATATCACATTATCGTTAACTATTTGCAATTTAACGATTAAACTAACACATGCTCATATTATAACATGGAAAAATAAAAACATGGAATCTAATCTATTAAACAAAACTATACTAACACATGTATTTCAAAATTTTAAACATGGGTTACTTATAACATGGTATCACTAACATGAGAGCATTCATACAATTACATGCTTGCAATTCTTACTAACACATGGCTTAATATTCAAATTTGTAACATGATACTAAACACATGCTCATCAAGTAATTTCTAACTCATAGATATATTTAACATATTTCTACTCATGGTACTCAACATGATATCACAATTAGCAAGATTCACATTAACACATGCATTATTTTCTCATGACATGAACATATGCACTTTTACCTTGGCTTTCACATGCATTTATTCTCACATTATCATTCACTTTCACTTACACATGATTTCACATAGTTTTCACATAATCTTCACTTTGCACATTCATGTATCACATGTCACATCACTTCCACTTACTACGTGCCACTTTCACATATCACTTTACACATTATTCACATATCCACTTTTACACATTGCCAAGACACAGTCCAAACCACCACTAGAAAGATCATGTAACACATTCACATACTTAATCACCAGGCAAAGTGACCAAGTCTTGGTTACTGTGCAGAACCGGGGGAAGCCCTCCCCTCCATTACTAGTGGAACTTGTCCACCTCCAGGATTTCACACGACCCGTTGCCCCGGATATCACTTAACACATTTGAGCTTTCCCGTAGGGGCACTACTATAGTACAACTCCACGCAATCTATGGTGGCAGTGTCTTATTGGCACAACTTATTTATCTGTTCACATTAACACATTTCACACACACACATGCCACATGTTCTCTCACTTTCCATGCACATGTACACACATAAAACATGAAACATATATTAACCACTTCTAGATACTCAGATTAATCATGAACAGAAATTTACAGAACCTAATCATGATGTTAACTATGTTTTTAAACATATTTGAGATCTATCTTTAAGACATGGTACATAAATCTTCAGAATTTAATAACAATTTGCACAGTAATCAGAATACTATCAAATTTTAACCACAGGGTGGATATAGCACATGGAACATATCTGTAAATTTTCAGAATTTTTTGAACAATACAACTATTTTTACTATTTAACAGAGGGTACATGTAATTTAACGAGATAATTCGGTTAAGCATGCTAGACAGTAAGCCAATGAATCTAACAGTTTTGAAACATGCATACAGTAGTACTGAGTTCATGGAAAATTTCTAAGATGACAACATTCATCATACATATTTACTGAATTTAAATCTAACATAACAGACTTATTTACTCATAACAGAAATTCTATAATTAACAAATATCATCGGAAAATTATCAGGACTTCATGGTTTGATCTACTGAACATGTTTGGCAGAAGAAAATTTTCTAAACATATGCATATATTCACTTTTTCCCGAAAAATCACATCACATGAAATAAAACATTGTTTTGGAGAAACTCAGAAGAACTTGACGTCCAGGGGTTGGACGCCAACAGGGGTTAGCGACACGATCGACTACCGTTGACCTAGGAACTTGGCGGCAAGGTTGTGGCCGTCAACCTCCTGTCTGCACACAGTGCAGACCGAACACAGGAAACAAAGATTTTGGGGGGTCCAGGGCATGAAATAAAAATCCGTAAAATTTGTAAAATCCTAAAGGACAAGTCCACGGAGAGAAACCCTAAGTTACTTGCCTCTATAAAATTCTCCAACGAAAGAATTTGGCCGATGAAGCGCTCTTTTGCATCAAAAGAGGTAACCTTCTACCACGATCAAATCTCCTATCTTGAGCACGATCTGGCCACGATCTCCTCGTCAAGAGTCTTCCTCTTAGGTTGTGAAACCTTCCTCTTCACAGCACCAACCTCGAACAGTCAGCAATTCGGCCGATCTCCCCCCCTCAAACTCTCTCCTTTTTCTCTCTCTGAACCCCAAATAACCTAAGGTGAGAAAAAGCCCTTTCTTTGGAGAGATGACCCAACTATATAGGCAATAGGAGTCGTAGTCAGGCTAGGAGTTAAGAAACCTGCCCGTTGGGACGTTTCCCAATCCGACTCCCAGAGAAATAGAGACGGTTTCAGACTTGGAATCATAAACGCACCCGGAGAAATAAACGGCCAACTTACTACCGTTAACCAGAAGTCAACGTCAATCGATGTTGACGTTAATATCTTCTGGCCAGGCAGTAAACAACACAATGCTTGCCGTCTACTCACCCTTAACGTCAAGGGATGTTGACGTTAAGCATAGTTTCGGCCAGAACACAGAAATCATCAAACAACATATATGCACAACAATTGATAAATACTATATGCACATAATTTAATAAATATAATATACACAGAATTGAACAATATTATATGTACCAAATTTGAGGGCCTTACACCCTCTCCCCCTTAAAAAGATCTTCGTCCTCGAAGATCGGATCGAGTACCTGTGGTGACGTTGTCGGCGTCGTCTCTGGCTAACGTATACACCCTGACTGGTGCTTGAGTTCTTGTTGCTGGCTTCTTTGTTGCTGCTGCTGGAACACCTCGTGGAACGAACGTCTTCAGCTTCGGACACTCTCTAATCCGATGATCTGAGCTGCCATACTTGAGACATCTTCCTGCCTTTGTCCAACATAAGTCTCCGCCATGACGCTTGTTGCAGTGTACACACTCGGGCTTCTCGTTGCCAGTAGAATCTACTGACTGGGGTGCTGACTTTGCTGGTACTGAAACTGGCTGCTGATCTTCCACAAGCCTCTTCATCTTCTTGTTCTGCCGCTGAAACGGTTCTGGTAACTTCTTCATCTGAGCCTTCTTCTCTTCCTAGTACAACTCTATCTCACTCTCCTGCCTGCATGCCGCACTAAGAGCCACATCCATAGTTCTATGGTCGAATGCTACAAGTCTGGCTCTCAATGATGGTCTAAGCCCCATCACGAACTTCTTTACCTTGCGCCTCTTGTCAGCAACTATGTACGGTGCGAACCTCGACAACTCTGCGAATCTGGCCTCATACTCCAAGACTGACATGGAACCTTGAGTCAATGCCAAGAACTCCTGCTCCATCTTGTCCTAGATGTGCTCGAGAACAAACTTAGCCTCGAACAACCTCACGAACTCTCCCCAAGTCACCTCTAGCTCCAAACCCTCAAATTGCTTGCGAAGAATGGAAGATCACCACACTTTTGCTCGCTCCTGAAGCATGTACGTCTCCAAGCTGACCTTGTCATCCTCTGCACACCTGATAGTTCTAAATATCTTCTGGATCTCTCTAAGCCAACTCTCTGTAACCAACGGCTGACTCTCCCCCTTAAAAGAAGGCGGAGCCATCCGCTTAAACCTCTCCATGAATGACACTCCTCCAACTCCACGGTCCTGCTGAGCTGGTGCCGGAACCTAAGCCTGAAGTTGCGTTTGAAGAGCTGCCTACGTCTACGCTTGAGTCTGCATCACTTGCACGAGTCCTTGCATGAATGTGTCGTAGTCCACCAATGGTGGCGGGGGTGGTGCAAGTGGTCCTTGAGGTGCTGGTACCCTCTGCTGCTCACTTGTAGTCCTCCTTGGCTCCTCATCTTGGATGGGTACACTCGAACGACGAGTCCTTCTAGCCATAGCCTACAAAATAGACACCAAGTCAAGCTCCATTTATTACTACACCTAGTATATTCTCATGCATTCATCTTATCACTTTTCTAGTCCTATCTTAGTTATTCCATGGATCTGGCTATCCACTACAAAGACTTTGAGATGTGAATTAGTTGATGGCTATCCATGTATAATCTCAACCCCGTGTCTCTGACACCATCTCTGTAACGACCCACTTCCACTCGGTACGGTTATACCAACCCACATCGGATGAGAGCAAGTCGCTACAGGGGAGAAAACCCCAACGATAGTCACATGAGCTGAGATATATACAAATAGAAAGTAATATTGCAGCAGAATTTAAATACTCTTATTCCATTAACTTTATAATCCACATACCACAGTCTATATAGTCTAAGAAAAGAAATAACATAACATAACATTCACTAAACATAGCCAGTTTTCAAGTACAAATAACCAAAGTTCAAATTACAAATACATCACATACTAAGAAATAACTTTAAATCTTCAATCTACTCTTCACGTTCCACGTCGGATCTTGCTAACTCCTCGGCTTCTAAATCTCCTGAAATGTTTAGCAAGGGTGAGTCTACAAAATAGACTCAACAAGCAACTTAACAGTTCAAACCATGTACTTACCACACATGCTTTCTAACAATTTAACACTTTACTAGATATCACATTATCGTTAACTATTTGCAATTTAACAATTAAACTAACACATGCTCATACTATAATATGGAAAAATAGAAACATGGAATCTAATCTATTAAACAAAACTATACTAACACATGTATTTCAAAATTTTAAACATGGTTACTTATAACATGGTATCACTAACATGAGAGCATTCATACAATCACATGCTTGCAATTCTTACTAACACATGGCTTAATATTCAAATTTGTAACATGATACTAAACACATGCTCATCAAGTAATTTTTAACTCATGGACATATTTAACATACTTCTACACATGGTACTAAATATGATATCACAATTAGCAAGATTCACATTAACACATGCATTATTTTCTCATGACATGAACATATGCACTTTTACCTTGGCTTTCACATGCATTTATTCTCACATTATCATTCACTTTCCCTTACACATGATTTCACATAGTTTTCACATAATCTTCACTTTGCACATTCACGTATCACATGTCACATCACTTGTACTTACTACGTGCCACTTTCACATATCACTTTACACATTATTCACATATCCACTTTTACACATTGCCAAGATATAGCCCAAACCACCACTAGAAAGATCACATAACACATTCACATACTTAATCACCAGGCAAAGTGACCAAGTCTTGGTTACTGCGTAGAACCGGGAGAAACCCTCCCCACCATTACCAATGGAACTTGTCCATCTCCAAGATTTCACACGACTCGTTGCCCTGGGTATCACTTGACACATTTGAGCTTTCCCGTAGGGGCACTACTACAGTACAGCTCCACGCAATCTATGGTGGCAGTGTCTTATTGGCACAACTTATTTATCTTTTCACATTAACACATTTCACACACACATGCCACATGTTCTCTCACTTTCCATGCACATGTACACACATATAACATGAAACATAAATTAACCACTTCTGGATACTCAGATTAATCATGAACAAAAACTTACAGAACCTAATCATGATGCTAACCATATTTTTAAACATATTTGAGATCTATCTTTAAGACATAGTACAAAAAGCTTCAAAATTTAATAACAATTCGCACAGTAATCAGAATACTATCAAATTTTAACCACGGGGTGGATATAGCACATGGAACATATCTGTAATTTTTCAGAATTTACTGAATAGTACAACTATTTTACTATTTAACAGAGGGTACATGTAATTTAACGAGATAATTCGGTTAAGCATGGTAGACAATAAGCCATCGAATCTAACAGTCCTGAAACATGCATACAGTAGCACTGAGTTCATGGAAAATTTCTAAGATGACAACATTCATCATACATATTTATTCTGAATTTAAATCTAACATAACATGCTTATTTACTCATAACAGAAATTCTATAATTAACAAATATCATCGAAAAATTATTAAGACTTCATGGTTTGATCTACTGAACATGTCTGACAGAAGAAAATTTTCTAAACATATGCATATATTCACGTTTTCTCAGAAAATCACATCACATGAAACAAAACACTGTTCTGGAGAAACTCAGAAGAACTTGACGTCCAGGGGTTGGACGCCAACAGGGTTAACGACACGATCGACTGTCGTTGACCCAGGAACTTGGCGGCAAGATTGTGGTCGTCAACCTCCTGTCTGCACACAGTGCAGACCGAACACAGGAAACAAAGATTTTGGGGGGTTCAGGGCATGAAATAAAAATCCGTAAAATTTGTAAAATCCTAAAGGACAAGTTCACGGTGAGAAACCCTAAGTTACTTGCCTCTATAAAATTCTCCAACGAAAGAATTTTCTTTTGCACCAAAATAGGTAACCTTCTACCACGATCAAATCTCCTATATTGAGCACGATCTGGCCACGATCTCCTTGTCAAGAGTCTTCCTCTTAAGTTGTGGAACCTTCTTCTTCACAGCACCAACCTCGAACAGTCAGCAATTCGGCCGATCTCCCCCCCCCCCCCCCCCCCCCCCTCAAACTCTCTCATTTTTCTCTCTCCGAACCCCAAATAACCCAAGGTGAGAAAAAGCCCTCTCATTGGAGAGATGACCCAGCTATATAGGCAATAGGAGTCGTAGTCAGGGTAGGAGTTAAGAAACTTGCCCGTTGGGACGTTTCCCAATCCGACTCCAGGAGAATTAGGGACGATTTTAGACCTGGAATCATAAACGCATCCGGAGAAATAAACGGCCAACTTACTGCCGTTAACCAGAAGTCAACGTCAATCGATGTTGACGTTAATATCTTCTGGCTAGGCAGTAAACGACACAATGCTTGCCGTCTACTCACCCTTAACGTCAAGGGATGTTGTCGTTAAGCATAATTTCGGCCAGAACATAGAAATCATCAAACAATATATATGCACAGCAATAGATAAATGCTATATGCACAGAATTTAATTAATATAATATACACAAAATTAAACAATATTATATGTACCAAATTTGGGGGCCTTACACCTACTCTTAGGAATATCTTGTCCATCAATTTGAATCATATCTTTCTGTAATACCCTCTTATTATTATAATTACAGTGCATAAACTCTGACTTACTCCTACTGATTTTAAAACCTTTAGATTCCAAGACATGCCTCCAACTTTCTAGCTTAGCATTTAACCCATCAATACTCTCATCAATTAAGACAATATCATCCGCAAATAGCATACACCAAGAGATATCATCATGCAATTGCTTATTTACCTCGTCTATAACCATTGCAAAGAGATACGGGCTTAGAGCAGAACTTTGATGCAAGCCTACTGTGACTGAAAATTCACGAGTCTCTCCAACAATAGTTCTCACATCAGTAGTAGCACCCTCGTACATATCCTGGATCAAGTCAACATATCCTTGAGAAATTCCCTTCTTTGTTAATGTCCACCAAATCAAATCTCTCGGTACTCGATCATATGTCTTCTCTAAATCAAGAAAAACCATATATAAATCTCTTCTCATCTCTCTATACTTCTCCATTAATTGCCGTAATAAGAAAATAGCTTCTGTAGTAGATCTACTTGGCATAAAACCAAACTGATTTTTTGATACAGTAGTCATACATCGTATTTGTTTCTCGATTACTCTTTCCCAAAGTTTCATAGTGTGACTCATAAGTTTAATTCCACGGTAATTATTACAGTTTTGAATATTCCCTTTGCTTGTATACCTCTATGGCAGATATAAATTATCTTGAGAAATCTTGCCATAACCGGCAGAGGTAGAAGTGATGAATATGCTTCAAATATTTCATTTAGTGTCTGATTTAGTAAACGTTGGTCTTTAATTATACAATTGTACCCCTGAAAAAAACATAATAATAAAGGAGTAGCTTGTCAGCAGGTAGGGTTATTCTTGTCAAGACAGGAGGGTTATTCTTGTCATTTGGTTCGAGGATGCTTCAAGGATGGCATGCCATAGACATCAATGCCATCACGGCCTGGTTGTGGAAGGATTTCTCCAGATAATTTCTTCATGTAGCAAGAATACACTTGCAAATCCAAGTGCAGGATATATTTTCATGCAATTAACTATTTAACATGCATATACATTCAAAAACCCATTTTGTTCTTTTTATTTTTCTAAATGAAGTACCAATACAATCTGACATTCTAATTCATACATGTTCTGTCGCCTTTCTCACTAATTTGTGCTTCTTGAATGCGATTACTCTTGCCAACCTCCCTAGAAGAGGTTGTCTATTTCTGTCCAGGGGTGCAGAACAAAATTAAAGATATTTCTCTTTCTCTGTCTTGTTTGGAGCACTGTTTCATTCATACCCCGCCACTTTCTGCACTTTCAAATAGTCTAGCATATAAATCTTGGTTAAAGAGGATAAGTTCTTTCATTCCATCCTTCCATGCTTCTGCTACTTGGGTGTCATTACATGCAATCCTTTTTTCTGTGGCATTGATAGGTATTCAACTGGATGACTTAATGATTCTTGTATTCTATGTACCTCCTCAAAATGCATTTATGGGTTCTTGCTGCTCTTGTCATACTCTTTGCTATGCTGCTCCTGTGTTGTAGTCTTGCGCTGGTAGACTTCAGCCATCCTCGACCTCATGCTTGTTAGTGCTATGCGTCCAATT
The DNA here is from genome assembly GCA_014218235.1 of Colocasia esculenta. Classification (NCBI taxonomy): domain Eukaryota; kingdom Viridiplantae; phylum Streptophyta; class Magnoliopsida; order Alismatales; family Araceae; genus Colocasia; species Colocasia esculenta. Next base: position 96,305,009 of record CM024753.1, read on the forward strand.
CAACAAATTACACATGCTTTACTGTGAGAAACATGCTAGGACTCTGCTTTTATTATGAGAGACATGCTAAGACTCCAAAATAACTTCCAGTAAACAAACATTTCTTAATTTTAAGGATGTTTACATGAATACTTGGTAAAAAAAATTTATTTTATGTAAAAGTGCTTCCTCAAATCATTCTTTATACCTTCCATGGACAAAAAAGCCCATCATGAATGTCCTTGTTAATCTCATGAAGATCCTTCTTATAATAACATCATTTTACATATATAATCCTCAGACACTTTAAAAAATGCTAGTTGCTGCATTGTTTTTCTTGAAAGAGGATCATCATTCATGATTTTAAGGAAATTTTTATATGTAAAGCTACCAGGTTTATTCATATAAATATCCCTATTTTTCATTGGATCATGTGAAGCAGTAGTTATCCAAGAATTTTTATGAGAACTCTTGTTAAATATTATGCTGATGGCTGCATTTCTGTTCTGGGTACTATAGGGGCTCTCATGAAACTTCTGAAAAGGTCAAAGTAGATTCATGTGCTTCAATGGTGTTGCTGGAGAAATTCCTAGGACTAAGTTTCCTCTATGGTGGATTCCAAATTTGTCATTGGATTCAAGTTGAAATGAGATCTAGGGAGTCAAAATTTTTGGGACCTTAGGCATCAGACTGATATAAAGTTTTTCCATTCGAAGACAGTCATGTGATGTAGCTGCAGTTCACAATTTGTCAAACATGAAGAAATATTGTCTAATTCAGCATTCCTTTATTTGTGGGCTTCCCGTCTTTTAGTTTTACATAGAGGAGCATGGCCTACCAGGACCACTATGCTCTCCTAGGCTGCAGCCCCACATGGGAGAGCTGTAGTAGAAGAATAAGGTTACTTGAAGATCTTTATCTGAAAGCCCTTGCAGGGATACATGGAAGCAGGGTTGCACGGGCCTGACAGAGTTCTGTGAAGCATTTGATGAAGTTTTCAGAAAGTATACAAGTAAAGGACAGTTGTTAGTCCATCTTAGTCCATGGACTAACTATCCAAGACTCCATGCATGCATTTAATGGAACTAGAAATATCCCTCTCCAACATTTTTTTGGTGCATAATTACAATTTTTTTAGTGTTTAAACTGTTAGTCTGTCAATTTTTATCCCATTTGTTATGTATGTACTCTGTAACTGATTGTATATCTTCAATTAAATACAGAAGGGTAGCAGAAATGAAACAGCGAGAATGTCAGATTGCTGTTGAAGAAGTTATGTACCTGTTAATTTTCCACAGATTCTCAGAGATAAAGGTTCCGATGGTCCCATGCCTATCTAGATTCATGTGCAGAACTTTGGATATTTGGTCATCGAAGGACAAAGAGCTTGAGTCCATCCATAACAATGAAGTTCTAGAGTTGGTGAGGGACCACCTATTCAACGTTGTTGGTCGCAAAGAGATATTCCATTCAACTGTCAACCATTCAGTAACTTGGAATAACAGGCTCCAGCTTGGACAGATTTATGCTGCGACAATCATGTATGGCTACTTCTTGAAGTCCATCTGTCTTCGGCACCATCTGGAGTACAGTTTTTCTCTGACAAGTAGAGACTATCCTCTTAGTTATCTAGTTCAGATGCCTTGTACAAGATACTTCCAACAAAAGATGGAGCGACATTTTGTCACTCTCACCTGTCAAAAGGATGTACCACCTTCTCTGTATCCCACAATGAGAGCTAGAAAAGTCAAGAAACTGAGAAACTATGTCATGGGATTAGATTCCAACGCACTGCAGATTTGTGCAAAGCTGAAATCGCAAGAGGCAATTAATCTAATAGAGAAGCATAGTAGGGCTCTTTTCCTGGACAAGATGTTGAACAATGAAGATGAGGTGGTACAGGTCACATATTCAGGCATGAAGCATTTGTTGCTGGAAGCTGTTGCATTCGGGACTTTCTTGTGGGATGTCGAAAAGTATATTGATTCTGTATACAGCTTGGTGGAACATTGACCCAACCTTCCTGGGCTGTGCTATTCATGTCTTATGAATGTTGAAAAATGGTTGAACTGACATCACCAATTCTGAATGTAAAGATTATTGCATCTTTAACCACTGAAACGGTTGAGTTTCTTTTGTTTTTTGCTCACACATCATGTATAAATGATTTACCAGCAGCTATGAAAATGGAGTCGGAGCAAATACTGTTTAAAAAAGCACATGGCAGAGAATGTCAACCGGAGCACTTACCCTGTATTGTGTTCATTGAGAAATAGTAAAGACATGTTTGCAAGCACACTCAATGGGTGGGCACCTTGTGGAAGAAGAAAGTTGACATGTAAAGAAGGAGAGAGAAGATGATGCAAGGGGTTAGAGTGCTTTTTCCATCAGACATGAGGAGTACTTGTGTAACGTCTCGGGTCTTATTGGATTCTTATCGGATCTTTACCGGGTTTAGTTGTGGATCTATGCCTGGTTGACGTCCAGGTAGCTGGCGTCGACTGTGTGTTGGCGGCAAGTGTGTTGCCGTTAGCCGTGTTTTGGCGTCCATCGATGTTGTCGTCCATGTATGCCTCCGGGTTTTTCTGGAAATAGAATTTGGCGGCAATCGATCTGGACGTCAGGGTGTTGGCGGTTCAGTTGGCGGCAAATCAGGTTGACGTCAACTGATCCAGCCTGTGTTTTTAGGGGCAACCCGAGGGCCATTCTTCCTCTCTCTTCTCCCTCTCTTTCCCTCCACTCTCACCCTTGTTCTTCTCCACTACTTCTGGCGACCGTTGGGAGCACGTGGGAAGATCGTGGTGCGCGTGGCGATGTCGGGACGGGCAGGAATTGACGGATCGGGTGGCGGTTCTTGCGGGAAGCTCCTGGGGGTTCGACGCGAATCGAGGTTTATGTGGAGTTTTTAAGCGTTTCTGAGGTAGGGACATAAACCCTTAGTTCCTTTGTGTGCTATTCCATGCTTGTGTGTGTGCGATTTGCGTGGAATCGAGCTTTGGGGAGGGTTTTTCTTCATGCCGGGTTTTAAGGTGTTTTGCCCGATCCATGTGTTGGATCGTGTTTTATCGGCATTGTGGTAGTGTACTATGATGTAGGGGAGTGTTTCCGTACATCAGATTGTGGTTTGTGGGGCGGATTTGCCCTATGTGGGAATCAGCTGGAAGCTGGTTCAACTGCTGGAGGCTGAAGAAGTCAACGTCAAGGGATGTTGACGTTGATCTCTTCTGGGAAGAGGTAAACGGCGTGATCTCTTGCCGTTAATCTCTTCAGGGGAGAACTAGACGACGAGATCTGTGCCGTCAGGTTCTTCAGGTAGGATATAAACGACATGATCCTTGCCGCCGAGTTTGGGTAAACGGCCAACCTGTGACCGTCTACTTTTTCTAGACGTCTAGAGTGTTGCCGTCTACCTTTTGTTAGCAGCAGTCGATGTTGCCGTCTACTGTTTGCTTGGTGACATGTGATGCTGTCGTTTACTTCCTGGTTGGCGGCGGTCGATGTTGCTGTCTACCTGCAGATGTATTCCCAGTATGTTGTGTGTTTCCCTTTCCGTGTTTTGAGGTGTTGACATGCGGTGTCCGCCTGTTAGCACAGTCTGCCAGGTGTAGAGAGTGTCTCTGCCTGTGCTCGCATTGTCTTTGGCTGTGTTGTGACGTTGACACGTGGTGTCCGTCCGTTGCGTCGTACTTCAAACACTGAAAGTGTTTCCGTCTGTACTTGTGTTGGGGGGTTGCCGTGCTCCTGTTTCTGTTGTGTTTCCTGGATGTAGAGCTACGCTCCGTCTGGATGACTAGCGTGTGGGGGGTCCTCAGCCAGTGAGCCGGGACGGTGAGTGCGACTCCGTTCTATGCGTACTCCTTGTGGTGGTTTTGAGCCGGTTACCATGGAGCCCCTTCTCCACCGTCTGAGCCTGGCGTAGGGGAAAATCGGTCATGGACCAGACGCGAGGGAGAGCGTCTGAGTGTGCACACGTGGCTAGGGTTGAGAGACTCTGTGGTGACGGGACGCCGAACCGCAGACCCTGGCTAAGTCCTACTTTGTGAGTGCTGTGTGAGCTCTTACTTGTGAGCTTGTGTGTGTGCAGTGCTTGTGTGTTGTCGAGCCTGCGAGGTTCCAGTTTTCTCAGTGCGCTCCTGAGGGAGCTGCGCACTACGACACCGGTTCTTGTGTGTTGACAGAGTGTGCGTGTTTACTTACAGTCGCTTTTTGTTGAGCACTGTTTAGTAGCTCTGTTACCGGTGGGGGTTAGTTGCCCTACTGGGTCTCTTTTCTGTGAGACTCACTCCCTTCCCTTCAGGTGGGTTCGTGGGCAGCTTGCGTGTGTTGTGGAGCTTCGTTACTCCGTGCTGGCTCTGCTTGGCTGCTGTGAGTAGTACCCTGATTTTGTACTCACTGTACTCTTACTTTTCTGTTATCTCTGAGTTATATGTGTTAATCATGTTAGTTGTGGCGTGTAGATTTGCTTATATGATCTCCTCAGACGCTTTTCTTCTACCCTTCCGAGATTTGTCTCGTGGGTTAGCGGGTCATGATTCAGGTTACTGGACGGGTACTGGTAATGCGGATCATGGGTCGTTACAGTTGGTATCAGAGTCTGGTCTGTCGAGATACATATAAGGAAATGTTCCATATAACTCAGAGTGTGTGGAGTACAGTAGCAGCAAGCAGTTCAGGAGTTGTTCTGTGTATCGTGTGTGTGCATGTCCTGTGTGGTTTGACCTTTGTTTCTAGGCGATGTCGTGTTGGAGTAGTGGCTGTGTAGGTTTCTCAGCAGGAGGCTGAAGATGCCCCGCCACCACCGCAGACTCGGCCTGGACCGCGGGATGTGTACAGTGGTTTCATCTTACCGCTATTCTTCTCTTGGGAAGTTTTGTGTCCTGACTGGATCATTTTTCTTGTGCCGATAGCTCTTTGGGTTGCTTTGCACTATGCATTCCGGCTCCTTGTGGAAGTTCCGGAAGGGTGTAGAGTTGAGCTGTCGTTGTGGCCGGTTAGACTATTTGCGTAACAGCCTGCCGTGGTGTTTTCCGGTCAAGTGTGGTGCCTGAGGTAGTGCATCTGGCTTTTGTGTTGGCCAGATTGTTTGTGGTTGTCTTCGAGTGTTTCAGTTGCGCCGATAGGACTTTGTGTGTCCTCGGGGCTCAGATGATGTGTTTTGTTTTCCCATGTCCGGCGTGCTCTCCCAAGCAGTGGTCTGGTGAGTGTGGTGTGTGTGTGATTGACTGTGCTTCTTGTGGAAGCGTCAGCCTTATGTTGCGGCCTTCCATTGCGTTGGGAAGGGACTTGTTGTGTTACATGTCACCTTCCTTAGCTTTGGGTGTTGCTCGGGGTTGTGGTGCTCCACTGTGGTGATATGTTGCTAGGGTATGCATTGTAGCGACCCTAAGGTGGAGTCATCTTCCTCTGAGTTGTTGAGTTGTGTTTGAGTTGAGTTGGTTGCTCCTCTTGTGTTGTTGTTTTTTTGTTGTGTGTTGCCTTTTGGTTGGCAGGCCTGTTTGTGCTGGTTGTGTCGTGATGGTTTGTGGGTTGTCAGTGACGGCGACTTGGCGGTTGTTGTAGTGATGACACCTCTTCACAACACTTTCTAGTGTGATTCGTTGCCCGAGCTTACACAGCAGTTGTGTCCTGGCTGTGTTTAGTCTTCGTGGGCATCGTTGATCTGGCCTTTTGTGGACCCATGCTTCTGCCGTTTTGGTGTTTTCTCGATTTTGTAGCCCCTCCTGGTGCCAGCGTGTGGTGACACTGAAGTGTGTGGTTTTTCCTGACCTCGTGGTGTGCGTCCGGGGTCCAGAATGTTTTGGCTTGTCGGCTCTCGACCTTGTGGAGGTATGAGGTAGCCGTGTGTATAGTGAGATTTTGTTCTCGCCTGTTTGTTACGTGACCTCGATAGGTGTGTCGAGGGTTGTTTCCGCTTGTGTCGCCGACTTCGATGATTTCATAGGAGTCGTGTGTGCGTGTCGCGACTATGGTGGATGGTCGTGGCATTGTGGTGTTTGGTTTTACCATATGTTTCTTGCTAGGTGTGCCCGTGGCCCCGTGCAAGTATCGTTATGGTGTGCACCTCGGCTTGTGCCTTGAAGGCTTTTTGCATACCATCTTTTCAGTGTTTGGCCTCTCTATCGGGTGCGATGGAGAATGCATATTGTGCTCTTGCATGCCAGGAAGTTGTTGTGGTTTTTACTTCCTGTGCGGCAGAGCCGGTGTCTTGTGTTTTGGCGCACCTTTCTGAAGGCGACGTGGTCGTTGTGCTTCAAATGTTGTGGCTTTCTCGTGCGTTTTCTGTGAATCTCTTGTGGAGAGTCCCCTTCAGTGGGCCCTGTGTCGTTTCCGGGCCCTGGGTGCTGTTACGGGTGCAGCATCGTGAGCAACTTTTTGGTGCTTTATGTTTCGTGCCTTAAGGGTTGGGGCCGGTGTGGCCTGTTGTGCCCTTTTGGCTTGTGATTCTTTTGTGCGTGGCGTGGTGCGTCTTGCAGCCGGTGGCGGAGTCTCCTGTTGTTCATTTGGTGATAGTAAGGTCAATTGGCTTGCTAGTACTCGACCACGTGTTGTTGACGTTGTGAGATGCCAAGTGCTGGCTTGACTCCAAACGTCTTCTGTGTTTTGTCGCGGCTTGTTGTGCCGTGGAGTGAGTGGTTTTGGAGTTGTGTGGCTCCACGTGCGTTGGTGTCCTTGTTGGACCACGAGGATGGTCTGGTGAGACCTAGTGGTGATAGTGGATACCGTTTTGTGTATTGAGATTTTCTCCGCGTTTGTCTGTTGTCCTTGTCGGACCACGAGGAACGTCTGTATAAGACCCGGTGGCGACAATGGACATTGTTCCGTGTGTTGCGGACTGTCCGCGAGTGCGATGTGACTTGGGTTCTCGTCACCGCGTGACTTTTTGATTTTTGCTGATAACCGGCACTAGCTGTGGCTAGTAGCGTGAGGCTGTCCCCCTGAGTATGGTGGTTGACCCTCAGGTGTTTTTCCGAGTTGTTGTCAGGCAACCGTACACTTTATCGTGCTTTGTTGCCGACGGAGTGAGTTGCTGACCGGCGTTTTGCGTGTTGCTATCGGCATTTGTACCCTCTATTTGGTTTTGTTGACGACAGTGTGGGTTGCCGATTAGCGTGTCCCAACATCGAGGTCTGTTGGTAGTGACGGTTGTGTGTTTCTCCGCTAGCGTGTTTCTGCCATTTGGTTGGCCGGTGCAATGTGAGCAGAACTTCATGGAGTTGAAGTGACTGCTTACTTCGTGCCAGTGCGAGTGTTGTGAGCAATTCAAAGAGTTTCGAGTTTTGTGCAGATTCTTCCGGTGTTGGCTTGGGAGCAGTGCTAATGCGGTAGGTCAGGTTGGTGCCTTGCGTGTCGCATTAATAAAGCCCCACAGAGAGAGTTACCCGACCTACGGCTTGGAGTGTGCAGCTGCGTGTGTTGGCAGTCGTTAGTATCTCCTGCTGGTTTGTGTGTCAGGTAATGGAGGACCTGTGTGAATGACCGTGTAGTTCTCCTCTTGTTGGGTGGAGGTGAACAAACGTGTCGTTGCTGGACCGAAGTTGGCCCAGTGGGCTAAGAAGTAGTTTGGCTCCTTAGTCGAAGGTTTTGTTGCCAGTGATGGTTTTGACCTTGGTGTGTTCCATGTGTCTTTGTCGTCGAGGTACTTTTGGTTGACAGTACCCGAGTTTTTCTGTTCCTTGTGGGTTGCGGAGTTCTGAGGTTAAAGAACGAGGTGATCCCACTATTCTGTGTTGTTTGCGGTGATGCTCAGGTGGGCGTGTCAACCGGTGAGTGGGATGCGCGTGTAGTTTGTACCTCTGTGTTGCTGTCTCTTTCCCTAGTATGGCTAGAATTTCGGGGGCGAAATTCTTTTAAGGGGGGAGGGCTGTAACGTCTCGGGTCTTATTGGATTCTTATCGGATCTTTACCGGGTTTAGTTGTGGATCTGTGCCTGGTTGACGTCCAGGTAGCTGGCGTCGACTGTGTGTTGGCGGCAAGCGTGTTGCCGTTAGCCGTGTTTTGGCATCCATCGATGTTGTCGTCCATGTATGCCTCCGGGTTTTTATGGAAATAGAACTTGGCGGCAATCGATCTGGACGTCAGGGTGTTGGCAGTTCAGTTGGCGGCAAATCAGGTTGACGTCAACTGATCCGGCTTGTGTTTTTAGGGGCAACCCGAGGGCCATTCTTCCTCTCTCTTCTCTCTCTCTTTCCCTCCACTCTCACCCTTGTTCTTCTCCACTACTTCTGGCGACCATTGGGAGCACGTGGGAAGATCGTGGTGCGCGTGGCGATGTCGGGACGGGCAGGAATTGATGGATCGGGTGGCGGTTCTTGCGGGAAGCTCCTGGGGGTTCGGCGCGAATCAAGGTTTATGTGGAGTTTTTAAGCGTTTCTGAGGTAGGGACGTAAACCCTTAGTTCCTTTGTGTGCTATTCCATGCTTGTGTGCGTGCGATTTACGTGGAATCGAGCTTTAGGGAGGGTTTTTCTTCATGCCGGGTTTTAAGGTGTTTTGCCCGATCCATGTGTTGGATCGTGTTTTACCGGCATTGTGGTAGTGTACTATGATGTAGGGGAGTGTTTCCGTACATCAGTTTGTGGTTTGTGGGCCGGATTTTCCCTGTGTGGGAATCAGCTAGAAGCTGGTTCAGCTGCTGGAGGCTGAAGAAGTCAACGTCAAGGGATGTTGACGTTGATCTCTTCAGGGAAGAGGTAAACGGCGTGATCTCTTGCCGTTAATCTCTTCAGGGGAGAACTAGACGACGTGATCTGTGCCGTCAGGTTCTTCAGGTAGGTTATAAACGACATGATCCTTGCCGCCGAGTTTGGGTAAACGGCCAACCTGTGACCGTCTACTTTTTCTAGACGTCTAGAGTGTTGCCGTCTACCTTTTGTTAGTAGCAGTCGATGTTGCCGTCTACTGTTTGCTTGGTGACATGTGATGCTGTTGTTTACTTCCTGGTTGGCAGCGGTCGATGCTGCTGTCTACCTGCAGATGTATTCCCAGTATGCTGTGTGTTTCCCTTTCCGTGGTTTGAGGTGTTGACATGCGGTGTCCGCCTGTTAGCACAGTCTTCCAGGTGTAGAGAGTGTCTCTGCCTGTGCTCGCATTGTGTTTGGCTATGTTGTGACGTTGACACGTGGTGTCCGTCCGTTGCGTCGTACTTCAAACACTGAAAGTGTTTCCGTTTGTACTTGTGTTGGGGGGTTGCCGTGCTCCTGTTTCTGTTGTGTTTCCTGTATGTAGAGCTACGCTCCGTCTGGATGACTGGTGTGTGGGGGGTCCTCAGCCAGTGAGCCGGGACGTTGAGTGCGACTCCATTCTATGTGTACTCCTTGTGGTGGTTTTGAGCCGGTTACCGTGGAGCCCCTTCTCCATCGTCTGAGTGTTGTGGGGTTGCCGTGCTCCTGTTCTTTACAGAAAGTTGCGATGTAGACTTATAGCTTTCCAAAGTGAATGGCACTTAGAATGGGGAATGATTTATAACATGGAAGAATAGGAGATTGACAATCTAGAGTTAATGTTGCTCTTTTTTTATGTTGTAGAAGCACCCCTTCATCTTTTCAAAAACATGTTTTTTTTAAAGCTCCCAGTTGCGCATTGAATGTTGATACTTTTTTATAGTATGCATTAGAAATGTAGTAGAACATTAAAGTGGCTGTCATCCTTCCCATTGGAGTAGTGTGTTGATGTTTTGAGTTGAAGTCACAACTACATATGTGAGAGAAAGAGTTTATGTAATACCTCGACGCGTAATATCAGAGTGAACTACAGTTAAATATATAGTATAGAATGTAAAATAGACACTAAACCAATTGCATAAATTGGAATAATATCAAATGAATCAAACTTTATTGATAGTTTCACTATTCACTGTTACATTCACTAATTCAGAGCCAAAATTATGGGTCCAGAGTACTTTATTCTAAAACAAACTAACTATCTAATTAATACTAAGATAACTGGACGCCAGCACATCGGGTCACTCTTGTGTCCACTCGTCCTCATCCTCATGAGTGTGGTATTCTTCACCAGACTCACCTGAAACACATATAATAAATAGCGCAGGATGAGCGAAAACTCCCAATAGGGCTTAATATCTTGAAAATATGTATGTTTTAAGTGATTAATGTCTTAAAAAGTAGGATAACTAGAGAGAACGATCAAGTATATGATAGCAAAAGAACAATAGTACTTTTCAAAAGAATATAACACAACTAGCATGATAAAAGAATGATCATATCACGAGATAGCATGTATAATAGCACAATAACACACTAGTCAAGTGTGGTGGCTATTTCTGGCCACCCAGGCCCGTAGTGGCCCATCATGGCCCAGCAGGCGAGTGTGGCCTACCGGCGAGATGCCACGCATCCTCGAGGGCAGCCCACGCCTTCGAGCACAATCCTCACGACAGGCCATTTACAGGCCTAAAGGGCTATCTCCGGACACCCTGTCGTCTGTTCGGTTCGGGGGCCCGCTACCGAACAGATCCTGCTCGAGGCACGTTGCGGCCCGCTCAGCACAGGCGTTGGCTCCGGGCACCCAGCCGCCAAACAGCTTCCCTGTTCGGTACCCTCCGAGTAGCCCTTCTGCTCGGCGCCTTCCAGCCAAGAGGGGCAAAGAAGCCCATCGTCTTCTAGGCAACGGTTACAACGGCCGCACGATGCGCGCCCCACGATCCAGGGGGCATTAACCTCGAGGCCCCTCAACGGGCGCCTCAACGCGTAACTCCCCGTCAAAGGCGCCAACCGACGTGCCCTTTCCGGCATTGTCTGGGGACATTCCATCCCTCTCCTTTAGCACTCCTGTCTATAAAAGGCTCAGGTAAGCCTCCATGCAGAGGTACATGATCTTACTCACATTGCCCTCGCACAACACACACGAGAACCCCCGTTCCTTCAAGCTTCTCTAAGTCTTGCACTGACTTGAGCATCGGAGGGTTCTCCCCGGTTTTTCAACCGGCCCCCCTGATCTAGTTTTTGTTTTGCAGGCATCTGTCTGCACTGGCGATCGTCTTCCCTCTCCCAGCCCAAACAGGAAAATCCTCTCACACTTTTGGCACCGTCTGTGGGAACGGCAACAGCCATGGCTCGCGGGCGATCCTCATACTAGAACATTGGGAGCCGAATGACGAGGTCCCGTCAGTCCAGGGCGGACTCTCGTCAGCGGGCTCCCCCTGTCGACGTCGCCATCACCCCCACCGGTGCAACCAACGTCGTCCCTGCCGTTTCTGTGCCTGCAACCGCCCTGGAGGTAGCAGAACTCCGAGAACAAATGCAGCACTTGACGGGGATCTGTCTGGGGCTCCAGGCCCAGATGACCAGGCAGCCAACCTCGACAGCATCCTTGCCGCAGGAGCACCAGGTGGAGTCATCTCACCGGTGCTCTCGCACCCCTCCTCCACCGCTGGAGCAGCAGGAGGACTCACCACGACGATCGCGTCGGGCCCCACCTGAGAGACTCACTCCGGAGCACTGTGGCCGCTCACCGTGTCGCTCCACGGCGGCTCCACCCCCCGCACATTCCGTCGTGGGCGCCAACTCCTACAGGTTTGGACGCAAGGCTTCTCCGCCCTTCGACCTGGAGCTGGCCCAACGTCTGCGTCGCGTCGTCGATTTGGAATGTCGTGTAGATGCGATGGTCCAGCAGGCAGATGGCAAGGCTCCAATGGAAGAGGACCTGGCCTTCCGCTCCCCCTTCACGGAGGAGATCCTAGAAGCTCGGGTCTCCCCCAAGCTTCCCCTACCCACCATCGCACTGTATGATGGCACCACCGACCTGGCGGATCACATCTATGGGTTCGAGTCGCATATGGTGTTCCATGGGGCATCTGATGCGGCCAAGTGCCGGGCTTTTCCGGCCACCCTTAAGGAAACCACCAGGGCATGGTTCGAGGCCCTCCCTGCAGGTTCCATCTCTTCCTTCCACCTGTTGAAGAAGTCCTTTCAGGACAACTTCCTGGGTGGAAGGTCGCAGTCGCGCACCGCGGCCTCCCTTCTCGTTGTTCGGTAGAAGAAGGGAGAAGCGCTCTGGGACTACGTCAAGCGGTTCCAGACTGAGGCGCTCCGCATCCCGCGCCTCGACGTTCCGTTGGCCACTAGTGCCCTCATCCAAGGCACTCGCGATGGCTTCCTGCAGAGAACCCTGGGAGTACAACAGCCATCCAACCTTTCCGAGCTGCTCTCCACCGCCCAGCGTCACGCCGCCTGCGAGGAGAGCCTGGCCGCTGGCCGAATAGAGCAGGGCGAATCATCGGACAAGAAGAGGCCTTCCGACAACGGTTCCGACTATGATCGAAAGAAAGGGTGGCGCAACGGGGATTCACTGCGCCGACCACACCCCTTCACCAACTACATCCCACTCACGGTGGCACCCGAACAGATCTTGGCAGAGATCAGAAATGAGCCCTATGTTCGGTGGCCACCAAGGATGCGCTTCAACCCCCGAAGGCGTAATCAAGAAAAGTACTGTCGCTTCCATTGAGACCATGGCCACGACACCTCCGAATGCCGCCAGCTTAAGGATGAGATTGAGTCCCTCATCAAGCGTGGCTATCTCAGATGGTATGTGTGCTGGAACGAAGACCGTCCCAGACGTCGAGAGCAGACTCCCGAGCAGCCGATCAACAACGAGCCTAACAGGTAGGAAATCAATATGATCGCAGGAGGCTTCGGCGCGGGAGGAGAAAGTACCCAAAGCCGACGCGACTATGCTCGGCGAGGACACATCGTGGACAGGCCTTCAGCACCCCGACCAGCCCCATATCCCCCTAATCCCGCACACGCACAGCCCGAGGAGGCTATAACCTTCTCGGACGAAGTTCTTGTAGGGGTTACTACTCTGCACACTGATGCGTTGGTGATCTCAGCCACCATCAACCATTGTAATGTGCGCCGGATCTTGGTGGATAATGGAAGTGCACCAGATGTGTTGGCCTACGACTGCTTTTTACTTATGGGTCTGAAAACCGGCCAGCCCACCCCTGTTGAGTCACCTCTGTTCGGCTTCTCAGGGGTCTCGGTTCAGCCCATGGGACGAGCTCGCCTTCCAATAACTCTTGGAACGGCCCCAAGAAGCGTGACCAAGATGCTGGACTTCTTGGTCATTTGGAATATGCCTGGTTACAACGCTATCCTCGGCAGGGGTCTGATCAGTTGGGTTAAGGCGGTACCTTCGTCTCTCCATCAGAAGATGAAGTTTCCCACTCCGTGTGGGATCGGTGAGGTGCTCGGCGACCAGCGCGAGTCTCGACGGTGCTATGTCCTCTCACTAAGGGACAAGCAGCCTCTCGAAGCCCTGACCCCCGTGCCTCCACAAGCCGACTAGCCTTCTACCAGCCGAGGAACTCTTGCTGAAGATCTGCTTCCGGTCCGCATAGATGACGACCCCGAGCATGTCCTCTATATTGGCTCGCTGCTTTCGGAAGCCGAACAACAACGTTGCAAGGCATTTCTTTTAGCCAATTTAGATGTGTTTGCGTGGTCAGATGCTGAACTACCAGGCATCCCTCCAGACGTGATGGTGCATCGCCTTCGTCTGGATCCAAAGATTCCACCAGTCCAGCAGCAGTGGTGACCTGTCAACCGAGAACGGTAGACTGTGATCCATGATCATGTCGTCAAAAGCCGAACAGTTGGGCTCCTCCGAGAAGCCCACTACCCGAGGTGGATCTCCAATGTGGTCCTCGTACGCAAAGCTAATGGCAAATGGCGCGTATGTGTGGACTATAAAGATCTTAACAAGGCTACGCCCAAGGATAACTTTCCTTTGCCGCGCATCGACCAGTTGGTAGACGCCACGTCCGGGCACGAGCTCCTCAGCTTCCTGGATGAGTATTCTAGGTACCACCAGATCAGCATGCATCCCCCAGACCAAGACGCCACTACGTTTGTCACCGACCTGGGCTTATACTGTTTCACCAGGATGCCCTTTGGTCTGAAGAACGCAGGCCCGACGTACCAGCGATTGGTCAATAAGATGTTCGAGCAGCAGATCGGGCGTAATATGGAGGTCTACGTTGATGATATGCTGGTCAAAACGCTTCCGAGCACTGACCACATCTCCGACCTCGCAGAGACTTTCACAACTTTGCGGAAGTACAACATGAAGCTCAACCCAACCAAGTGTGCGTTTGGAGTATGCTCGGGTAAGTTCCTCGGCTTCCTCGTCTCAAATAGGGGAATAGAGGCCAACCCCGAAAAGATCCAAGCCATACTTGAGATGGCCAGTCCCAAGACAGTGTGCGACATCCAGCGCCTCACTGGACGCCTCGCTGCACTCAACCGGTTCATGTCTCAAGCAGGAGAAAGAAGCTTTAGTTTCTTCAAATTGCTGCGAGGCCCCAAAGGCTCCTTACAGCAAGGGGGGCATGTACGGTGGACAGAAGATTGTGAAGCTGCCTTCACCGAGTTGAAGGCATACTTAGCGGCCCTACCTGTTCTCTCAAAGCCTATGCTCGGAGAACCTTTGTTCATGTACCTTTCAGTCACTGAACACTCCATTAGTGCAGTGCTGGTCAAAGAGGAGGTGGCGGCCCAGCGACCAGTCTACTACATCAGTAGGGTCCTTCAGGAGGCTGAAAGGAGGTACCCCCGAGCAGAGAAACTTGCCTTGGCTTTGGTCACAGCCGCACAGAAGCTCAGGCCTTATTTTCAGGCCCACTCCATTACGATCCTTACCGACCAGCCGTTGAAGCTCATCCTTCAGTGGCCAGAGGCTTCCGGTAGGTTCATCAAATGGGCTATCGAGCTACGCAAGTTCGACATCAGCTACCGTCCGAGGACGGCCATCAAGGCACAAGTGTTGGTTGACTTTGTTGCGGAATGTACTCTCCCTACCGAGTAGGACCCTCCATTGGCCGACGAGCCCCCATGGGAGCTCTACGTGGACGGGTCCTCTTGCATCACAGGGAGCGGAGCAGGCCTGGTCCTCACCTCTCCGGAGGGTTTAGAGTTCCAATACGCCCTTAGGTTCCGCTTTGCGGCTTCCAATATCGTAGCCGAATATGAAGCATTGCTATCCAGAATCCGAATGGCTAGGCACCTTGGAGCGTTTAGACTCCGGGTCTTCAGTGATTCGCAATTTGTGGCCAGCCAAGTGAACGGACACTTCGAGGCAAGGGAGCCCCGCATGGCACAATACCTCCAGCAGGTCAAAAGCCGAGTAGAGGGTCTCCTCTATTTCGAAGTGATACACGTGCCACGGTAGCAGAACGCATGAGCCGATGCACTTGCCAAGTTGGCATCTTCAGGTGGCATCGCCCCTTCTCGCTCCATATTCATAGAAGAGCTAGCTTCACCAAGCACCGGGGTGGATATAGCAGCCGTGGAGTCTGACCCTCCAGCTCCGAGCTGGATGGACCCTCTCCTCGCCTATCTACTTCGAGGGGAGCTTCCACCTGACCAAGGTAAAGCCTAGAAGATTAGACTGCGTTCCCAGAGGTTCACCCTTATTGAAGGCAAATTGTACCGGCAATCCCTTTCAAGGCCTCTCCTACGATGCCTCAGCCCCGAAGAGGCGCTTTCGGCTACTGAAGAGGTTCACGAGGGGTTGTGCGGAAGCCACTTGGGGGGCAGAACGCTGGCGCGCAGCATTATCCGAGTAGGATTTTGGTGTCCTTCTCTGCAGAAAGACTGCCTGTCCTTTGTTAGAAGGTGCCCGGAATGCCAGAAGTTCGGGCAACTTATCAAACAGCCCGCTGAGCAACTTCATACCCTGTTCGAACCTCTCCCTTTCGCCAAGTGGGGCATTGACATCTTGGGTCCCTTCCCGGAGGCCCAAGGATGAAAGAAGTTTCTGTTCGTGGCTATCGACTATTTCACCAAGTGGATCGAAGCAGAACCCGTTGCCACGATCACCGAGGGAGCCGCGTGGAAGTTCTTATGGAAGAACATCCTCTGCCGGTTTGGCGTTCCAAGGGTGATCACTTCTGACAACGGAAAGCAGTGTAACAACATCTTCTTTAAGCAGAAGTGCTCTGAGCTCGGCATCTACAATCACTTCACCTCGGTAGCACATCCCCAAGCTAACAGTTTGGTAGAAAACACCCACCGGACACTACTGCACAGGATACACACAAGGGTGGAAGCTGCAGGAGGTTCCTAGATCGACAAGCTCCCTAACGTTTTGTGGTGCCACCGAACAACAGCACGAGTGGCTACCGGCGAGACTCCCTTCCATTTGGCCTATGGCTCTGAAGCTGTTGTGCCCTTGGAAGTAGCCCTTCCAACCATCCAGACGACTCACTTTGACGAAGCTGCCAACAACTGCGCATTACGGGAGAACCTAGATATGCTCGGTGAATGTCAAGATGACGCCTGCATATGACTAGTCTCCTATCAGCAACGGCTCGTGCAATACTATAACACCCGAGTTCGTGAACGGCACTTCTTCGAAGGTGACCTAGTCCTCCATCGTTGCTCGACATCGGATCCCAGAGAGGCAATTGGCAAACTCGCCCCAAAATGGGAAGGCCACTTACCCAAAAAGGGACTCATTAAAATTCCTTCTTTCTTACAGAAGCCCAGAAAGCCCGAGCTACACAAAAAAGGGAGGGCAAACAGAGGCAACTACAGAACCTGCTCAGAGGGCCCAACGTCATCACCCCTATGGGACATACGCCCTGAACGGAAGTGCATGAACTGCACTCCGTCCAGCCGTGAGTCCTGGGTCCTTCGCCGGCACTCCTCGACGGCCGTCTCGAACCCTTCAAGAGCATAATCAAGGGAGGCCAGACTCTGACCATGGACTTCTCCAACTTCTAGGCCCACTTTGTAGCAACGAGCACCGAATTGCTCCAAATCTTCCTTGAAGTTGGGTCCAGCTTTGTACTCTGCCACTCCACGGGCCTTAGCATGGGCCAGAACTATGGTGAGTGCCTCCTTCTCGGCCCGAGCAATGGCCAATTCAAGCTCAGAAGTCCGAAGCGCACTTTGGAGGTTCTTCACCTCCTCCTACAGCTCGGCCTCACGAGCCTTGTAGCGCGTTACCAGCTCGTCGCAGAAGGCGAACTCAGCCTCCCACAATTGCTTTTGGTTCTGGGCCTGAGCAGCAAGCCTCTTCAGCACCTTCAGAGACTTCGCGACACCATCCAATAGCGCCTCCACATTGACGTCATCTTCATCGTCGTGCTCGGCGAGGCGCCCTGGACGGTAGACCCCACTGGAATGCTCTGGGGTCTGCTCCGAACTCAGTTGCTGGCACCACGCCACCCTCTCAAGGTGTGACGCGGTAGGGCATGGGGGAAGAGGCCTCGAGGCATTCCCCTCAAGGCGCCTTAGTGTCGCCTCCAATTCTGCCCCCGAAGGGGAGTTCGGTGGGATTCCTCTTCAGCACCTCACTCAACGGCCTCTGGTCCTCTTCGGAGTCAGCCTGCTCCTCGTTGGCGTTGCTTGTTCGCCCGACTGAGGGTCCTGCCCCTTCAGCAGCCTCGGGGACACCAGTGCCAGACACTGTCCCCTGTGCTTCGGCAGCAAAGGAAGACCATTAGGCTCCCTCCTCCTCGGTCCCCGCGGCATTTTCGACCCCTTCGATACCCACACCAGCTATTTGTGCTTCGACTCCTACAGCTGTTTCGGTGGGGGGAATGAGGGCCGACTCCACTGCTGCCATTGCCAAAGGAGCGGACATCGCCACAATCGGTAGTGCCCTTGACGCTGGGACCCCTGACATCATTTCTTTCGTCGGAGTCCCTCTGTGTGTTTCAGGGCTGCGCGGCGTCCCCTCATCCTCTCTAGCATGCACCTCCTCGTCGCCTTTTCCTACACCGTGCTCAGCAGCGTCGGTGCTGGAAGCCCCCGTTGCAGCTGTGCCCTGCTCCGTAGCCATGCCGTCCGGGGCCCTCGGTGTAGCTGCCTCTTCGGTTCGGTCTCCAACAAGGATTTGGGGCGTGGACGTCCCCATATGCTTCTCTGCGGAGCCCTCGGACCCATCGCTCACTACAACGAGTCCGAATTCTGAATAGACCCCTTCCTTGGATAGAGGCCTTGTTGCTATTGTGACTCGCGACCTCGTCTGTTCGGCCGCCCCCTCTTCCAGGCAAGGCCTGGTCTATTCAGTCGACACCGCGGCCCTACGTTCCGACACCCCTTGTTCAGCCGCCTCAACAGCCCTTCGCTTCGGCATCGCTTCCTTGGCCATTTCAACGGCCTTGCACTTCTTTCGCACTATCAGCTATGGAGCTTCTTCCTCGGCATCCTCTCCTTCGGCCTCGACCTTGGAGGCCAGCTGTTCGATCGTTGGCAGCCTCCTCTTCTTGGCTGGAGGCTGATCCTCTTCTCCCCCTACTTTGGCTACGGGCTCCTGCGTCACTTTTGAGGCCTTTTTCTTCAGACGAATCTTCTCGCATCCCTTCTCAGGGACCGATGGTCCTGCTGCGATGCATCCTCCTGCAAGAGTAGGCGCCACGAGTGCAGTTGCCACAGCCATGGGGACGTTCACCGTGGTAGGAATCCTGACCACGACAGCAACATCGTCACCCTCGTGCACCAGGTGGGAGGTGACGGGGATCTTCTCGGCGAAATCTTCGTTAGCCTTCTAGTCCCGACCAGCGGCCAGCTCTGCAGCAGTTGTAGAAGAAGAGCATAATGATGGTCAGAAAGCAGTCACCTCTCGAATGCGCACATAAGGAGAGTTAAGACACTTACTCCATGGTCTACTCAGACCATGTTCGACAAGTGTAAACTCCGTCAGGTAGCCATCACCGTTCCGCACAGAGGCCCGAAGCAGGCTGTCTGAGGCCCTCGCCTCGTCCTGAATCAGCTTCGGAAAGGAGTCCTTCAGCGCCGCTTGGATTTTGGTCGGGAACCCCCACTCCTCATTACCTCGACGCCTGACGAAGAAGAGCCATTGCATCCAGCCCTTGTTATTCAAAAATTTCTTCGCCAGGTGGATTTGCATCCTCTCCGGATGGTGCTTCGTGTAGTAAATGTTCGCCTCTGATGAGGGCGAGGCTGCCAAACTAAACTGAGACCGAAGCACGTCCGCTGAGCCCCGGGCCTTCTTCAGCTTACAACGATGCAGAAAATGCATATGGTCTGCCATGAGTTGGGCGTCAGCTGGATCGGCGATAGTCCCCACCGGTTCAGTAGTGCCTTTGCCACCTCTGGCAGCGGCAACCAGAATCCTACTTCCATGTGATCCAGAGAGAGGGTGAGGCAACCTGGTCTGTTCACCAGGTACGACTCCCCCTCCTTGGCATCGACGATCTCATACTCGTCCCCAATCCTAAAACGCTCTTGGAGGCCATCATAGTGGCAATACCTTGGTCCCCGGGCCGCGGCCACCGTCACTCCGCTCACACTGGTTACCGTAACAGCTTTTCCCTTGTCTGCCATTGCCGGAAGTGACAAAAAACAAAGAAGGCACGAGAGATGGGTGCAAGGAGGAAGACGAAGACAGAGGCGTGGGGGGCAAAAGGCGAAAAGGTTTGAAGGCATGGCTCCTCGCCATCACCCCTCCTCTTCCTTATAAGGAGGAAGGGGCGCGAAACTCGAAAAAGCCGAAATGGCATTTGTCCCATTCCAAAACGACCGTTCGAGTGTACTGTGTGAAGTCCCTGGCTCACCACGGTACCCCATCATCATGAAGATTTCCTCTGGTTTCGAGGAGGTGTATTCAATGGCGTCGCCCTACTGTTGTTCGCACGTCCGAGGTCGACATCACATTTAATGCAAAAGGGCAGCCGGGCAGACCTCCTCTTCAAAGACACTCCGCGCGCTGAGTACGCCTAGGAGAGTGGGGGGCAAGTGTGGTGGCTATTTCTGGCCACCCAGGCCCGTAGCGGCCCATCATGGCCCAGCAGGCGAGCGTGGCCTACCGGCGAGACGCCACGCATCCTTGAGGGTGGCCCACGCCTTTGAGCACAATCCCCACGACAGGCCATTTATAGGCCTAAAGGGCTATCTCCGGAGACCCTGTCGTCTGTTCGATTCGGGGGCCCTCTACCGAACAGATCCTGCTCGAGGCACGTTACGGCCCCCTCAGCACAGGCATTGCCTCCGGGCACCCAGCCACCGAACAGCTTCCCTGTTCGGTACCCTCAGAGTAGCCCTTCTGCTCGGTGCCTTCCAGCCAAGAGGGGCAAAGAAGCCTGTCGTCTTCTAGGCGACGGTTACAACAGCCGCACGACGCGTGCCCCACGATCTAGGGGGCATTAACTGCGAGGCCCCTCAATGGGTAACTCCCCGTCAAAGGCGCCAACCGACGCGCCCTTTCTGGCGTTGTCTGGGGATGTTCCGTCCCTCTCCTTCAGCACTCCTGCCTATAAAAGGCTCAGGTAAGCCTCCATGCAGAGGTACATGGTCTTACTCACACTGCCCTCGCGCAACACACACGAGAACCCCCGTTCCTTCAAGCTTCTCCAAGTCTTGCACTAACTTGAGCATCAGAGGATTCTCCCCGATTTTTCAACCGGGCCCCCCTGATCTAGTTTTGGTTTTGCAGGCATCTGTCCACACCGGCGATCATCTTCCCTCTCCCAAGTGGAGCCCCATTTGGCCTTTAGCCCAAACAAGAAAATCCTCTCACATCAAGATAGCACTTTGATAGCCTTTAGATTATCAAGATAACTAGCACTTGAGTGTAATGTTGAACACTCTGGTCAATAAACTCCCAAGGGCACTAGCACTTTCGGGCGCACCTCCCAGGACCAGTCCGAGCCCTTAATGATGTTGCCTGGCATTGATCATGTTTTTATCTTTAGACAATCAGTCAAATGGCTATAGAGAGTACCAGGAATAGATGAGAATAATTGAAGAATAGATAAGAGTATAGAGAGAACGTGAATAAATGAGTAAATATAGAATAGATGTGAACTAAAGGTCAACTCACATAAAACAACGTTAAGACATGCGATAGTAACAATTGCACAACACACACGATTAGTGCTGGCAGTATGATAGAATCATTAACCATCCATTGGCAGTGCTATCAACACAGTCCAAAGGTCCAGTGTGATCTCAAGGGGAGAAAGAGAGAGAGCTCTAAGGCCATTGGATCATGTCGATCCCTAAGGGTAAATAGGTGTTGATGGTACAACTAGTTTGTCGACAATGGATGTCCGCCAAAGTCAAAGAGTATTACGGAGGCCTTGAATAAGGATTACTTGGTTCGAATAGGAGTCTTCCCAAACGGAGAGTCCATCCAAGTCAAGAAAAGTGTGTATAGCAAACATTTGACCATCTTGCCTTGAGTACTCAAGGGCAGAGGAGCATTGATAACAGTATCCAAAACACGAGAGAAACGAAAACAAGTCCATTGTAAAAAAATTTAGGGTAAAGATGCACAATTATTAAAGTAAATTACCAGATGTATTAGGAAATATTTTAATACCATGGCAAGTCATATTGAATGGTTTTCTAGTGTGTGCATGTGATAGAGTAATCATGGATATGAGAGGATCAAGTGTAAGACTTTTAATAGAATCATTACATTTGCTTGATTAAATCTCCTCTTTTACTGCGTTTTAGAATTAACATGAAGTATAGACACAATAATTAGACAAGTACAAGAAAAACTAGGGTTTAATGTTTACAAATCAAGAACGCGATGTACCCTTTAAAAGTAACACGATAAGGTCTGTTAAGGTCGCGACAGGGTCCTTAAAGGAATGTGATAGGCCTTTTGAGACAGTCAGGTAGGATGCGACGCGGGGTCCCGTCACATTAAGAACGCGATGCATTACCTTGTCGCGACCTAGTTGAGAACACGATCTATCGGGCCGTCCCATTCTCAGGGTTTCTGCCAGAGCCAAGGAAGGAAATTAGGATGCCTTGGATTGCGGTCCAACCTTCCAAGGGTTTGACACAGGGACTTTTAAAAATAGAAATCTCAATGTATACTTGATGTAAAATCATGAAACCAATTTTAAACAAAATTAGACTCGCAGAAGTATAAACAATAAGGAGTAATTGGAATATTATCATGGTATCAACATGCTATGATCAGGATCTTTCACGATGAACCACAAACATGACACAGTGATGGAAAGGGATTTAATTCGAAAAGAGTACTTGATAGAAATTGGGGAAAAATATATCAACATGTGACATGTACAATAAAAGTTTCATGGTAAGAGATCAAGTATAAATAAGGATTTAAAGAGAATATGATGGGCCGGGTACATGTTCTTAACAGGACTTCAAACATGAAATTGAGATGGCTGACACGATAGAATTTGGGGTAAATAGAGGGCTTTTGTTCCTGAGATCAAGAACAATCTACAGATGAGTTTAATTGAGTTTTACTTGTGAGATTGCCTACCTTTAGACGAGTTGAACTTCTAGGGTTATGAATGTGAAGGATGCTTGAAGCTCTCCCTCCATGCATTCTCCTCCACGAATTCCTCCTCCTTTGGTCTCCTTCCCACGTCCAAGAGATCTCAGATGAGCATTAGGGTCGGCCAAGAGGGGTTTGAGGGTTTATTTGAGGGTCTTGTGTTGTTATTGCCTCATATCTCTCCTCCAACTCTGAATTTTCCATGTTTATCTAGCCTTTCCTAGCATAAACCTCCTATTTGGATCAGATAGGACTCCAATTTTATGGCTAGCAAGTTAGAGTAGGGTTAGGAGTCTATTTTGGATTTATATGAGTCATTAGTGATTTACTTGCCCTCTTTTAATTAAGTAATAATGGAGTTACGAATTTTATAGTATTTTCTTTTATTATATCTTTTAAAACTTTTATTTTGGCCCAATAACTCTTACATGAACCATTTATTAAAGCCCATCACTTATTTTTACTTAATGGGTTTTAATTAATTTACATTTCCTTATATTTTAAATTTATGTATTTATTTTAAAATAATGGGTTGCTATGGTACATGTAAGTGAAATAATATATGTGTTAGGATTTTCAATATATGTTTATGAAGGAAGTGTATATATTAGTGAAATAATTATCTAACTGTATATAGGCATTTTTGTTTTTATATAGATGTCTTTTGTTACATACATGTCAACATGTGAATTATAGGACAATCTGCCTAACACCATATTTGTGTTACTCTTAGATGTCGGTGATAAAACTATGTCAGATGATTTTATATTGAAGACCCTAATAAAAGAATCATCGTTAAGTGTGAGAGCTTTTAATTGGCTACAACTGTCACACCCCCAATTTACAGAGGAATAAATCAGGCGTGTGAGGATTACATACGAATCACACAGTCGGGTAATGTAGAGTAGAACTAAATAAAATAGAGAGAAGAGACAATATTGGTATAAATCAAATCATCAACTCTTTATTCCATTAATTTCTAATGCCAAATTACAACCACTAAAACTTAGAGCCAAACATAGGACCCATTTATTGAAAAGAAAATTACATTAACTTTTTCAAACTCACTATTACAAACTCCATTTATGCCTAAGCACAATCTACGATAGAATCTATGGTACTCTCTTCACTAGATCTTGCCCACTTCAGTTTCAATGTCCTATTCATCATCACCTGAAAATGGTTAAATAACAGTATGAGCTAACACCCAGTAGGATTTACATCTCATGGTGCAGCAATGATACAAGTAATTTAGCATTTTATCATGCAAGATACTATCATGCAATACTCATGGGGCAAAGATGATCATGATTTCGATATAGATCAATTTCAGAGGTATAATATGTACTTGACAAGAGAGAGGTTCAATAAACATTTACCAAGTGAGAAGAAACAATTACCAATGGTGTAGATGATAATACGATCATTATTCAATGGAAGAGCGAGTCAGGAGATTCAATATCCAATATCATATACGAAGAACAGTACGAGTGGAATTTCATTGAGTTCCAGTGAACACTAACATATTGGATTCAACAGTAGTGAGATATACAATAGAATTGGCCATTAATAGCTCAAGCATATCAATTTATCAATCAATCAATCAATCAATCATTCAATAACAATTCAGAATTAAGCAGACCAATCTTGCAGTCAGTTAGGTGCTATGCTAGACACCTCAGTAGATCATATACTTCCGTGGTTATAAGTATTTTGGGTGCACCTCCCAGGGCTAGATTGGGTCGTTATATGCACAGGCATCAATCATGAACCGAAGTTCTATTTAATTTCTGATAATTCCATTTCATTTATGGCCAACACGATTTCCAAGAATAAGCTTATTGCATGATGACTTAAGATCATTCAACAAATAGAGAAGATGATATAGATGATACAAAGAAGATGACTTGGAATTGACACATGCAATCGGTGCGATACTAGCGAGGGTAAGACACTGCTCAGTTAAATCGATCTACTGACAGAAAAATCTTGGTAGAACACATGCTTGTCAGACTATATGTTTACCATTGCGCACTAAAAATTTGACGTGTTTACAATCAGATTAATCACATGAACACGTCAATAGAAACACACCATAAGGTTTGGCATGATTCCGACAATAGGTCAGGGATTTAATGGTACAACCAGCTCGTCGGCCACGTGGAAATCTGTGGTCAGAGGAGACTTATGGAGGCCTTGGTCAAAGAGTCACTAGTCCGACAGAAGGAATATCGACGGAGAGTTCATCCAAGCCAAGAATGGGTTTCCTATCGTGCAAGAGTGTATGCGTATATCACGCGTGTGAATCACTCAGGTGCGTGTATGTGTGCCTTTTAAATCCGATTATGGAAACCCTGCAATAGGTAAGTAACAAAAGAGATAAACAAGAAATAAAATCATGCATGACCAATTTTTAGCAAGTTGTCATGTGCTTATTTTAACAAGTTTGATAATGAGACAAGAAAGAGAGCAATCGATAAGTAGAGAACATGATCAAGACTTTAAGAGAAATTAGAATCATGTTAAAATATTTAAAATTTAATCAATGATTGAATTAATGCATGAAAAAACCTTCTATAACCTTCCTATAATAGATCAAACACATACATGCGAAGAAACGACAAAGAACGATAGAAACTGGGATGTATGCCCCTTAAAAGACAAATGTAGTCCTACTCTTCCACTTCTAGGGTCATAGCTCAGTGATTTCTTATACAAATATGACACATGAATATACCATCTTGAAGCCCTTTGAATAAGGAATCCAACAAAAAAAAAAAAAACGACTCGTCAATCTGAGGTCTATAGGAAAAGTTATGGCCAACTAAGAGATACTGCGTAGGAATGAGGGTTGAGATAGGATACTTGCCATATTCTGAACATGACAGGTCGACCCGTCGCCTTTTGGATAGGTGTTTTGGGTTGCCAAACATGCCCAGTTCGACTCCTACTTGGAGTAAGGTGGCATAAGGGACATCCAGAACATAACTCACAATATAGAGCATGAAAGATTATGAAACCAAGTTCATTGGATTGCTATCTCACTAAGGTAACTACTGTAATGAGGAATTAGAAAGCCAATCATGTCTAATGGGTCAACTTGACTCAGTGGTACAGACCATCGAAAATTGACATGGTAGAGATGTTTTGGTTACTGCTTCTACACACATCATGAAACAGAGAGATTTCAGTCTTGTTTGAAAGTAGACTTAAAGGAAAAATTATTCATATTGAGTGCTTGATCTGAAAATGACATAGGTGAGAGGTAAAAGACTCATAAGACAATGCAAGGGTTTCATAAGGGAGAAATATTACTATGATGATACAAGAAGACATAAATTGGGGAAAATAGTATAAACATGATCTAAACATATGTATTCAAGTATGCACAAGTTTAATTAGAGTTTGGCCCAGAGAAGACCTACCTTCGACTATTAAGAATCAAGTCGTCACTTCAAAAACCCTACTTGGATAGGTTGTGGGAGAACACCTAATACTCTCGAACCACTACATGAAAATTGGGAAAAACACCCATAAAAGAAGCTAGACTTAGAGAGCTTTCTAATGGTATATGGTATGCTAGGTATGGTTTTGGTTTCACTAACCTTTGGATGCTTTCAAAACTCGTCCTAACTTCTGGTCGCAGCAACAACTAGTTGGAGAATAGAAGAAGCCTATGGTTGCAGAGCCTTGTCCCTCGTTTTCCAACCTCCAAGAGCCTCCAGTAATGTGCCAAGAAAGCCCTAGGGTCGTCCCATGCTAGAGAGGGGCCCAAGTTATAGAGATATGCGTGTTTAGTAGTCCTATTGAGGTTAGGAAACTAGGGTTACAAATTTTGGGATTTGTTGCCATCTTTTGAGATTTCTCTCTCAATTAGTGATGGAAATGCTTTAGGAAGCTTTCTATAGGTTGTATCCACAATTTGGGTTCATTTGGTGGTCCATTAATGGTGTATTGGGTGAGATCTCCTTCTCTTAGCCTCACTTAGTTAAGATTTTTGAATTTCAGGGTAATTTTCTATTTGGAATTTACTTATGGCTCAAGAGATATCTATTGACTCATTTTCCTCGTTGGATTGTTAATAATCATCATTTGGACTCTTCTATAATTTTTATTTTGATTTTTGACTCCTTTATGTATATGTGATAATGGTTTCCCACTTATTTCTTAATTATGATAATAAATCACATTAATTCTTAAAATTGGTCCAAGAGATTTTTCTTGACCCAAATTTCCTTATGGGTCATTAGGGAGTATTATTTAAAGTCTAACTATAATTTTTATATAATTTTTAGATGTGTCTTTATACATGTGATGACAGTGTGTATGTTCTTACTAGTTTAAATAGTCCTTTATCGATTTATCACCCAATTTTCAATTATTGAAATTCCGAAATGTTACAGCAACTATGTGTTGGTATGGAATTCAACCATGCTTACAATGACACAACATTCTACAATACTTATGCGAGGAACTTAAACATTATCAAAGTCTCCTAAAGAAAATAATGATGGTCACCAAGACCTAATTGGAGGCTTTCTCTTAAAATTTTTTTTTTTGATAAGGATTGTTAGAGTGTGGAGCCTGAACTCTCAAAGTGGACCGGTTCGGAGTCGCGGATCGACCTTACAGAAGAGAATGAGTCAAAGTCTTCAAGGCAGTCGACTTCAGCAGTCGACTTCAAGACCTAAGGCAGTCGAAGTCTTCAAGGCAGTCGACTTCAAGGCAGTCGACTTCAGCAGTCGACGTCAAGACCCAAGGTAGTCGAAGTCCTCAAGGCAGTCGACTTCTCACACCCCGAGACAGATGACTTCGTGTTTCTGAGTTAAGGGCATTTTTGTCCTTGTAATTCTCGATTATGGCGCCCTAACCTCCCAGTATATAAAGTGGGGCGGACTCTCCTTGTATGATGATGATTCTGATGTATAGTATTGAATCGCTGCTGTGGCCGTGGACGTAGGAAGGCGTTGCCTCCGAACCACGTAAATATGGTGTTCTTGTGTTCTTCTTCTCCCTTCTTCAATCTCTCCTCCGATCTCTACATGTGAGTCGTGTGAGAGAGGGCTGCTGATCGGGATATCCTCAACAAAGGATAAGAATGATGGTGATTCTGATAGTGTGATTGGAACAAGAGGATTTATTTGTTCTTAAAATTTAGGAGGCAAATGTATTAGATATTAGTGTATGTTTGGCACAGGCATTTCATTTGATGTTTGAACTTTGATTGAGCAAGTTATGGTAGATAATTCTTTGTATTAAGGTGATAATTCTGTGACCTCTCAAGGATGATTTACTTGATGAAATTTGTGTATAGTGCAGTAGCCAACTATGTAGATGTTTATGAAAAAGTTCCAGAGGTTTATGTAAAGTGCAGCAAGTATAATATCTATATGTATTATTCTAACGATGTAATGAGTATAAAGTGTGTGCTTGACATGTGTGCAAGGTCGGCTTGGTGGAAATACAACCCAACACGTACCATTTGATTCATTAGATGAACGACATCCATATATGTTCCCTCCTAAAATTATAACGTTTTTCTATGACATCGAGCATAGGGGTGAATATAGTTCGGTTCACTCCTATTTTTTTTATAAACCGAATCGAACCGAACCGAACCGAAATTTAAGTCAAACAAAACAGAACCAAATCAATTCAATTCGGATTGGTTCAAACCAAAATAAAAAAATATTTTTAGGAGATTGTGAGATTTGATCTCACAACAATCTCACAACCTCTCAAAAGAAGACCAATGAACTAACCAACTGTGCTTTGTGTTCTATAGTGAAATTATATATTATTTATATATTATATATATATTCGGCTTATCTCAGTTCCACAAAGTGGAATCGAACCGAATCAAAAGGAGGCCCAACCCGAACCGGTCGGTTCAATTTTTCGAATTAGACCAAAATATGAACACCCCTAATCGAGCATGTGCGTTATATATATATATATATATATATATATATATATATATATATATATATATATATATATGTGTGTGTGTGTAAAAGACAGTCACGTTAATTTGTTTTCGTTTTTGTGTGAAGATACATGAGTAATTATCTTCAAGTAAGTTATGCGAGAAAATACATAAAAATATAGAAAAACAAAACTTTCTCACACAATCAATTGCATAAGAGTTGCAAACAAATGTAAAAACTGCAAAAATGCACCCCTCTCCAAAAAAAAAAAAAAATGCACCCAACTACATAAAAATTGCAAAAAAAATCTTCAGAATTGAAAAAAAAACCGACAAACAACTAAACTTTCTCCTGCACACAACTACATAAGAACTGCAAAAAAAAAAAAAACTGGACTGAAAGTTAAATTTGAAGGACTGGAAATTTCAAAAAAGACTTAAAACTAATAGTAATGTCCTGTCATGTAATATCTATCTACTAAAGGGGGTATTCCTGGTGTACAACTAAGGGAACATTACTAAAGTTGACGGTTTCCATCCGTTTTGGACCAAAAATTATTTTTTGGTGAAAAATAGATCGGATATTAAAATTTAAATCAGTCTGGACTAATAATTAGTTATCCTATTGTAAAGAGAACCGGGAATCAAATTCCCCCCCCCCCCCCTTTTTTTTTCCAACCCATAACCCAAATCACACGCCGATTTTTCCCTAAACAAGGGTTTAAAACCCTCTCCCATAAGTTCCCTCCATTTTCATGTTTATTCTTATTCATAGATGGATGCGACATGCACATGAATTTCTAATGGCTTTCTCTTTGTTTTGATATTCTCGGCAAGAAATCGGCGCAAGTATGGCACAAGACCCTCGTCCAAGGAGCGAGGAGGGAAGAAATTAAACATAAAAGATGTCCTTCGAAGAGACGCGTTCAAGTTGCGTCAAACTGCATTCGAAGTCCAGGTTGGCCATATATCGTTTCCTTAAAATTTCAAGGTAATTAAAAATTTAATTCTTCTTCTTATTCTTTTGCCATTAATTACTACGGTGGTGGCGATCTAATCTTTGCTAATTATTTAAATAAATAAATAAATTTCGTGTCTACCCATAGATGTGCCTATGGGAATGATGCTCCTCCTACTATAATTCTCCAATATAAGCCAAATCAATTAGTCGAGGAGAGGATATATACAATTATTTTATGGGATTACCATTATACAGATTAACTAACATTTTTCTCCTAAGAATAAAAAAACTTTTTATGTTATCTGATTTCACACTTCATTAGTACTTATCCCTCCTGTTAATAGAAATTCCCATAATGTAATTTGTTTCAAACAAACATGTAGTCTTGTAGCATCAACGACTAAACTTTCCCAAACATGTAGTTGGATGGTTTCTAACTTCAAAGTTATAAAGTTCGTCTGATATACATAGCTTCAGTTAATAGATGATATGCAGTTGACAAAGTGAGGGTCAAATGTTGAGGGCTGAAAAATATTAAGGAAAATAGTTTAGTAACATCATTTGGTAACACATTAAAATAACACACCAATCAAAATACACCACAACTTCATCATTTATGAAGTATTTCTAGTTTTTTTATTTCAGTTGCTGATGTGGCACAGTTTTAATGGTGTTGTTATCAAATAGTGTTACAAAACTATTTCTCAAACATTAATTATCACATGCATGGGGAAGCAGCTGGCATGAAGTCCTCAAACACAAAAGTACATGTCGTTCATTTTAATATATTCTTATAGTCTATATTGATCATAAACTGGCAACGAATATAGTATTAGCTATGTCTAAAATAGTATATTAATTACTCAATGACTTATAATACAAGCATTGGGATGACACACAAATTAGACCATGAAGATTTTTCGTAGCTAGCTAGCTTTCTCTTGGGGAACCAATCCCTTATAATTATGAGAACTATATATATGTAAAAGCTCAGTCTAACGTACGTGCATACATGTCGGCAACATCAAACGAACAAAATAAAGGAGTCAAGGAAATTGCCATGCAAAGCTTTTTATGCCATTTGAAACATGTTACTTGAATCAGCTGCATTGATGGAGGAAAATTCGACGACCCTTCTCGCTACTCTCTTATGGTGGGCCATCCATTGGCAATGCACGTTGGCCCCCCTCCCTCGTTTTCTTCTTTGCTGCTGCCGACAAGGGTATGATCCAAGTGCGGGGCCTCCACTTTTCTTGCACAAATATACTATCAACATGCATGCATCGAGAGAGAAAGGAAATTAAGGAGAAGCTAGGAAGTCAATATGATGATAATACTCAGGAAATTTTCATCACTAACATCTTAACATAAAGTTAATTATAAGTGGGAAAGAGAATCAATTGAAAAGACATTAAATTAACTTTGATAGCTATATATATAGAGAGAAGCCTGATTAATTTATTAGAGACTAATTACGTTAGTCATAGAGATATTAGCATGATGTTCTAGTAACATATGAAGAGTACTGACTATTACTTATAATAGAGAGCATATTGATCACAACATGGGACATGGATAAAGTCTCATCGATCCCTATGAATTGAAATATATATGTATATACATATCAGCATCTAACATATCTTGTTCTACTCAATTGATCAACTTATATTTTAATTCGTAAAATACATTATTAATGTAGGTAGATAAGTTTACTTTCATGTTGATCAAAGCCATTTTTTTGAGTGTATAAAATATCAAAAAAATGCTTTCAACACATGTCTTCCTAATAAAATATTGCAATAGTTATTGATCCTTAATCAGCATCTCCTCGTAAAGGTTCATGATTAGCAGTAGGCAAACATGTTCTTATGTTACCAAAAATATTAAATTTTGATTTTCAAGAATTACCATGTAATCAAAAGACATGGTGAGAAACTATAAAATGATCTTACTTCTCACAAGGTTAAGAAATTAAGAAAACATGGTGTTGTCATCTCCGTGGTGACAACGCCAAGGCAGAGTTGAACAATATAGAATTGTACAATGCAATTTTGTTAAAAATGCTTGACTGATATTTATAATGTTGTGGGATTTTGGCAATGACAGATCTGTCGGGCTTACATTTGGTTAACATGTATCAAGTTAATTTAGAGCTTCTAGTTCTAAAATCTATGATATAACATAAGTAATCAGTTTTGAAATATAGCAATTTGCAAAACCTAAAGTATAAAAGATATCATAAAATTGTTTATAACAACACAAACATAAAGAAGTACAATATCTTAAAGCATTTGATGACACCTGCAGCACACCAAACGATCCCATGGCATCAGTTTGATAAACTCATTTTGAGTTTGATCATTTCCTCCTTGTCTGAGAAAACAATTTCTCATAAAGAAGCACTTAGTGACTGGGTGCCTGGGTGCTAGATTTGCCCGGGCGCCGGTGACGGCGCTACCCAATGGGCCCACCCCCAACCGAGGGCCCGGGCAAATCATTTGCCCAGGTGCTCGGTATTTAAGCATTTCTCTTTCTCATATTGTTGGATTACCTACTGCTACTACAATTTGGAGGCTTTAACATAGACCTATGGCTCCCCCTCTTGTGCCAAAATTCATCAAGCACATCTCCAACTTTAAACATTGCATAAAGGTTCACTTACTATCAAGGAATATATGCAACAAGTAAAAACTCTTGCTGACTCTCTTTCCATTATTCAGAACCCATCTTGACCAATGATTTATCTTACACATCCATGCCAGCCTCGGCCCTCAGTATGGATCTTTAATTACAGCTCTTACTATATCAATAGATACTGCTAATCCCTCTCTAGAAATAGTCCATGGCATGTTGCTCAGTCAATAAATCAGTCTCTGATAACTTCATTAGCCTCTAATTATTGATGATATCTCATTGTCAGCTAATATTAGTCACAATTGATCTTTGATGGGCTCATCGTCCTTGTTCCCTAAACATGATGGTCATAACTGCTCTTGTGGTTTTCATGGTGGAGGCCATTGACATCGACGAGAGCTACAAGTGATGAAGTCGACCCTAAACCTGTAAGGGTTGTTGTGGATCGACATTAGGAGAGATTCGAGAGGATGACTTCGGATCTATTGATGAAAGGGGTAATATTGTTGGTGTTGAGGATATTGGTGTTGATGTCATTCTGACTTGTAGGAAGTTAATTTGGAGAAGAGGATCCTAGGGTCAACCCTCCAACGCTCAAGTCAAAGTCAACTAAAAAAGGGGAACAAGGGAAATAAAATATGTAGTGGAAAGGAAGGGAGAGAGAGAGAGACAGGTGTTGAGGTTGGGTCGAGATCTCTAGTCTAGATCTAGAAACTTTTCCCTACCTGTGGCGATGGGATGCTTTGATAAGTGAGGAGGTGTACTTAATTTGCCTTTTACCTATGGTGATGGGATGCTTTTATAGGTGAGGAGGTGTAGTCTGGAGCTTTGTTAGGATGTCAAAATCCTATAGGAAACTTATAGATGCACTTTAAGATTGTTTCCTATTTTGGGTACCTATCACAGAGGGAAAGTGGTAACAAAACTTAAAGTCCATTAGTTGGATCAGTGTGTTGGCCAACTTGGATGGCAGCAAGGATAACTTAGGGGGGGGTGAATAGGTAATCTAAAAAATAAACAAAAATCACCACTTGAAAATATTTGGTTAGTATAAATAAGTGTGTGCAATAGAAATTAAAGGTGTGGAAGTAAACACACACAAGACACATAAATTTATTCTGGTTCTGCCCTTCCAAATGGAACTCCTACGTCCAATCCCCAAGCAAACTCTTGGAATTTCACTAACCAATGGTACAGTCCCCCTTAAGGGCATACAACATGCAACCCCTGTCGGTCTTCTTCTCTTTTCGTGCAAGAAGGCAGCCCACTGTTTAACCTCAGCCAGATGCTTCTTTTACGAGCTTAGAAGCAACTCACTGGTATAGACCTCTAGTTGGTCAAACCACCAGACACAAGCTGGTCTTATTCTCTTTTTGGGTAACAAGGCAACCCACTTCTCTTACAGGTTAAGAAGCTAACCTCTTGGTACAAATCCCAGTGCAGTTATTCCCTTAACACAAGGGAAACGCTTGCACAGTAAGCCTTCTCTTCCAATTGAAGAGGAACACTTTTGAACACAGAAGCTTGGACCCGAAGCCCCTAGATCAAACTTAAGATAAACAATGAAATACTTGATCTGAGACTAAGTCTAAGAAGGAAAGAGTTTACAAGAATAGACTCTTCTTAGGCTAACCCCCAACTCTCTCACAAATACACAAAGACACAGAGAGAGAATGAGAAAGAAAGAAAGCCTTGAATGCTTGAAGATTTCATATGGCTGCTTGTTTGCACACTTCTTCTTGGGCTGAAGCTCTTTCTCTCTTACTTTGAGTGTGTGTGAAGTTGGATGCTCACTAGATATACACTCCTTGAAAGATCTTCATGTTTTCTCTTGTTATTCTTCTTATGCTTTTGCTTCTCCCTTTTATGGAGCAGATGAAGATATCCGTTGACAGATGGCTGTTGGAGTTTCTTAGCTCTCTTTCTGTGGAGTCTAACGAATGTCTTCTTGTGTCTACTGGCTACTTAGAATGGAGGAAGATCTTCCAGCTAGTGCATGCTTCCAAGACTGCCAGCAGTAGGTCCAAGGTGTTGACTATGAGTGGAATCGGCCTGCAGACAATTAATGCAAATAGAAACATGTTAGACTGGAGATGTCTTTTGTCAGATGGCCCATACCTCTTTTTGCATTATGTCCATATTTCCTACTAATAGCTAGAAAATAGTAGGTAGATGCTTTTCTTTCTTTGCAGGAACGAGGAGTCCTATGTGACAGCAAAAAGACAACTTTTGTCAAAGAAATAATATGTTAAGAATATGAAGTACATTTGAATTTTCATTGGGCGCCTGTAACATCCAGAGTTTTGGTTGTCCTTGGTGTTGATCATGGGATCGTGACAGATCGAGGTGTTACATTCTAAACGCTACGGTATTCGTGTCGCCTTCTGGTTGAGAAGGTGACGGCCTCTAGGTCGTGTTCCTATGATCTGTCTGTGGCTGGTGTGCCACGTGTCTGTGCTCATGTGTGTGAAGGCGACGTGCCAGTTGTCGTGTTCACCTGAGGCATGTGCATGTGTGACACGTGGTCTATAGGTTGTTTGTCTGTCAAAAGACCTGTCATAACTTTTGAGAAGGTGACAATGTTCCTGTCACATTATGGTAAGATTGCGATGCTCTCCTTATCGCGACCTCAGTCCCGAGGTCTTAAGGCTAGCAGACATCTCTTTCTTCTCCTTCCTCCCTTCCATCCTCCTCTCCACAGTGGGGGAGCTTCCCCTCTCCCTTCTCAGGCGTTTTGTGCGTGGAGGTGCCGGCGTGCTCGTGGCAGAGTGTTGGAACGACGTGGAGCAAGGAGGAGGCGGCCAATTCGACGTAAAGGGCCCCAACGGGTCTGGCTCTTCAATTGCAAGTAGGGATCTCTTGCTCTCTTCTTGTCTTGAGGAGATGGATCTTGGTTTCGAGCTATCCTCCCCATGCTCATAGGTATTCTTGTGGTTTGCACGGGTGGATGCTTGTCGATGGTGCTCCCTCTTTGTGTAGCTTTATCCTTGCGGTTTGTGGGCGAGGAGTGATGGTGTTGGTGCCCCTTGAGCTATTTTCGTGTCGTGCATGGTGTGTTCAGCAGGCCCCAGCACTCCAGGGTCCCACAGAGGCGTGAGGAGAGGGGTGAGCAGCAGGCCCTAGCACTCCAGGGTCCCACAGTACTTCCTCCACCACCACCTATGGACTATGGCGTGTTCATGCAAGGCCTGGTCCAGGCGATGCAGACTCAGGCTTAGACGCAGGCTACGTTGCAAGCTTAGTTGTAGGCACAGGTTAGAGTTGTTAAATAGGGAGTAGTTTGTTTTGTTGGTTGTATTATTGCTTATGTGTTGCTTGTTGTCTCAGGCTCAGGCTCCAACTCCAGCTCCAGTTCCCCAGGAGCATGGCCATGGTGGTCCATCCATCATGGAGAGGTTTAAGAGGATGGCTCCGCCTCCTTTTAAGGGGGAGAGTCTGGTAGAGAGCTGGATGAGAGAGGTGGAGAAGATCTTCCTAGCTATTAGGTGTGCGGAAGAGGGTAAAGTTAGCCTAGCTACTTACATGCTACAGGTACTTAGAGTATATGTACTTGTGTAAGGTTAAGATTTTAGTTTGGATGGTGCTTATGGGTTGTATTTTACAAGAGAGAGCTGATGTTTGGTGGGTCTCTGTGCTACGTACGAGGTACGAGGATGGTGCTATAGAGGTGACTTGGGCCGAGTTTACTAGACTCTTTCGGGCCAAGTTCATCCCCGAGCACATTCAGGACAAGATGGAGCAGGAGTTCCTATCTCTCACATAGGGCTCCATGACTGTCCTGGAGTATGAGGCCAAGTTTGCTGAGCTTTCCAAGTACGCTCCCCACATTGTTGCAGATGAGCGCAGGAAGGCCAAAATGTTTGTGATGGGGCTCAAACCATCACTCAGGTCGAGACTGGTTGCTTTTGACAATCGGACTTTGGACGAGGCTCTCAGCGCAGCATGCAGGCAGGAGAGCGAGATGGACCAATATATAGAAGAGAAGAGGGCAGCACAGAAGAGGTCAACACCACCTTTCCAGAGGCAGGATAGGAAGAAGGCAGCGGTGTACTAGTCGCCACAATGTTCAGTAATAGATCTGAGTCAGCAGGTGGTTGTACCCCAGACACCCAACTTCAGGTCCAGCGACAAGAAGGTGTGTCCTCATTGCAGAAGGACACATGCGGATCCGAGTATTGGAAGCTTGTAGGGAAGTGCCTGAAGTGTGGCAGCACTGAGCACGAGATCAGAGACAATCCCAAACTTCAGCAATTTGCTCAGAGAGGAGCACCAGCCCTAGCAGCGGCAGCAGCAGCGACACCAGTGACAGGGAAACCAGGAAGGCCTCGGGCCCAAGTCCGAGTGTATGCACTAGCTCATGAGTGCGTAGAGCAGGCCGAGAACGTCACAGAAGGTATGGTCTTAGTTATGGGTGTGCAGGCTTGAGTGTTGTTTGATATGGGTGCTACACACTCATTTATTTCTGAGCGGTTTGCTAAGCAGTTAGTAGCAGAGTCTGGAGTTGAGGCAGAGGAGTTAGAGGTTCCCTTGGCTGTGCACACACTAGCAGGTACAGAAGCGACCAAGAAGTGCATTCCATCCTTACCTGTGTGCATTGAAGATCGAGGCTTGTTCGGGTGCTTCTACTTGCTCAAGATGAAAGACTATGATCCTATACTTGGTCTGGATTAGCTTGAGGAGCACTATGCCTTGGTTGATTGTAGAGGGAAGAAAATTACTTTCCGTATTCTTGGAGAGGATGAGTTTTCACATCCATTGCCAAGGAATCTTGCAGGAAGGTTTGTGATTTCTGCCATGAAGGCTATGAAGATGGTGAACAAGGGTTGTGATACTTTTCTTGCCAGTGTGGTCTTAGTTCCTAAGGCCGATCAATCACCTACCCTTGAGGAGATCGAGGTTGTGCAAGAGTTTCTAGACGTGTTCCCTGATGATTTGTCTAGATTGCCACCAGCGAGGGAGATAGAGTTCACTATAGAGTTGCTTCCAGGCACCTCACCTATCTCTAAGGCTCCCTACTGGATGGCACCTGCGGAGTTAGCTAAGCTGAGGAAATAGTTGTAGGATTTGCTTGATAAGGGGTTCATTCGCCCTAGTGTGTCAGCATGGGGCGTACCTGTGCTATTCGTGAAGAAGAAAGATGGTTCCCTCAGGCTATGCATTGACTACAGGAAGCTCAATCAGGTGACAGTGAAGAACAAGTACCCCTTACCACACATAGATGATTTGTTTGATTAGCTGTAGAATGCATCCGTGTTCTCCAAGATAGATCTGCGATCCGGATACCATCAGTTAAGGATCAAGGGAGAGGATGTGTCCAAGACTACATTTAGGACCCGCTATGGACATTATGAGTTCCTTGTGCTTCCATTTGGTCTGATTAACGCCCCTGCAGCATTCATGGATCTCATGAATAGGGTGTTTAGGCCATGTTTAGATAGCTTTGTTGTGGTGTTCATAGACGATGTGTTAGTCTATTCCCATGATGAGGCTACACACCGTGAGCATTTGAGGGTTGTTCTGGAGGTTCTTCGAGAGCACAAGCTGTATGCCAAGTTCAGCAAGTGCGACTTCTGGATGCGCTAGGTTCACTTCCTTGGGCATGTCATCTCAGGCGCTGGAGTTGATGTTGATCCAGCGAAGGTTCAGGCGGTGTTAGAGTGGGAGACTCCGAGGACACCATCCGAGATCAAGAGTTTTCTTGGGTTAGCAGGCTATTATAGGCGATTCATTGAAGGTTTTGCCACTATCGCTGCACCTTTGACTAAGCTGACCAGGAAAGGGGTTAATTATGTGTGGTCTGAGGATTATGAGAGTAGTTTTCAGATGCTGAAGACGAGGCTGACGTCGGCACCCGTGTTGATCTTGCCTAGTGGTGCCGAGGGTTTTGCGATCTATTCTGATGCTTCCCAGATAGGCCTTGGTTGTGTTTTGATGCTGCATGGTAAGGTAGTTTCCTATGCTTCTCGTCAATTAAAGGAGCATGAGCGTAACTATCTAACCCATTATTTGGAGTTGGCGGCTGTGGTCCATGCTCTGAAGATCTGGAGACACTATCTTTATAGTGTCAAGTTCGAGGTGTTCACAGACCACAAGAGTTTGAGGTACCTTTTCTCTCAGAAGGAGTTGAACCTACGGTAGAGAAAGTGGTTAGAGTTCCTTAAAGGCTATGACTTCGAGCTTCAGTACCATCCAGGGAAGGCGAATGTCATGGCAGATGCGCTAAATAGGAAGAGGTCCTTACTTCGACAGGATTGGAAGATGCTTGAGGATGCATCATATGCTATGACCGAGCTAGAGCCACAGTTGTATCAGGCTTTTGTGGCACAGCTGTCTATTCGATCCACTGTGTTGGACGAGGTGATTGAGCAGTAGGGAGCTGATCCTAGACTTCAGAAGATGGTGGGCAAGGCAGGCATTGCTCGAGATGAGGACGGTGTTATCATATTTCAGCACTGAGTATGTGTACCGAATATAGTGGATGTTCGTGAGCGAGTACTTGCAGAAGCTCACAGGTCGCGGTTCTCCATTCATCCAGGCAACACCAAGATGTACCAGGATTTGAAGAGATCTTTCTGGTGGTCAGGCATGAAGAAGGATGTGGTAGAGTTTGTATCCAGGCGTTTGGTGTGTCAGCAGGTTGAGGCCGAGTGTCAGAGACCATCAGGCCTTATGCAAAAGATGGAGATACCTGTATGGAAGTGGGAAGCAATCACCATGGATTTTGTGACAGGTTTGCCCAGGTCAGCCAAGGGTAATGACTCGATTTGGGTGGTTGTAGACCATTTCTCCAAGACTGCTCACTTCTTACCCATGAGGAAAAAACAGTCTGTGGAGAGCTTGGCAAGATTATATGTTGGCAGCATTGTGAGATTGCATGGTGTTCCAAAGTCTATTATCTTTGACAGAGACCCGCGGTTTACATCGAGGCTGTGGCAGGGTCTTCAGGAGGCTTTGGGTTCTCAGTTGAAGCTTAGTTCGGCATTTCACCCTCAGACAGATGGCCAATCTGAGAGGACGATTCAGACGCTCGAAAACATGTTGAGAGAGTGTGTGCTGGATTGGAGGGGCGACTGGGCACGTCATCTATCTCTTGTGGAGTTCGCCTGCAACAACAGTTTTCATGCGAGTATCGGCATGGCTCCATTCGAGGCTTTGTACGGTCGGCCCTGTAGATCTCCTTTGTGCTGGGAGGAGACTGGCGATAGGCAGTTGGTTGGACCAGAGTTGGTGCAAGAAACTTCAGATAAGATTCAGCTCATCAGGCAGAGATTGGTTGCAGTGTAGGATAGGCAGAAGAGCTACGCCGACAACAGAAGGAAGGACTTAGAGTTCGAGGTTAGCGAGCATATTTTCCTCAAGGTTTCACCTACACGAGGCGTGGTTAGGTTTGGAAGGCATAGTAAGTTGAGTCCGAGATTCATTGGCCTGTTTGAGATTCTCAGGCGGATGGGTAGTGTGGCGTACGAGCTAGCTTTACCCCTAGTGCTAGCTAGCGTGCACCCAGTCTTCCACGTGTCTATGCTTAAGAGATACATGCGAGATCCATCACATGTTATCAGTCACGAGCTAGTGGAGATTCAGCCAGACTTGTCTTATGTAGAGCGACTAGTAGCTATCCTAGATCAGAAGGTTCAACACCTCAGGAACAAGGCTATTGCATCTGTGAAGGTGTTGTGGAGAAACTTCTCTCGGGAAGAGGCTACATAGGAGCTTGAGGAGGTCATGAAGAAGCAATATCCCCATCTGTTTGGTTAGTATTTCCGCTCTAACTTCGAGGATGAAGTTTTCTTTTAGGGGGAGAGGGTGTAAGGCCCTCAATTTCTGTGCATATTATATCTGTTTTGATGTTTAAGTGTTCTGCCCGAAATCCCTTCTTAACGTCAACATCCATTGACGTTAAGGGGTAGTTGACGTCAACACTTGTGTCGTTTACCCTGTGGCCAGAGGATCTAGACATTGACATCGATTGACGCCTATTTCTGGTTGACGACAGCCATGTGGCCGTCTACTTCTCTGGCTGCATTTGGGATTTTAGATCTAAAACTGCCCCGTTTTCTTTGGAGTCTGTTTAGGAAACCCATCCCCAATGGTCAGGACTCTTAAGACCTAGGTTTACCCTGACTCTATGGCCTATTTAACCTAGACATCTCGGTTAGGAGAGGACTTTTCTCACCTAGGGATATTTGGGTTTCGGGGAGAGGGAAAGAGAGAGTTTGTGAGGGCTTGATCTAGCAATTGGAAGGCTTCACCGGTGATCTTCTACGACTGGGAGACTCTTCTGAAGGTGGAGAACCTCTCCTAACGCTGGGGAGTCGACTGTGCAAGCGTGGAGGTCAGATTAAGGCGAAGAACATCACCTCTTTGGCTTGGCCGAGGAGGGCTTCATCGCCAAAATTCGATCTTCAGAGGTTTTTAGTGAGGCAAGTAACTTAGGGGTTTCATCCCTAGACCTATCACCTAGAGTTTATGTATTTTTTGGATTTTTAATTCGTGTTCTGGACCCCCAAATTCATCATTTTTCTGTGTTCAGTCTGCACTTTCGTAGACAAGAGGTTGACGACAACCTTATTGCCACCAAGTTCATCTGATTTTTTTTCAAAAATGTGGATTTAATTATGTGAGGTGATTTTTAGGGATTTCTAGATGTTTCTACAAGTTATAAAATTTCTAGTTGGTCATGTATGTTATCAGGTCAAACCATGAATTCCTGTAAATTTTTTGATAATAATTATGAATTATAGAATTTCTGTTATAGGGAAATATGCATGTTTTGACAGATCTAAATTCAGAATAAATAGGTATGATGTATGATAGTGTTACAGGAAATTTTCATGAACTTAGGGTTACTGTATACATGTTTTGAAACTATTAAATACGACTGTTCACTATTTATCATGTTTAATTGAAATATCTTGTTAAATTGCTTGAGACCTCTATTAAATGTTAAAATAGTTAAACTGTCATGAAAATTTTTAAAATTAACCACGTGATATGTTTCATGTGAAGAGTTTATGGTAAAAATTTGGGACTGATCTTATATCTGTATGTATTTTTTTCAATTGTAAAGGTATTAAAAGCCATATTAAGCATGATTATTCAAGCAATAGTAAATTCAATGATTAGTATCATGTTTAGGTACTGTTATGCATGTTTCAATACTGTTAGATAATCATGATAGGTTCTGTAAACTGAAATATAAGTGTTTGAGTGGTATGCATGTGAATGGACCAGTTAGTGCATGTAAAATGATGTAAATAATGTGATTAATTGAGATGATGTGATTAAGTGAATGTGTGCCGAAATTGACACTGCTACCATAGAAGGCTGTGGAGTTGTACTGTAGAAAAGTCCCTATGGGAAGGCTCAATGTGTATGTGATATCCTGTGGGCATCAGGATGAAATCCCAGAGGTGGACAAGTACCACTGGTTAGGGTGGAGAGGGCTTCTCCCGATTCTGCGTAGTTACCAAGATTCGTCACTATAATGCCTAGGAGACGGGTATGTGTTATGTGATATGTGTGTTCTTCTTTATGGTGGTTCGGACTATGTGTCACGGATAAAGAAAGTTATTGTGTAAAAATGTGAAATGTGTGTGAATGTGCAAAGTGTTCATGTGAAAGTGATGTGCTAATGTGTTACAATGTGAAATAATGTGAATCCATGTGGTCATGTTATATTTATGTTAAAACAACAAGAAAAATGTGTGATTATGTGATATAAAAGCATGTGAAAAGTGATAGATATCATGCTAGGTTTGTTAGTGATTGTGTGCTTAATCCCATGATCAAGTTAATTGGAAAATTGTTGTGAATGAGTTGTATTTGATATCATGATTTAAACTAAGAGCATGTGTAGATAGCATGTTATAGGTTATTTATTTGTACTTGTTTGTTATGACATGAACCATGTGGTAAGATTACTCTTGTTGTTAAAAGAATAGTATGAATGTGATATGTGTAAGGATGTGCCAATGGGTTACTTGCTAAGTCTTTTGTGAAGACTCATACTTGCTTTAACATATAGGTGAGACATGTATCCCCGTGCTTGATGAAGATATTGTGAGGAGCAACTCTGAGCGAGAGGAGTAGGGGAGCTTGTGGAGGATTATTTGCTAGATTGCACTTTCTTTTACTAGTATGTGGACAATGATGTTATATGGATTTGTACAATTATGGACTTTGTTTATTTTCATTGCTACTATATAGACTGTAGGATGTGTGTAATGATGATGGAATAAGAATCTTTTTCAATTCCGATGAACTTTCTTTTGTTATTTATGTACATCTCTACCTACTGTGTTGTGTTGGGTACATGTTCCACTGTGACGGTGCCCTTTATATCGATGTGGATTCGTATAATCGTATCGGTATAAACAGGGTCGTTACAGTAAGTTTAAACAAAAAAATTAAAAATTAAGGATGACTACTTCCTCTTTTGATTGGAGTGAAGAGAAGAGTTGGTAGCCAGCAATCGAATACTTTTGAGCATCCCCAACCATACCCATTTAAATGCCTTTGAATTATTTTGTTCATCAATAGTAGATTGACATTTTCTTCTTCTTCTTCTTCGGTATTGGAGCTGCCTGAGGGGTTGTTCTTCACTAAAGGTGTCTTCTGTCATGCCATTTGGACCTGATGTGCCTTACTGTCACGTTCTAATAAAAGGCTATTTATCGGAAGTGACAGAAAACAGGCACAAAAGGTAATAATTATTTATCCATTCATAATGTCATAAGCGGAAGTTTTATTACATAGACACTCCTCAAAACAACTAAGAGAGGAGTAGATTAAAACAAACTTATTTTATACATCTCATTTCACACTACTAAACAGAAATAGAACTAGTTGGCTTCGCTTGCCACGATCAGTCCACTCAACACTCAATCCCTTAAGCATCATCCCCAGCTGTATCACCTGAAAATGGTAGGAAATAATGAGCTAACTAGCCCAGTAGAATTCAAATTC
This sequence comes from Colocasia esculenta, assembly GCA_014218235.1. Lineage (NCBI taxonomy): Eukaryota > Viridiplantae > Streptophyta > Magnoliopsida > Alismatales > Araceae > Colocasia > Colocasia esculenta. The sequence continues at coordinate 96,347,730 of CM024753.1, forward strand.
CATAGTTCAATTCATAGTTCAGGAGTGTACACATGGTAACCAAGACAAGGACAGAACGGAATACCAAAGAGACACACCAGATTTCAGAACAGTAAGCTTGACGCAATGACAGTAAAGCTCAGATCATACTCAAATATATAACTCAAGAATGTATTCACATATCAGTTACACAGTACAAGGATCATGATGACCATATTCAGAAAATGTTTGATGCAATGCCAGACATCCAGATGCCCTTTATCATTCCACGTGGTCCGAAAATGAATTCGGGTGCTCCTCCCAGGACTGGACCAGCCCTATTTGCACAGGCATATAAATCACAGAGGTACAAAGACCCAATAATCTCATCATCAATTATTCACATCTCATAAGGTGTTCAAGCATATGAACTCTTAGGTGTTCAGATTTTATAGACCCAATTACCGAATACCGAAGAATAGACTCACTCGGAGTGCTATTCGTAATTGATAATTTCAAGGATAACTCAAGGGTGAGTAAGGTACACCAAGAGAGTAATATTTACAATGAAATGACAGTAAACACTAAGACAATTAAGGGGGTAACTTGGTAGGCCAATAGGGTGAAGTTTAAGCAAGGATTCACACATAAAAAAGTGCTGAAATCTGAATCAGGGACATAGCTATCGACAGCCAGGAAGGGGCTGTCGACAGGTAGAAGCAGACAGAGCCCAGGTTTACTGGCTCTGTGTGTACCTGTCGACAAAAACAAGAGACCTGTCGACAGATCCACACAGTCCAGAAACCTGGAGTTCTGGAAAGCATGCGCTTGTCGACAGCTTTGGGCTGGCTGTCGACAGGTAGCTACAGAACTTCCAAAAAGGACTTTAAATCTATCCTAAACACCCTAACTATAGAACTTATGAACCAAGACATGTTTGATATCAAATAGAAGAGTCTAATTATAGTTCTCATAGTGGTTTATAAACCGAACAAACAAGATGCCAGAAGTGGTTTGCAATTCAAACTTGACTTGCTTGAAACTAAACATAGTTTAGTACTAGTAGTAGAACCTTGATAGCAATGGTTGGATGGAAGGTTCCTACAGAATGGATACTAAACCACAAAATGTTTTATGGATCTAAATCAAAACTTGAAGTATCAACCATCTAAACCGAAGTCTTAATGTTATCCTACAAAGATAATTGAGACTTCTACAACTTTATAGCATGTACAAAGATCAAAGGTGGAAGAAGGGAATAGGAGTTAATTTCTAAAATGGAACAAGGTTGTTCCTCTCCCAACGAGAGTGCTTCTATCATGACTGGAAGAAGAATAGAAGAACCATAGGTATAGCCACTAGTTTAATCACCAAGAAATTCTTATCATGTGTGGATGACAAATCTGAACCAGAGGGAATTGAATCCTACCTTGTCAGACGAGTAACCTTTAAACTTTCCAAACCAGAGAACCTAAGCCAGCAGGAGAAGAGCTTCTCCCCACAGTTGATGATGTGCCAGCAATATCCACGCCAAATTAAGCAGCTACAGTGGCACACAGGAGCAGAGGTACGTGGGAGCAATTGCAGGTGCAACGGAGCTAGCAACTCCCACAACTCCCCAGCAGTAGTCCTAGGAGCTCCTCCACCACACTTCTAGCAGCCAAGAGCAGAAAAAAAAAACAAGAACAGAGACAGGAGCCAAGGTGTAGAAAGGTTCGAACTCAAGAGAGGGAGTGGCTTTTATAAGCCTCATGACTTCCTCATGCAGAGGCACGTCGGCCATGAGGTGTCATGGTAAAAACCCTTTGGTTTTTACCCCAACACGTAGCTCATGCATCCTTTCACCCCCTTACACCTCAACCCCAACGTGTAAGAGTTTAAACCCAAGTTCTATCCTTATCCTAATGTGTGCTGGCCTCCTCAAGGCTTCACACGTAAGTATCCCATAATTCACCAAAAATTAGCCACCGTAAATAATCCATAATTCAACTAGTACAATAAACCTAATATAAACATGCTCAAATGGTATCCTTTTGTCTTAAAATTTCAACCATAGCCTAATATGATGGTTTTACAAATTATAGTAATTTTAGTTTAATTTTTAGAATTTATTTTACAGTAGGTGAAAAATCACCCAGAAAATAGTCGCGTCGACTTAATCTCAAAATCCGCACATCGAAAAATTCATATAATTACATTTCTGAGATCTCCATATTTTTATAAAAATTATGGTGTTCTCGGATTTCATTTTCGTTACCGTTTTTCAGTGTCGCCTTGTGGGAGCGCGCACGTCCGAGTACGACACTGGGGGTAACATTAGTTAATACTAATCATACCCAAATATCAATTATTTCAATTTAAGACTAATGCTTAAGTCCAATAACTTTATTATTCATGTTTTTCTACAAATAAAAATTCTGGGGTGTTACAACTCTCCCCCACTAAAAGAAATTTGGTTCTCCAAATTTAATTACACAGGGATGTGGTTACTGACCTGTAAACAACTCTGGATACTTGTCCTTGATGGAATCTTCCAATTCCCATGTTGCTTTTTCTTGTCCTTGCTTATTCCACTGAATTTTTAGTAAAGGAACTTCCTTGTTCTGAAGTTGCTTGATTTTTCGATCGAGGATCTGTACTGGTCTTTCTTCATATGCCAAATTTTTTTATACATCCAGATCTTGGTATCCAATAATGTGTTCCGGATCATTTACATATTTTCTAAACATTGACACATGAAAGATATCATGTACATTGGATAACTGCGGTGGAAGTGCCAGTTGGTTTGTCATTTCACCAACTCTCTTCAATATTTCAAAAGGTCCAATGTATCTTGGACTCAATTTTCCCTTGATACCAAATCTTTTAATTCCTCTCCGGAGTGATACTTTAAGAAATACATGTTCTCCTTGCTGAAATTCTAACTCTCTTCTACGTCGATCGGCATAACTTTTCTGTCGGTCTTGAGCAGCTTTCATCCGATCTTGTACTAACTTGAAAACTTCTGTCGTTTCTTGGATCATTTCTGGTCCAAGAATATGTGTTTCTTTTAGTTCTACCCAACATAATGGTGACCTACATTACCGACCATACAAAGCTTCGAAAGGTGCCATTCGAATGGTAGACTGGTAACTATTGTTATATGCAAATTCCATAATTGCTAGATGAGTGTTCCAGTCATTTCCGAACTCTAATACACAAGCACGGCACATATCCTCAACAATTTGATTCACCCGTTCGGTCTGTCCATCTATTTGAGGGTGAAATGCAGCGCTAAATTTTAATTTAGTTCCCAAAGCATCTTGCAACTCACTCCAAAAATACGAAGTAAATCTTGTATCTCGATCAGAAATTATGTTCTTTGAAATTCCATGCAACCGTACAATTTCTTTCATATATAACGCTGCCAAAATATTAACAGACCATCTTGTCTTTATTGCTAGGAAATAAGCTGATTTGGTAAGTCTATCAATGATTACCCAAATAGCATCAAATCCACTCCGTGTTTTAGGTAATCCCACAATAAAATCCATACCAATGCTATCCCATTTCCATTTTGGTATCTCAAGTGGTTTTAATTTTCCTGCAGGTTTCTGATGTTCTGCCTTAATTCTCTGACATGTCAAACATTTTGCAATAAATTTCACAATATCCTTCTTCATGTTGCACCACCAGAAATACTTCTTCAAATCCTGATACATTTTGACAGCTCCAGGATGAATAGTGTAGTGAGACCAATGAGCTTCTTCTAAGATCTGTTTCTTGATTTTGGAATTATCCGGTACACACAATCTGTCCCGGAATCGAAGATTTCCATGAGAATCTTCATTAAAATCAGGTTTAGAAGCCAATTTTTCTCTAATTCCTACCAATATAGGGTCATTGTCCTGTTGCTCATTAATTTGCTTCAGCAAATCTTACTGCACTACCAAGTTGCTAATCACCATTCTTTCTTCTTGTGTTTCAACTTTCAAGCTTAATGTGGAAAATTCTTCTAACAATTTCCATTCCCTTATTTGCAATCGGAATATCCTGGCTATAGGATTTCTGCTGAGTGCGTCAGCCACAATGTTTCCTTTTCCCGGATGGTATTCAATCTTGAAATCATAGTCTTTGATATATTCCATCCATCTCCTTTGTCTCATGTTCAGTTCTTTTTGTGAAAACAAATACTTGAGACTCTTATGATCGGAGTACACTATGAATTGGTTATCATACAGGTAGTTTCTCCAAAGCTTAAGAGCAAAGACCACAACAGCCAATTCTAAATAATGTACTGGGTAGTTCTTCTCATGAGTCTTCAACTGTCTTGATGCATAGGCAATTACTCTTCTATCTTGCATCAATACACATCCCAATCTAATGTTGGAAGCATCAGTATAAACCTCAAATATTTTTCCTTCCACCAGCAAAGCTAGAATTGGTGCAGATGACAGATACTCTTTTAACAATTGGAATGCTTCCTCACAATTCTCATTCCAGATAAAAGCAGTTCCTTTTCTGGTTAACTGTGTAAGAGGTGAGGCAATTCTAGAAAAATCCTTGACAAATCGCCGGTAATAACTGGCCATGCCTAGAAAACTTCTTACTTCAGTAAGATTCTTAGGTTGCTCCCATTTCTGAATGGTTTCAATCTTTGAAGAGTCTACTGATAGACCTTCTTTAGAAATAATGTGTCCTAAGAACATTACTTCTTTCAACCAAAATTCACACTTGCTAAACTTTGCATATAACTTATTGTCTCGTAACAATTGCAAAGTGATCCGTAGATGGGCTTCGTGCTCCTCCATACTTTTGGAGTAGATCAGTATATCATCAATAAATACAACCACAAACTGATCCAAATAAGATCTGAACACATCATTCATCAGACGCATAAATGCAGCCGGTGCATTGGTCAATCCAAACGGCATCACCACAAATTCATAATGTCCATATCTTGTTCGAAAAGCTGTTTTATAAATATCTGATTCTTGAATTTTAAGCTGATGATATCCAGATCTTAAATCAATCTTGGAAAAACACTGAGCTCCAAACAACTGATCAAATAGATCATCAATTCTCGGAAGTGGGTACTTATTCTTTATAGTCAATTGATTTAACTGCCGATAATCTATACACAACCGCATAGACCCATCCTTTTTCTTAACAAATAGAACCGGAGCACCCCAAGGTGAGGTACTAGGTCTAATGAATCCCTTCTCTATCAATTCCAACAATTGTCTTTTCAGTTCTTTCAGTTCTTCTATTGACATTCTGTAGGGTGTTCTAGAAATTGGTGTAGCTCCTGGTACCAACTCAATTGAAAAATTCACCTCTCTATTAGGTGGTACGCCAGGTAGCTCTTCAGGGAAAACATCAAGAAATTCTCTTACTACCAGAATTTCTTCCAATCCCGCAATGCCTTGATTTAATAGGGTCACGGAAGCCAAATACCCTTGACAACCTTTCTGTACTAATTTACAAGCTTTCACTGCTGAAATTATTGGTATTCTTTTGGTTTGAGGTTTATCAAAGATCATGGAATAAATTTCCTCTCCTAAGAAAGTCACTTGTCTCAATTGGCAATCTAGATTTGCATGGTATTTCGATAGCCAATCAACCCCAAGGATTACATCATAATCCCACATTTCTAAACATATTAGATCACCGGGTAAATCATGTCCTTTGACCATGATCTGACTAGCAGGGTAATATTCTTTAAGCTTTTTACCCTCACTTAAAGGAGTTGCAACCTCAAGTTGTATGGTTAATGGAACTGACTTTATATCCAACAATTTAGCAAACTCATAACTAATGAAAGAGTGCGTAGCTCCAGAATCAAACAACACAAATGCAGGTTTTGAGTTTACTAATAAAGTACTTCAATCAATCCGCCTTCCTGCGGGGATTCAGGTTCCACATCCTGAATGGCTTGTAATCTTCCTTGCTTTACTTGGGGGTTCTTATTTGTTGGTGCTATCTTGGCCATCGGGCAGTCCGGAATTCGGTGTTGAGTGCTACCACAACGGAAACATGCACCTAATTTACGCCAGCAATTCTCAACCTTATGCCCAACACGATGGCAATGTTTACAAACATCCTTACTCCCTACCGGAGCTTTGCCTGCCTTCTTAGTAGTGTGCTGAACCTTCGGGACATTCCCCGACTCATACTTCCTTTTTTGATCTGAAGACCCTTCTCCAGGTTTCCCTCTAATCTTATCCACAGTTTCGTTTGCAGCTTCAAATGCCAAGGCTCTCTTTACCATTTCTGAATAGGTAGTAATCAGATGAGGAGTTAGCTGCGTAATAAAATTGGGACGCAATCCATTCATAAACCTCTTAGCCTTTAACTTCTCTGTGGTTATAAGATGAGGAGCATATTTTGACAACCGGGCAAATTGAGCCTCATACTCGGATACCGACATTCTTAGCTGCTTTAACCCAGCAAATTCATTCGCTTTCTTCTCCTGAACCACCTCAGAGAAATATTGTTCATTAAATAGTTCTACAAACTCTTCCCAACTAACTTGATTCGAATCTTCCAGAGTAGCTTCCACAGTTTCCCACCAAGCACGAGCATCCTGATCCAATTGGAATGTAGTGAGACAAACCTTTTCTTCTTCCGTACACTTAATCATTCTAAATATCCTTTCAATGTCTTTTAGCCAATTCTCAGCTTCATCCGGATCCGTACTTCCTGCGAATCTCGGAGGGTCCAGGCTTCGGAAATCCTTGAACAAGCTTGTCCCATTGTGACTGTTATTTCTAGCTACTACCTTCATTACACGGGTCAAATCATGCATAGAACTTTCCATCTTCCTCCAGTTAGCATCACCACCATCCATGATTAAATCAAAGGAAATCTGAAACATTTAATCATCATCATCATCATCATCATCAAAGCCTTATCCCATTATTTGGGGTCGTCTACATGAATCCTTTTCCGCCAAAGATTTATATCAAGTGCTATAATCTGAAACATTTAATAATACATTCATTAATTTCACAAGCATCCCAATCTTACATTCATCACATACACAATTCAAATTCACAGAACACACCATCTTTACTAACGAGTTAAATATTTACATGGTAGTACATTTTCATGTATCCACAAACCAAAATAACACAGCTTTCTCCTACCAAGTTTACCATATATACAAAACTCCAACCTCCCTTAACCTCTCACTCCGCATACATATGAGAGTTACATATATACAATCAGTGTTTACATAAAAAGAGAGGTATACAAAAAGATGAGTGGTCTAAGTCTTCTTCTAGTTTCAGGTCAGATCTATAACGGTTTCCATTGGCAGTACTTGCTGCTCTACTCCGGCCCCATGGTACAGTTCTCTAACAGCATCAGTCAATGCCTCCCAATGACCTTCAACTTGGTGGGGCAACAGATCCTGTCCCAGCTTCAAGTTATCCAGATTGATCATAACTTGGCTCATAGTTTCTAGAGAAGCACAAGGATTGCCCGCCATGAAAGCACCTGTAGTCAAGTTGAGCACCTCTTCCTTAATTTGCAGGTGGGCTTCTCGTTGGGCTTGAACATATAATTCTATATCCTGACATAATATTTCCATGGCAGCAACCAACCTTTCTTGGGCATTCATGTCCATTCTGAAATAATGAACAGGTTAAGCATTTACATGATTACAAAAATCATGCTAACTAATCCCAAGTTTCTACCCCAACTCACTGGTTTTCTTAGGTTTATCGAACTAATGCTCTGATACCAAATTTATCTGTCACGTCCTAATAAAAGGCTATTTATCGGAAGTGATAGAAAATATGCACAAAAGGTAATAATTATTTATCCATTCATAACGTCATAAGCGGAAGTTTTATTACATAGACACTCCTCAAAACAACTAAGAGAGGAGTAGATTAAAACAAACTTATTTTATACATCTCATTTCACACTACTAAATAGAAATAGAACTAGTTGGCTTCGCTTGCCACGATCAGTCCACTCAGCACTCAATCCCTTAAGCGTCATCCCCAGCTGTATCACCTGAAAATGGTAGGAAATAATGAGCTAACTAGCCTAGTAGAATTCAAATTCCATAGTTCAATTCATAGTTCAGGAGTGTACACATGGTAACCAAGACAAGGACAGAACGGAATACCAAAGAGACACACCAAATTTCAGAACAGTAAGCTTGACGCAATGACAGTAAAGCTCAGATCATACTCAAATATATAACTCAAGAATGTATTCACATATCAGTTACATAGTACAGGGATCATGATGACCATATTCAGAAAATGTTTGATGCAATACCAGACATCCAGATGCCCTTTAACATTCCACGTGGTCCGAAAATGAATTCGGGTGCTCCTCCCAGGACTGGACCAACCCTATTTGCACAGGCATATAAATCACAGAGGTACAAAGACCCAATAATGTCATCATCAATTATTCACATCTCATAAGGTGTTCAAGCATATAAGGTACACAAAGAGAGTAATATTTACAATGAAATGACAGTAAACACTAAGACAATTAAGGGGGTAACTTGGTAGGCCAATAGGGTGAAGTTTAAGCAAGGATTCACACATGAAAAAGTGCTGAAATCCGAATCAGGGACATAGCTGTCGACAGCCAGGAAGGGGCTGTCGACAGGTAGAAGCAGACAGAGCCCAGGTTTGCTGGCTCTGCATGTACCTATCGACAGCAACAAGGGACCTGTCGATAGATCCACACAGTCTAGAAACCTGGAGTTCTGGAAGGCATGCACCTGTCGACAGCTTTGGGCTGGCTGTCGACAGGTAGCCGCAGAACTTCCAGAAAGGATTTTAAATCTATCCTAAACACCCTAACTATAGAACTTATGAACCAAGACATGTTTGATATCAAACAGAAGAGTCTAATTATAGTTCTCATAGTGGTTTATAAATCGAACAAACAAGATGCCAGAAGTGGTTTGCAATTCAAACTTGACTTGCTTGAAACTAAACATAGTTTAGTACTAGTAGTAGAACCTTGATAGCAATGGTTGGATGGAAGGTTCCTACAGAATGGATACTAAACCACAAAATGTTTTATGGATCTAAATCAAAACTTGAAGTTTCAACCATCTAAACCGAAGTCTTCATATTATCCAACAAAGATAATTGAGACTTCTACAACTTTATAGCATGTACAAAGATCAAAGGTGGACGAAGGGAATAGGAGTTAATTTCTAAAATGGAACAAGGTTGTTCCTCTCCCAACAAGAGTGCTTCTATCATGAATGGAAGAAGAATAGAAGAACCATAGGTATAGCCACTAGTTTAATCACCAAGAAATTCTTATCATGTGTGGACGACAAATCTGAACCAGAGGGAATTGAATCTTACCTTTTCAGACGAGTAACCTTTAAACTTTCCAAACCAGAGAACCTAAGCCAGCAGGAGAAGAGCTTCTCCCCACAGTTGATGATGTGCCAGCAATATCCACGCCAAATTAAGCAGCTACAGTGGCACACAGGAGCAGAGGTGGGAGCAGTTGCAGGTGCAACGGAGCTAGCAACTCACACAACTCCCCAACAGTAGTCCTAGGAGCTCCTCCACCACACTTCTAGCAGCCAAGAGCAAAAAAAAAAAACAAGAACAGAGACAGGAGCCAAGGTGTAGAAAGGTTTGAACTCAAGAGAGGGAGTGGCTTTTATAAGCCTCATGACTTCCTCATGCAGAGGCACGTCGGCCATGAGGTGTCATGGTAAAAACCCTTTGGTTTTTACCCCAACACGTAGCTCATGCATCCTTTCACCCCCTTACACCTCAACCCCAACGTGTAAGAGTTTAAACCCAAGTTCTATCCTTATCCTAATGTGTGCTGGCCTCCTCAAGGCTTCACACGTAAGTATCCCGTAATTCACCAAAAATTAGCCACTGTAAATAATCCATAATTCAACTGGTACAATAAACCTAATATAAACATGCTCAAATGGTATCCTTTTGTCTTAAAATTTCACCCATAGCCTAATATGATGGTTTTAAAAATTATAGTGATTTTAGTTTAATTTTTAGAATTTATTTTACAGTAGGTGAAAAATCACCTAGAAAATAGTCGCGTCGACTTAATCTCGAAATCTGCACGTCAAAAAATTCATATAATTACATTTCTGAGATCTCCATATTTTTATGGAAATTATGGTGTTCTCAGATTTCATTTTTTTTACCATTTTTCAGTGTCGCCCTGTGGGAGCGCGCACGTCCGAGTACGACACTGGGGTAACATTAGTTAATACTAATCATATCCAAATATCAATTATTTCAATTTAAGACTAATACTTAAGTCCAATAACTTTATTATTCATGTTCTACAAATAAAAATTCTGGGGTGTTACACTTACCCTCAGCTTTTTCTTCATTATAAGCTTCATCAACCATTTCCTCTTCAGGGATGTCCTCCTTGAGAAAAATCTGGTGCTCCCCCTCAATAGGAGATTCCTCCCTTTGAATAGGTGCTTCTTCATCAACTTCCATCATACTGTCAGCATGAAAATTTTCCAATACTTCTTGAATGATGATAGTTAGAGGAGATGGAGTCATAATTTCATGTCTTGTTTTTTTAGACACTTGGGCACTAGTGTCTTCTTCCTTTTTAACTGAAATAATTTCATCTTGAGCAGCAAGAACTTCAACTGTAATGGGTTCTTCTTCATATTTGAGTTTTAGTTGATCCCATATTTCTTTGGCTGTTTTGCACACTAATATCCAATTAAATTTTTGCTTGGATAGTTCATATGACATGAACCTCTTAGCCATGTTGTTTAATGATATAATCCTCTTGTCGTTGTCTGACCATTCTTTCTTTAGCTTAGATATGAGTAGATCACCATCTTCAATGATGCTCCAGAGTAGATAGTCATAACTTTGTAGAAATAATTTCATCCTTATCCTCTAGTAGGTGTAATCGCCATTAAATAGTGGAGATAGGAAGATGGATTGACCTTCTGCTAATCCTTGAGCTGTCATTTGATCTTTGCTCTAAGATCGTTAGATCTACTTTGAATATTCAGAGACCACGGTTCTGATAGCACTTGTTGGCCCACTTGGATGACAGCAAGGATAGCCTAGAGGGGGGGGGGTGAATAGGTAATCTGAAAACTGAAACAAAAATCACCACATGAAAATGTTTGGTTAGTATAAATAAGCGTGTGCAATGAAAATTAAAGGTGCGGAAGCAAACACATACAAGACACAGAGATTTATCCTAGTTCCACCCTTCCAAATGGAAGTCCTACATCTAGTCCCCAAGCAAAGTCTTGGGATTTCACTAACCATGGGTACAGTCCCCCTTAAGAACATACAACACCCAGCCCCTGTTGGTCTTCTTCTCTTTCTGTGCAAGAAGGCAGCCCATTATTTCACCTCAGCTAGGTACTTCTTTTATGAGCTTAGAAGCAACTCATTAGTACAATCCTCTAGCTGGTCAAACCACCAGACACAAGCTGGTCTTTTTCTCTTTCTAGATAATAAGGCAACCCACTTCTCTTATAGGTCAAGAAGCTAACCTCCTGATACAAACCCAGTGCGGTTCTTCCCTTAACATAAGGGGAATGCTTGCACAGTAAGCCTTCTCCTCCAACCGAAGAGAAACACTTCTAAACACAGAAGCTTAGAATCAAAGCCCCTAGATCAAGCTCAAAATAAATAATGAAATGCTTGATCTGAAACTCAGCCTAAGAAGGAAAGAGTTTACAAGAATAGACTCTTCTTAGGCTAACCCCCACCTCTCTCACAAATGCACAAAGACACATAGAGAGGGAATGAGAAAGAAAGAAAGGCTTGAATGCTTGAAGATTTTAGATGGCTGCTTGTTTGCACACTTCTTCTTGGGCTCGAGCTCTTTCTCTCTTGCTTTGAGTGTGTGTGAAGTTGGATGCTCACTGGATATACACTCCTTGAAAGATCTTCAGGTTTTCTCTTGTTATTCCTTTTCTGCTTTTGCTTCTCCCTTTTATGGAGCAGATGAAGATATCCGTTGACAGATGGCCGTTGGAGTTTCATGGCTCTCTTTCTGTTGAGTCTAACGAATGTCTTCTTATATCTACTGGCCACTTGAAATGGAGGAAGATCTTCCAGCTGGTGCATGCTTCCAAGACTACCACAGTAGGTCCAAGGTATTGACTATGAGTGGAATAGGCCTGCAAATAATTAATGCAAATAGGAACATGTTAGAGTAGAGATGTCTTTTGTCAGATGACCCATACCTCTTTTTGCCCTCTGTCCATATTTCCTACTAATAGCTAGAAATAGTAGGTAGATGTTTTTCTTTCTTTGTAGGAACGAGGAGTCCTATGAGATAGCAAAAAGGCAACTTCCGCCAAAGAAATAATACATTAAGCATATGAAGTGCATTTGAATTTTCATTGGGTGCCAAAGACATTTTGAACTATTTGAAAGCCAATCAAAGTGAGTTATAACAATAATCGATATGAAATTATATTTATAACAGCAATCAATAGAAATATAGAAGCAATCGATGTTTGCTTAAAGGCAATTGATATGAATGAAGGCAATCGATATGGAACTTAAAGACAATCGATATGCATAACATCAATTGATGTGAATGAAGAGCAATTGATATGAAACTTAGAGACAATCGATATGCATAACAACAATCGATGTGAATGAAGAGCAATCAATGTTCTTAAGCCAACCAATGTACAAATAGTCAGCAATCGATAGACACTTTGACTGGATAAGAAATATAACGCCATCAGTCGAAGTGAGACTTTGACTAACGAAGAAATGTTTAGCAATCGATATGCAACACAATAGAAATCGATGTAGAGCTTCGACTGGATAAAAAACAATGTTGTCGGTCGAAGTGGAACTTCGGATATGACGAAGTGGACTTTGGATGGAACAAAAATTAATGGTGTCGTTCAAAGTGAAACAACGCAGTCGATTGAAGTGAACTTCATATAAAACTTCAAATATGACAAAATTAACTTCGTATATGACGAAATTAGATTTCGGATATGACAAAGTTAGCTTTGTATATGACAAAGTTAGACTTTAGATATGACGAAGTTAGCTTCGATTGATCACGACAAAAGCATACACTACGAAGTAAAAGCTTTAGATATGACGAAGTAAGTTTCAACTGATTTCGATAAAAACATGCATGATGAAGTTGAGGCTTCAAATATGTTGAAGTTACAGGCGATGGAAAATACAATAATCATGTTAGAAAATGATATTAAATATGTCAATGATATTTAAATTAAGCATGAGTTTTGTTATCACCAAAATAAAAGGATAAAATATAAGAGTGATTCAACACAGTAATGGTCAGATTTTGATAGACGATTTAAGCCTCAATCTGAGTTAGACTATTGTTGGGCCGTTTCTGGCGACCTTTGCACAGAAACATGCATGCAGGGAGTAGCTCCAAGGGAACCTCAGGCTATGTTTAGGAAGAGTTTTGTAATTTGGTGTTCAGTCAAGAGTTAAAGGTAGGAGGATGTCATCCACCCTAATGCATGCATGGTTTGTTTACTATTTGCTTTACGACTATGTTATGAATATCTTGCTTCTATTCGTTATGTTTATGACTTTATACATACCTCTGAAGTATGCATAACTTGATTTTTTTATGACTCATGATGTGATTGTGTTATGTTCATCCTACAAGAACTTATGTACATTTTGCTATACCAATTTATGTTCCACTGATTTAAATTTTATAAGAAGTTTATCCTAAAAGATTTTGAGCATGATATGTACCAAGTAAGTTTTGATGCTTGTGTAAGAACCTTGGACATTGCCATCAAAGGAGAGATTTTGACTACCCTTACAAAGTATCTATGGGGGAGTTCGTATATGAGTGTATGTAGGTAATAAATCATGTTGGATGACTTAAGACCCGACGTTGGGTGACTTAAGACCCAACAACTGGTGGACATAAGATTTCAATGTCGCACAAATAACCAAGACTGATGCACCACTGCCTATGTTTTTAGGTATATGAATAGGTAAGGCTCCTTGAGGTGGTTGGATACATGTCCGATTATGATTATTTTGGGATAAGGTATATGGTGGTACATGAGTATGAGTATGAGTTATGACATGTTTAAGCAAAATAGTGAGTTAAGATGTACTTATATATGATGATATATGTTCCTTGTCTACGTACCTGTATGTCTCCTTTTAATTAGTATGTTGAGTCTTGATAGATCATTATCCTTGTGAATAGATGCTGCTTTAATAGTACTATGTTTTGATCGATTATCCTTGACCATTGATATATATATATATACATATTGTGCATTAACCGATTATGGCATATGTTAATCGATTCATGTTGTCTCAATCGACTATTGACAAGCTAATTGGTCCGATCTATTATTTAATCAAATGTGACCTTGTACATCGATTTTGTACTTTTATTACATATTCGGTTTCTATGGCTAAGTACTACAGAGTGACCACAATCGATTATGTAAACACGAAATCGATTGTGTCCCTATATGGAGAAGTTTTTTCGCAACTGTCAAAGTAGGAGCATAATTGATGCATGTCTTGAAAACCGATTATGCCATACTATGGTGGTGAAGTTTGTTTACTGGTGAAGTTTGTTTTCCGGTGAAGTCCTACACAGTGGACATATCTCATAGTAGGTATGTTTTATGGTTGTCCTACACATGACAAGTAATCGATTATATGATTTCGACATTCGATCATGTTCTAATGTGGTGGAGATTGTTGTTAGAATACAAGATAGTAAGATAATCAATTAGGAGGCTCTCATTAATTGGTTCGGCCCTATATAGGTGTTTTGATTGAAATGATTATTTAAGGAACATTGTTAGGCCTATGCATGAGTTGTTTAATTGAATATGTAGTATGAGCTATTTATGTTAATATACGTATTTTCTATTTGTGTATGCAATTAAAGTTGTCTATGATAACATTGAGTGCATTATGTTATTCCGTTTAAAGTGTTCAAAACCATTTCATGGCCAACATGTGTTGGGAGTGGTGAAATTTTCCTACTAAGTTGTGGAGTCATCAAATCAACCCATGTTTTTTAGGAAATTTAGGTAGTGATTTGAAGATGTTAGTTTAGCAACATACGAATTTGGTTGGCATCTAAATGCTTATGCAAGGAAGTTGTGGATTATGGCTTAATTCATTTTCTTGGGTAGTTATCATGTATGAACATTATTTTAGCATTAACATGTATCACTAAAATACTATTATTAAGTGGAGGTTGTAATAAGGGAAGTTTGGATTTGTGGAGTTTGAATACTATGTATGCTAGTGTATGAGGTTTAGTTGTATTTTACTCTGTTATGTTTGGTTAAGTTGGGTTGTTCCCATTGTCAAATTTTGATTTTTTAAAATAATACATTTTCAAATTTGGGGCATGACAATCTTAGCCTAGTTTTCAAGTGTGCAAACTTTATCTTCTATTAGGGTACATAGTTCATATTTCTGTGAAATGGTTAGACACTACTTATCATGGCTAATAGGCACCATATACAACTAAGGGACATTCTCCTCCCTACCACTCTTCCATGTCTCTAGCAAGTTCCCATGGGTCCCATTATCAAGCTTACAACACTTACATTACTCCACCAACACCAAATCCCTTTGATCTAAATTGGAACGTAGACATAAGGGCCACCAATCATATGACATATGATCCTGGCAACCTCAATGACACACATTCTTATGGTGGCAGTGACACAGTGAGCATCGACAACGGGGTAGATTTACCAATCCTTCATTTTGGAGATTCATCTTTTCTTCATCACAATAGACATTTTCATTTACCCTCAAACTCTTCATTTTCCTTCTTTAACTAAGAACCTTATCTAAGTCTCCTAATTTACTCATGATAATCGTGTTCTTTTTTAATTTATCCTAACTATTTTATGGTAAAAGATCTATTTTCCACGAAGGAGCTTCTTTATGAACTTAACTCCAATGGCCTTTACCATCTTCCACTTACTCAGCTCACACCGTCCACAACATTTTGTTCATCTCAAGCAATGCTTAGTTTCTTACAAAACTTTTCTCTTGACTTGCACGCTTCTATTATTTAGCACTTCTCATCTTTTGCCAAGTTCTATCTCGAGTTGGTCTACCATCCAACAAAGCTATCTCTTCTTTTGTTTGTTCATCTTGTCAGCATGCCAAGTGTCATCCCTTTCCCTACTTTCGATTTTATTTCTTGTACTCCATTGGAGCTCTCTACATATCTCCACCAATAATTTTAAATAATGTGTTTGCTTAATTTATTACTTTAGTAGATTTACCTAGGTTTATCCCGAAAATGAAAAGTGATGCCACCTTTTGCTTTCTTCATTTTCTATACCAAAATTAAGAGCTTTCAAAGTGACTGGTGTGGTGTGTTTCCACGATGAATTGTCTAAAGTTTTGGATGCTTGTGGCTCCTATAGGTGTCTTCTCCCCACACCAATGGAATGACATTGTAGAATGAAAGCATCGCCAAATTGTCAAGACTAGTCTCACTCTCCTTAGTCATTCCTCCCTTCCATTCACTTTTTAGGATGATGTCATATAACGTCCCGACGCAGAATATCAAAGCGATAAACAGTTAAATAAATAGTATAGAGCGTAAATAGACATCAAACCATTTCTCAAATTAGAATAATACCAAAAGAACCAACTTTATTGATAACTTCACTAAATTCTATTACATTTTCTAATTCAGAGCCATAACTATGGGCCCAGAGTACTCTTATTCAAATGAAAATAAACTAACCAACTAAAACTAAGATCATTGGTTGACAACTCCATGGGTCACTCTTGTGCCTACTCATCCCCATCCTCATGCGTGTGGTAATCTCCATCCGACTTGCCTGAAACACATATAACAAATAGCGCAGGATGAGTGATAACGTCCAATAGGACTTAATATCTCGAACACAGGCATGCTTTAAATGATTAATATCTTGGATAGCAGGATAACTAGAAAGAATGTTCAAAAGAGTAATAACACAAGATAACAAGAGCACAAATAGTACTTTTCAAAAGAATATAGCACAACAAGCACGTTAAAACATTTGGCCATATCACGAGATAGCACGTCACGATAGCACTTTGATTGACTTTTATCAATCGAGAGAGTATAATACTTTGTTGTTGATTGTCGTCAATTAATCTAGATAATATAATACTTGGATGTAATGTCGAACATCCTGATCATTTAACTCCCATGGGAAAATAGCACTTTCGGGCGCACCTCCTAAGACCAGATCGGGCCCTTTATAATGTTGCCTGACATTGGTTATGTTTTTATCTTCTACAATCAGTAGATGGCCAATATAGAGTACCAAAAATAGATGAGAGTAATTAAAGAATAGATGAGAGTATAGAGAGAATGTGAATGGATGAGAGAATAAGGAAATAGATGAGAACTATAGGTCCATTCATGTAAAACAATGTTAAACAGACGATAGTAATAGTTGCACAACACGTAGAATTATGTAATGGCAGTCTGGTAGAAGTCACTAGTCGTCCACTGGCCGTGCTACGAACACAGTCCAGAGGTCCGACGTGATCTCAAGGTAAGAGAGAAATCTAAGGCCATTGGATCATATTGATCCCTAAGGGTATCATGGGTATTGATGGTAAAACCAGCTCGTAGGCAATAGACGTCTGTCAAAGCCAAGGAGTTTTACAGAGGCCTTAACAAGGAGTTCTGGATCCAGACAGGAGTATTCCCAATGGAGAGGTCATTCAAGTCAAGAAAAGTGTGTATATAAAACATTTACTCGTCATGCCTTAAGTGCTCGAAGGCCGAGGAGTCACGATAACGGTATTAAATCGAGCGAATAAAACGAAGACAAGTCCATTAAAATAATAGAGAAATTTACATGAATAATTACACTTAATTATCATATATATTATTGAGAAATTTCTGTAAGGTCTCACGGCAAAAATTCATGTTTGGTGTGTGCAAGTGAGAGAAATTAAAATAACATGTGAGAGTGGTGCACACATCGTTTAATTAAGAATGTCACATGAATGTTATTAAAGATGTATTAACATGAAGTTATTGTTCATAACAGAGCTTTACAAGGGTTTGATCATGATATTAAAGCATGGACTAGCAAGATTTAAGTGAAAATTAGGGTTTCTGGAATACACAGTAAGTTCGCGATGGGGGTACCTGTCACGTTCAAATTGCGACGGGTATGACTATTGCATTAAAGGGAATCAGAACATGTTAATTGATTTGATGCACTGAAACGCGATAGGGTGTCCAATCGCATTCATGGCAGTTGGCCCATAATCATGACGACAAGGTCTGTCGCGTTCATGACAATTAGGAAGACGTGACGCGATGAACTGTTGTGTTCATGATGTGACATGCGCCTGTGCCGCGACCAGGCTGAGAACGTGACCGATCAGGCCGTCGCATTCTCAGAGGTTCAACCTGAACCACAAAAGTGAAATGGATAACCTTGGGTTGTAGTCCAGTCCTCTAAGGACTTGACATAGGGCCTTTTAAAAATTTATATAAAATTGTATACTTAATAAAAAAATCATGGAATCAGTTTTAAATGAAACTAAACTTGCAGAGGTATCAACAATAAAAAGTAATTATATTTCTAACATGGTATGATCAAGTTATGAACGAGGTACATCATGATGAACCAAAAATCTAACATAGTGATGAAAAATGATTTAATTCAAAAAGTATACTTAATAGAAATTGGGAAAAAATATGTCATTAGATTCTTGACATCATGTAGCATGTACAGTAATAGTTTCAGGGCACGAGATTAAGCATAGACAGAGATTTAAGTTGAACATGTAGGGTCGGGTATATATTCTTAACAAAACTTAGAGCATGAAATACTCATAAACGACATGATAGAAATTGGGGAAAACATAGGACTTTTGTAGCTGGGATCATGGTCTATCTAGGGTTGAATTTAATTTGTTTTTGCTTGAGAGATTACCTATCTTTAAGCGCTTTTGTGATCCTTGGGCAAGAACTTGAAGAACACGAAGAACTCCTTTTCCTAGCCTCCTCCTCGATTTCCTCATCCAAGAGCTTCTCTTCTTTGTCCTTCATACTCCAGAAGGTCAATAGGGTTGGCTAGGGAAGAATAGAGGTGTATTTGTATGTTTAGGATTATCAAAACTCCTGAAACTCTTTCCCTTCTTCCAACTCCAAATTTCCCTTAATTATCTAACATTTTACTAGCATTTATCCTTCGATTTGGCATGAGGTGGGCTCTAAAACCGTGGCCAACTAAGTAGGATAGGGTTAGGACTCTTTTTAGGATATTTATGAGTCATAATAGTGATTATCTTCCCCCTTTGTATTTTATTAATAATTAAGGTACGAATTTAAGTCTATTTATCTCCAATCCATCATTGGCTTTTGTTTTGTGGGCCCATTAATTCATGTATGAGCTTTTAATGGAAACCCATCACTTGTTTTTACTTAGTGGGTGTTAATTTATACATATTTCTTTTTAATTTAATTATTTATATCAATTTTTTTTTAAAAAAATTGAGAGTTGCTACATGCCATCAAATATGTCATTTTTCTCATAAATTGTCTCCCTCTTCTCTACTTGATAATGTTTCTCCTTTCAAACGACCTTTTGGTCTTCATTGGACTAGTCTCATCTTCGCACATTTGGTTGTGCTTGTTATCCACTTCTCCACCCTTATAACTAATACAAACTCTCTTTCAGGTTAGAAATTTGTATATTTCTTGGGTAAAGTTCACAACACAAGGGCTATTGATGTTTAAATCCCATTATAAATCTCATCTATATCTTAAGTGATCTCATTTTTTAGGAGGGCAAGTTTCCTTTTCCTTAACTAGTGAATCCTCCTCTCCCTCCTTATTGTCGAACAAGATTACTATCTAAGTTCCACATATACTCTCTCAACTTAGATTTCCTTGTTCTCCTTCTTCAATCTCCAATACTCCTTCTCCCTTGTCAACTTCGTCGTCTCCCTCTATTGGTGCTCCTCATGCCCATCTTTCCGGAGATACTCAAACTCTTTTTGTTGATGGTTCACTGCCACCTTCCCAATTGTCATCTTTCTCTCCTTCTAAACCCTATCGATGACTCCTCTTGATGATATGATGTGAAAAGCCCCAAATGTACCTCTTGCATTAAACTATCTCCATCTCCTCCATGTGCTCCTCCCCTCATGCCCTTGCTACTGCACACACTTCTACCCTTGTGGAACCAACTTATTTTACAATTGCCAACAAGTCACAAAAGTGGTGTGCTGCTATGGCAAATGAGATC
Organism: Colocasia esculenta; assembly: GCA_014218235.1. NCBI lineage: Eukaryota > Viridiplantae > Streptophyta > Magnoliopsida > Alismatales > Araceae > Colocasia > Colocasia esculenta. Next base: position 96,367,933 of record CM024753.1, read on the forward strand.
TCTACCTTACATGATAGTGGGGCATGGTCTCTTGTTCTCCTTTTACATGGCATCAATATTGTTGGCTTCAAATGGTTAGACAGGATCAAGCATCATTTCAATGGATCAATCACTCGTTAGGAAGTTAGGCTTGTTGCTAAAGCTTTTACTCAACAATATGGGTTAGATTAAATAGAGATATTAAGTCTTGTTATCAAGTCCACTACCATTTGAGCTGTGCTATATATTGCTTTCTCCAAAGGGTAGGCCCTTTACCGATTAGATGTGCACAATGCTGTACTTCACGGCCACCTTATTGAAGATATCTAAATGATGCAACCTTCTGGATTTCAGAATAGCTATATATGCTCCCCACTACGTCTGTAAACTTCATCATCCTTTATATGGACTTAAATAACCCCAATTTCAGGTTGCGTAATCACCTTTTATCACTTAGTTTTGTAGTGTCAACATGTGATCCATCTCATATTCTTATTTTATAAAGATGCAATCACCATTTATCTCTTGATTTATCAACGCTATCATCATCATAGGCAACTCATCTCAGGCTATTCATAACTTTTTTTCCGATCCCTCCATCACATTTGATCTCAAGGATTTTGGAGATCAAAATTATTTTTTAGGCATCCAAGTCCGTCGATCTACAAATACTCTCTCTTTCTTTGCCAAAAATATCTTACAGCTTCATTTTTTTTTTTTTAATGAGATAGATACCTATTAGGGAGGGCAGGAGAGCGCTCCCCCCTTCAGAGAAGAGGAGAGTAGTTCACTCCACCACTCTGCACCTGACAGGGAAGTTTTATTGATAAAAGAAGAGATTACAAAAGAACCTAGGGCCTGATAGAAGGGTAACCTATCTTATCAAGATGATAGGGACCCCTTACAGAATAGGGAATATCAGCCCAGGAATACCAAACATTCAACATTTGAGAGGTAGAACAACCTACAGCCGCCAAGGAATCTGCAACCTGGTTAGCCTCCCTGAAGATGTGGCAGATCGCAACATTCACCCGAGTACACTGGAGCAAAATGTCATTAATAACATAGAGTAAACGCCAAGGGCAGGCAGCACTGCGCTGAAGTATGCGCACTAAAACTTGTGAATCATACTCAATCAAAACAGATGTGAGACCCCTTTGATAACATAATGTCAGGCCATCCCCGAGAGCAAGAGCCTCCGACTGAAGACTTGAATGGACATCCGGGTAGTGAGCAGCGAAGGCAAACAACAAATTGCCATGTGAGTCACGTACGATACCTCCACCAGCCGCAACATCTGAAGCATGAAGATAGGCTCCATTAACATTTAACTTGAATCGACCAGAAGGGGGCAAAAACCAGCGAACAATCCTTGGAGGCAAAGGAGTGCTAGTATGCAGATTGATGCTCCAACATCTTAAGAAGTCACGCTGAGAATTAGAGAGAACAGTCCCTTTAAAAGAATGAGCATCAGCAACATCACGAACAGCAATCATCACCCTATAAATAATACAATGAGCAGACATCGCCTGAGCCTCAAAGCGACTTCGATTCCTACTACACCAGATCTCCCAAAGGGTAGCCAGGAAGAGACATCTTGAGAGAGAGCCACCAACTGAAGCGTAACTAAGGCTTGAAAGGAAGGTAAACACCCCACTGGGCACAACAGTAACATTCAAATTATTGAAGTTAAGGAAAGGGTGCAGAACCTCCCAGACATCATTGGCAATTTTCCCACGAAAAAGCAGATGTTGGATGGACTCGCACTGGGGAGCAGGACAACACGAACATTTGGAGCACAAAGGAATGCCACAAGCAGCTATGCGATCATCAGAAGGAATGCATCCGCGAACTACACGCCAAGCAAAGATAGACCATTTCAGAGGAATGCAAGAACACCACAGATTTGACCAAGAAGAACGTGTGGGTTCCCCTTGGAGGGCGGAACGCACAGACTTGGAAGAGAAGACCCCATTAGGCGCAGGACACCAGATCCATCTATCCTTACCCGAAGCATTAGAAATAGCTCCATCCAAGATCGCTGGTGGGCAGAAATTTCGGGCAGTAACTAGGTGCATTCCAGCACCATCCGAAATAGCATGCTGCACGGAACAAAACTTCTCGGGAATACCATTCCATACATGTAAAGGAAGAAAAGAACGAAGAGGGACTGAACCAGCCCAAACATCTAATCAAAAGCTGACAGTCGAATCAGGACCAGATATAATAATTCTGTGATTAGAGCAGATAAGACCGGCAGCAAGCTTCCATAACCTTCGTTCCACTCGTTCCACAGCCAGCATAATGTCAAACGAAGCTTCCAAATAGTGAGCCTTATGAAGATATTTAGCTTTAAAAAAGGAAGTCCACAGGGAGGTAGAAGAAAGAACTCTCCAAAGCAGCTTGGTTCTAAGAGCCACTTGCATACCACGAATGTCCAGAATCCCTAGACCGCCAAAGGAAATAGGTTTAGACATGTCATGCCAGGACACCCAATGCTTTTTAGGAGACCCCTCATAAGAACCCCAAAAAAATTTTGCCAAAAGCCTGTTGAACGCTTTCACAACCGAACCTGGAATAGCTTGGGCTGACATGGTATAAATAGGAAGAGCAGATAGAACATGTCTCACAAGCACAAGCCGCCCACCATAAGACAAGAACCCGGACTTCCATAATTGTAGTTTTGCTGCTGTTTTGGAAATAATATGGCTGAAATAGACTGGTTTTTGTCTACCACAAAAAAGAGTCACACCAAGATACCTGAAGGGGGGGGGGACGCCTTCACAAAGCCAGACAGACCAGCAATAGATCGACCAAGGGATAAAGGCGTGCGATGAGAAATAATGAAGGCGCTTTTGGATACATTAATGATCTGGCCAGAAGAAGCTTCGTATTTTGCTAAGAATCTCATCAAATTTTTTATATGCCGGGTTGAACCATTGAAGAAAATAAGAGTGTCATCGGCGAACAATAGGTGAGAGATAACTGGGCATCTCCGAAGGGTGAAGTAAGCCCCCCCAATAAATCACTGGTACAGCTTGAAAGACCCTTGCTGAGCACCTCCTCTGCAAGAATAAAAAGCGCAAGAGAGATAGGATCTCCCTGACGGAGACCCCTACTCGATTTGAAAAAAACATTAATTTGACCATTGAAGAGAACCGAAAACTAGCAATTAGATATGAGAGGAACAATGATAGAGATGAACTGCAAAGAGAAACCAAAACGTTTAAGAACAGCAATAAGGAAATCCCACTCCAACCGGTCATAAGCCTTTGCCATATCCAGCTTAAAGATGACATTACCACCACGACATTTTCTTGCCAAGTGTTGAACCATCTCCCCAGCCAAAGCAATATTTTCAGAAATATAATGACCCTTCGTAAAAGCACCTTGTTCTTCTGAAATAAGAATAGGAAGGATCTGGGCAAGCCTGTCACTGATTATCCGAGATATGATTTTATAAAAGAAATTGCAAAGGCTTATAGGTCTGAAATCCGCACAGGTACGTGGGTGATCCACCTTGGGGACCAATGCAATGAGAGAGGAAGTGAAGGACCTGGGGAGAGCATGACCACAGAAGAACGCCTTTACAGCCAAACAAACATCACCGGCAATAAAATTCCAACAGTCCCAAAAAAAATGACCAGTAAAGCCATCAGGACCCGGGGCACTGTCCGGGCACATAGTAAAAACAACTCCCTTGATTTCAGCAGAAGTGGGGATATCACAAAGCATATGATTTTGTTCAGCATTCAACGCACAGGGAATAGAATCTAACACTTCTGAGTGAATGGAATGAGAAGCTGAGGTAAAAGCACTTTCAAAATGAGAGACAAACATGGAGGCCATTTCAGACTTATCATCCACAACGGAGCCATCATCACCATGAAGAACATTGATAGCCGATCTCCTTCTTTGGATCACTGCACAGGCATGGAAAAATTTTGTGTTTTGATCACCCTCCTTCAGCCATTTAATTCTAGACTTTTGTCTCCAGAAGATTTCTTCCTGAAGATGAACACGATTAAGATTGGAACGAGCTTCTTCAAGACGCTCCTTGTTAAGAGAAGATGGGTCATCATCAAAATCCTCCTCAGCAAACCTGAATTTTTCCTCAGCCTCCTGACATTTATCAACAATGTTTTTGAAAACATTCTTGTTCCATGCTCTAAAGAAAGTCTTCATATGCTTCAATTTCATAGCCATAGCAATAAGGGGAAAAGAAGAACAAGGCGCTGCTGCCCAGGCCTCAGTGGCATCAGCAATGAAACTATCATGGGAAGTCCACATTTGTTGGAAACAAAATCTAGAAGGCACACCATGATTATTCAGATCAGCAGTAATAAGTAAAGAACAGTGATCGCTGCAAGCTCTAGACAAATGACAGACAGAAATCTGCGGGCATCTTATAGACCACTCGCCATTAAGAAAGACACGATCCAGTCTTGCCCAAATCCCATTTGCTTGTTGACCATTGTACCAAGTGAATTTACCGCCAGAAAACCCAGCATCCTCTAACCCAGCAGCCGAGACACAAGCCTGAAAATCAGTCATAGACCTTTCAAAGGCCCTCCTACCACCTCTCTTCTCAGAAAGATCAAGAATACTGTTGAAATCGCCACCAACAATCTAGGGGATAGAACAAGAAGAAGCAAAATCAATCATATGTTCCCAAAGGATACGCCGATCAGAGAGAATACAGCTGGCATGGACCACAGTAATGAAGATATCACAAGCAAAAAGAGCAGTTAAACGAACTGTAATATGCTGGTCAGAACAAGAAGACACAACCATCTGAAGCTGAGACTGCCAGAAAATCCAGATCCTTGCATTATCGCTAGTATTGGACACACTAGAAAACATTTTTAACTTGTCCTTGTACCTGGTAATCTTAGATGGATGAAGCTTCGGCTTAATAATAGCCAAGAACAACACATTATGAGATCTCACAAGTTGCTTCAACCTACTAACAGAAGGAGTATTACCAATACCCCTTATATTCCAAATTAGTGCCTTCATTAAATCAGATACTGAGAGGAGTTAACAGAGGCGCTCCTGCGCAAAGAGGTACGAGTTTGGACACCTTCTGGTCTGAGCGACCCCTTGCCCACAAAATTAACATGAACCTGAGTAGGATCTGGAGGTTCAGCCTGACTGCGAATTTGAAATTCTAGAGGTTTTCCAATTTGATCACCAGAAATGGAAACAAACTCATCAACCGGATTAGCATCTTGACCAGCAGAGGAAGATAACAACTCAACATCACCACCAACCATTTTGAGACACTTACCAAGTTCCACATTACCAGGAATAACAGGCGGAGGATCAGCAAGACCTTGCACTCCTCCCATGCTCAGGGGGACATGATTATCCTCCGATAATGGAATAGCGCCTAGATCAACAATTAAATGAATACCATCCTGTTTCTCACACAACCCATCAGCCAGAGCCACCTCACCAGTATCCAGAATAGGGACATCGGTAGAGATATTGTTCAATCCACCCACAGGATCAGACTCCTCTACAAAACGGGAAACATCGCCGTCCTTAGGAATAGGACGCCATTCTTGACGAGAAACAATAGCTGGGGGAACTATAGCTTCTTTGATAGGGGGGATAACAGCTTCTATAACAGGGGGGATCACAGCTTCTTTAACAAATGAGACTTTGCAGTTGGATATCAGGTGACCTAGACGATGGCAAGAATGGCAAAAGGATGGAGGGTTCGGAAATAACAAAGGCTGCCAGAAACCGCTAGACCCATAGCCAACCCACATACGTTCCGGAAGTTTTTTCGAGACGTCAAGCTGAATACAGACACGAGCAGCATGCGTTCTAGTTAAACATTCAGTGTCCCTGTGAACCTGTAGAACCTGGCCAATACTTCCCACAATAGAGCGGATCATAGCATCATTATAAAAATTTGCTGGAAGACTCGGTAGATCCATCCAAACAGGAACCAGTGAAGAGTCCTTATCTGGGGAAAAGTCCATGGTCCATTGAAAGAAACGGAATAAACGACCTTTCACATATAGGGAATCCTTCAATAAAACCTGTAGATAGTCCTCTTGATTTTGAAACCTTAGGAGAAGATGTCTCCCATCCAGCGCACTAATGACGAAGTCTTGCTTGAAACTGAATCTTTGAGCCAGGTGCAGGCGAATCTCCTGGAAGGAAGGACGGCCAAGGGGGGTCCTCGCAATGATAGCAAAAGCTAGAGGAGAGCAAGATATCCGTACCTCGTCCATGGAAAAGAAAGCAGCCGGTTCACCAGAATCCGTACGAGTAGGCACGTGAACCTTCAGGGGCAGGGACGAAGGCTGAATAGATTTCATCACGACTTGGGCAAAGGAGGGCCCATCTTGAACATCCGGAGTCGCACGTTGCAAAACCTTGGTCGCTTGGGGAGGAGGCAGCGAGGACGTGGGGTCTTGCATGGGCATGGGCGTACAATCAATACTGGGGGCCGAAGACGTCAAACCCAGGGGAACCGTTCGCCCGTGAGCAGGGCCTGACCACGTCGCCAGGCGATCACCAAGGGAAGCAGCAGGCGCAGGGGGACAGGAAGAAGGGCCCGGAAGCGAGGGGGAGGACCCACGCTCCCCCCCCCCCCCCCCCCCCCCCCCAGGCCAGACATGGCGACGGCGGCCTAGGGTTTACCAGAATCGCAGTGGAGGAGGCGGATGGCACTCATGTAATTTTTGACCGAGAGCCATCTTACAGCTTCGTTCGATCGAGTAGGATGCTAAGTTATCTTACTACTCCATCAGCGATATCCTATTGTCTCTCGAAACATTATGATGATCCTCTACCTGATCCAAGTGAATACCATAGTACTATATATTAACTCCTCACAATATCTCTATCACCAGACGGGATGTTGCATTTGCTATCAACAGAGTATCACAATTTCTTTCAGCTCCCACCATTGAGCATTGGTCTGCAGTAAGGCATATTCTCTGCTATCTGAAAGGCACAACGACTCGTGGTCTTCTTTTGTGAACGTCCAATCTCTCTCTCCATGTATATTCAGATGCAGATTGGTTTATCTCTGCCCCGACAATAGGCATTCCACCACTGGTTTTAGTGTCTTATTAAGCACCAACCTCACATCTCTTGGGGTGCTAAGAAGTAACATACAAATTGCACGATCAGGCACGTACCGAGTCCAAATTAAATGGGTGTTGTCACTGCTGTCGTCACTTAGCTTCTGTGGACGCAGCATGGCATCTTCTTCGAGAACTATATATGCATTCCCCTCACTTCTGCACCTATCATCTCCAGGCACGATCCGTTTCAATTGAACTAATTTGTATTACACATCATGTGGCATCAGCAGTGTTAAATAAGCAGCTGGGTAATATTGCGTGAAAGGACGACCCTTCAAATCAGTAATTTTCGCCATCGTGTGACACACCATTCACCACTAATTTTGGGGGGAGAAGAGACATGTATGCAAGGCAGCAAAATATCGGTAACGAAATAGGAGAAATTGAAGAAGGGTACTGACTTACCAGCTGTTTGCTCTCGTCTTGGTAGAGAGCGACGATGTCCCCGCACCTAAGGCCGTTCTTCCTCACGTACTCCCCTGCACATATCGAGCGTACAAATTAAAATGAACAAGTCCTGATATATATATATATATATATATATATATATATATTAATACTGTCGCGCGGAATCAAGAAAGATTTAAGCACTTTAATTAGGAATTAGAGGATGAGGAGATGCCGATGATGCGGCGTCGGCGACCATATATATGAGACTCTTATGTATGTATGTATGTATAGGTATACATATACTTGCATGGCTATTGTTGGAAGACTTAATTTAGGAAAGACCATGAATAATGACCACGTACGTGGACGATGACGTTGCCGACTTGTTGCATGCGAAGAAGAGAAATATATATATGGTATTACAGGAAAAAAGAAAGAAAAGCAGGGTGTAATCTTTCCCACCGATGGACGTCCGTCCATCCCTCCTCCTCCCCCACAACGTACCTGTGTTCTCGAGCACGTACATCCGGCTCTTGTTATTGGGCCAAAATCTGACGCAAGTGAAATGACAACAGTCATACATCGTTATTATCCCTCGCATGCATCCAATATGGATTGATTAATATTCAATTTACAATTTAATTTAACTAGTGGTAGTGCAAATTAATTATAAACAGCAACAAAAAATAAGATCCCATCGCGGTGAACTAATTATTTAATTAAAGCAGCTAGCTAGCTAGATATTAAGAAAGATACTTTTTAGGAGAGAACACGAACCTGTATCTCATCCTCCAGGCATCAGGAGAGAACATATCTTTCACAGTGAGCTGGATCCCCTCTTTCACCGCCAGGAATGGGAGATAGATCTCGGATTCCCTCTGCGCATTATATATAATTCCAATTGGGAGTGAACATGCATGCACGCAGGGGAGCAAGCGAATTAAGAAGAAGATATATGTATGCCGATCGATCATGCATGATCAGGATATATATCTGCAAACGCCTAGGTGTACGTGTTTGGGTCCGGTGCATTCTCTTTGAATTCCTGATGAGTCGATCGTGCTACGTGCTTACGGATTTAAAAATGCCAATAAGGAAATGTCGGCCCCGTCCAGTCCACTTGTGGGCGCTGCAAACTTATGTGATCTGAACAGAGCCTTCTCATCAGAGGATACGAAATTTAACGGGTTACTAGTGGGCAATTGGACGCCAACCTCCACGCACGCATTCCGAGCCCCGCCACAGACAAGGCAGTCCCCCTCAAGTCACGAGCACTGCACAAGGCGCCACTCACTTGATCACTCACTCTATTGTGTTGTGTGTCTCCGACGTGTGTGCGTACGTGTCACACAGAGAGACAGAGAGAGAGGGAGACGTTGTGTTGTAGCTTTAACAACTTAAACAAGTGTTAACAGAGGTGGAGCTGCATTTTGCATCGACATTAATGGGTGCGGGGGGCGGGTGGTTGCCATTGGCTGTCCATGTGGCCAATCTGCTTTTGGCCAGAGACTCCTTTTCAAGCGAATCAGAGACGATCACTTCGCCCCATTATTGTATTAATGTCAAGGGCCGGCGATCTTCAGGCATCAACGAGAGAGAGAGAGAGAGAGGAGAGAGGAGAGAGAGAGAGAGATGGGAAGTGGTGATAATACCTTGGGGAGGACTATCCGACCCAGAGAAGTGACGTCGCTGTTCTTGAGCTCTTTGTGAAGTACATACCTCAGTCCCTGATCAGTTCGTTCCAGAAGGTACATCACAAAATTACTAACATGCATGTAGAGGAAAACCGGCCAGAAGACTTATAAAGGGCAGATGGCAATATGAAAGACAGTGCCGAACCACGGAGGCGGAAGGGAAGCGGGGCTGTGGTTTGAACATGACAACAGGAGCGCGAGGACGAAATCATGGGCACGAGTAGTGGTGGTGGTGCAAGAAAGAGACAGGAAAAAAAAGGTTCCGAAAAACCGCCACAAGTCAGGGAATTATTAAAGAGAGGAGATATAAGGCGGCTGCAGTGTGCGCGCAGTAAGCAAGTAGTATAGCCGAAGAGAAGAGAAGAACGCCGCACCATGTGAACGGTTGGGAGAAGCAAGGGTATGGCACGATCAGCGGGGGACTTGTTCCTAGCTGTATTGCGGAGGCCACACCCTGCATTCCTCCTCCATCTCTTCCCTGCAGTGGGCGTGGAAGAGGACGACGAAGGGCAAGAGCTGCTCCTACGCGGAAGTACGAAGCGAGGAACGACGCAGTTGCTCATCTGCCTCGCCATCCTCCTCTTGCTCCTTGCCGCTTTCGCCATGCCACTCCATTGCTGCATCTGGAATTCTAGCCAACCGATCTGTTGCTGCTGCTCTTCTTCTCGTGACTCCGGTGGGAGGAGGACATCTCCTCCTCCATCCGCTCCTCTTCCCGTCTCTATAACGTATTTGTCCTCAGGCACTGCTGTCTCTTGTGGTCCTCCGCCCATTTGATTTCCTTCGTCCAACAAGTTCCCAAAGACGGCAGGACCGTTTTCGTTGGCCCACGGTAGCACTTCTCCCTCCCAGCAGCTGGAATAGTATTCCTCCTCACCCAACACTTGTGGAAATGTTATGGGGAAGAGCGGGAACACCCCTGAGCCGGAGAGATCGTCAGCGGGAGGAGGAGGCGGTCCGAACGGGTGACCGGCCGGTGCTTGCAGCTGCTGCTGGTGATGGCGAAATTCCTTGCCGTGCTGGCTCCCACGGAGATGAAGGTAGCTGTAGTGCGGTGTCAGCGGCGGCGGAGGCGGGAGGAATGGCATCGTGTACATCTCGTCTGGAGGAGACGGCAGAGACGGTGGTGGGGAGGCCGCTGGGTTGTGGGGCCGCGCAGGCCGGTGGCGGCGGTGGAGGAGGAGGACGAGGCATTCGCGTCGCCAGGGCTGGACATGGAGGGGTGGTGAGGGGGAGGTGTTAGGCTGGGGGAGAGGGGGGTGGTAGGCGAAAAGGTGGTGATGATGAGAGGGCGATGATGATGGGGAGGAGAATAAAGTTGAGGGTGGGGAAGAGGGCACCGGAAGACGCCAACCGTAAGGTTCCACTTCGAGGAGGAGGACGACGAAGTACGCGGCGGGCAAGCGGAGGAAGGTGATACGCGGCGGTCGAGCAGAGGTGGAGGCGTTGGGCACCCATGTGCATGTGCAGAACTAGTTAGAACCCGGGGGTGCTAATGGTAAGAAGATGTTCATGCTGTGGTGAATTACGTCGAACGGGCGCCCGCCGGGGGGGGGGGGGGGTGTCATCGGGCATAAAGGATGGAGAAAGTTGCACGGAGAAGCGGGCTCGAGCGCGGAGGAAAGAAAGCGGAGGAGATGGAAGCGTGGCGGCTCAGGCGGGGACACATGGTAGCCCGAGAACCCTCTTGGGATTTGTCTTCTTTCCTTCCAGAAAGCGCGCTCTCTCTCTCTACTCCCCCTCCTCTTTCCCGCCTAAACCTAAAATTGTTTGCCACCTTCGATCTACAAAGCGAAGTTCGCGTATGCATTCTCCGCGAGCCTTTTGCTGAGAGAAAAAAAGAAAATTTTTAGTAACTCGTTATTTTTAAAATAATAAATTTTTTTAAAATTACATAAAAATATGAAATAGTTAAAATTTATTAATTAAAAATAAATGATAAAATTTGATTAACGATTGTACATGAGTTATTGGGGTAAAAAAGAGAGTCAAATTGATAGATTAGAGATAAATATGTTAAAATTTGTAACTAAATTATGATAATTAAAAAGAGACAAATAAATCACTAATATGATTCATATATACATCACAAGAAAATACGGCTATAACGACTACATGAGTTATTGGGGTAAAAAAGAGAGTCAAATTGATAGATTAGAGATAAATATGTTAAAATTTGTAACTAAATTATTGATAAATTAAAAAGAGACAAATAAATCACTAATATGATTCATATATACATCACAAGAAAATACGGCTATAAACGACCGCTTTTATGACCGAACATTCAGTCACTATTTGGTCGCAAACAACGACCATATAGCGACCGACTTAATCGGTCGCACAATTGTGACCAACTAGAGACCGAATTCATTAGCGACTGAACTAAGTTTGGCCATTCATTGGTCACAGTTGTGCGACCGATTAGCGACCAAATTATCGATCGCAGATCAGTTGCTGAATCCCTAACTTTACCACCCCCATCACCCCCCGTTCCCTCTCACACCAGAGACCCAAGGGCGTCTCTCTCTCTCACTGAAGCTGTTGTCGCTGCGCTGCTTGTTGCCGTCGCTATTGTCGCCTTCTGCCGTTGCCGTCGTCGCTGCCTGTTGCCGTCGCCATCGCCGTCGACATCGTCGCCGCCGTCACCGCCACCGCATCCGGTCGTCTCCACCGTTCAGCCTCCGGTGAGCTCCTCCACTCCCCCTCCCCCGGCACTTATCTGACATTCCTGCCCTCCCCTTTCGATTTGCCATGCTCCAATCGATTTTATACTATTTTTTGAAGTGGAATGGGCCGAAGGACCTTCCTAATCAGCGCCGCTAGCATTCTTCCTATTCTTCGTTTCGATCTATTCTAGTGGGTAATCTTTCTTTTCTGGTCCCTCGTAGTGTGTGCATGCTATGGTTGCTTCCTTGCTTCCGATGGATTGTGGATCTGAGCACATTTTGTTGGATTCCATGGATGGAACTTCTTGGACGTGGGGGAATGGATGGGTTCTTGGTCTACATATGGGAACAGGATCAGGGGTACGTGGGGTGTTTTATTACCTGATGGCGATGTGGAAGGAGAGGCAATGGTGTGTGAACGAAGTGACGTTAATGTGGTGGTCTTCTTATCTAGTGAGGTAAGTTGCTACTGATTATGTGTTTGGGTGGTGGTATAAGGGGAGGTGTGGTGGTCGTGTGGAGTATCAGATAGCGGTGGAGAATTTGGTTCTATTGTGATGGTGGGAGTAGGATGTTTATGTGGGTGTGGTTTCTGGTGTTCGCAATGGAAGAACGATGGTGTTAGAGGTATTTGATGTAGAAGTTGTGAGGAAAGGGAAAATGTCCTCGTGGAAAATGATGTCTCTATTGGCCAAAATTGTTGTATATTGTACAACAATAATATCTCTACGCTGCTTAGGTTTGAGTAATCAACAAAATACTCGTATTTATATCGGATGATTAACTAAACAATATTGTATGTATAAATATATAACATGTTCATTAGATAAAATACATCATGCTCAAATAATTAAGTTATGTGATTTATTTCCTAAATAGAATGTTAGATTTCATGTTAGCGGGAGCACCCTTGTTTGCATATGGAGCCTTTAAATCGGGTACCCAGCATTTGGCAGTGAATTCAGGTGGCAATTATGTTAGCATCTTATATTTAAAATTTTGCAGGTCATCTCTATCATCACGGGAATTGATCCCCAAATAAAGATGATTAAAATTAAGAAAGACCCTGATCGCCACCAAAGTAGTTGCAGAGGATGATGGTATGAAGAACAAGTGCTAACTACCTTGGTATAGGAAAAAGGTGCAGAAGGAACCTGGTTGAATGAATGAACGCGATAAGAAAGTTGTCACCTTCTGAAGAACGCGACTAGATGTCTGTCGCCTTCTGCAACAGAAGAGGGAGATTGTTGTTCTTTGTCTTCCTACTCCTTAGCCTGCCAAGGGGCAAGAGCCTCGTACCTGTAATGTCTTCTTTAACCTGTCAAGTACATCAAAACAAAAGAAAACCCATTAGAAACTCGTTTGGTGATGTACCTATCCCAAAATAATGAAAGAACATGAAAATATAGAGGGAACTCATGTGGGGTGGTGTTTTAACCCCTTTAGGTGTTTAAAACTGGTGTGTGTGTGGAGTGATCTAATACAAACTACAAAAAGAAACGGATCTAAACGTGCATGTGTGAAGAAAATTAAGAGAAAAGCATGAAGAACATGAGAGAGAAAGTATAGAGGTGAAGAAAACGCCCTGGTGGGTACTTCCTGGTTGTCTGGAGGTTGAGAAGCCTTCTGGAGATTCGTAGCTCTCTGGGAGAGGAAGAAGAAATGTCAAGAGTCCTCAAAACCGTGCCTTATTGACTCTTTTATAGGCCATTATTCCTGAATAGGATGGGAATGGAATAATGAGTTGGAATTCGAGTTTAGGTAACTGTGCTCATGTAAGGAGAGTTAGAACGTGGCAAGGGGGTTCTGAGGAAGGTTTCCTCCAAGTTTGGCAAGATTTGGAGATCTCTAGACCCACCAAAAGACGGATTATTGATGAATAGCAAGGGTCAGAGTGTGAATAGGAAAGCCACGTTGCATAGGCACGTGAAGGAAACCATAACGTGATAGGCTTTGTGTCGCTATCAGGTAGCGACGCCTCGATACGTGCCTTCCATAGAAGGAAGTCTTGAAGCATTTTTTTGGCAATTTTCATGGAATTAAAAGGCCAAATGAGAACGTGACGTATCGAGGTGTCGCCTTCTTGAAATGATCGATTATTTCTTGGAGGCAATCGATGGAGGCATGAACGCGACAGAAAGGGCATCGCCTTCTGATATGAACGCGACAAGGACATTGTCGCCTTCAGAATCTTACAGCATATGACTTATTCAAAGTGTCTGATCTCCTTGCATGGGTATCAGATGGATGCACGGTTTGCGGCGTTGGATTTCCAACTCAAAGAGCTACAAGATGATGATGAAGACTGATTGATTTTACCAGGAAGAGCCCACCAGGGTGATGAACTAATAGAAAAATACCATGATCGGATAAAGCCAGCTGGGCGATGATGAGTCAAGGTGGTTCGTCAATGATGTGACAAGGAATTTGGCTCATCTTATGGGTCGAAAATGGGTGTCTAAAGATTGCCCCTCTTTGATGCCTGCTTTGCAAGGGAGTAGAGCGATAGTGGAGTGGAGATGGCATGAAATGACGATGTAGTGGAATGAAGTGGAATGAGATGAAAAGCGGGCATCAAGGTAAAGAGACACCCATTCTGAACGAATAAGCAGCGAGAATTATCCGGAGGACTTCGAACATGGCGGGAACAGAGTGCATGGATGCTTCCAATCTGGGACGAATAAAGATTAAAAGAAAAGAAATGATCAACCTCTTGATGAAGAGGTACCCTGGCCATGTTAGGCTTGCATGTTTCGTTCATTAGGGGATAGTGTTGTCCCGCCGGGTCGATTCAAACTCTGGCCTTCGAGTGGTTCACGGCTAATGAGCGGGACCAGTAGGGAATGGGATGATTGATATAATTAATGGAGATGAGAGGAATCCTGAATAGTAACCATACTGGCAAACTGAACCGTGCAACGAGCTCAAAGTGAACTTTCAAATTCGGAGTGGAATGGAATTCCTTGTGTAACACCATGAAAATTCAGTAATTTAAAAATTAGAAATAAATAGAAATAAATAATTTCTATATTATCAGAATGGTAGAACATACGTACCACTATCGTACGTGCAAGAACACATCGGAAAATTCCATAAAAATTATAAATCAACCCCAAACATTATTCCCAAGTGTTGAAAAAATTTGTGCAACGAAAAAATCTGATTGGCCAAGTGTACGTCACAAGGTGACTAATTACCCAAATTAGGAAACTAAGTAGGAAAACTGTTAACGGGGAAAAATAACACGACCATAAATTAAATAAATATGTTGAGAGACTTCCAACATCATGTACTAATGACCCAAAATCAAAATTGGGCCAATGGATCACTTTTGGCCCAAGAATAAAATTGGAGCAAGAAATTACCCAAAATTCGTACATGTAATTATGGGTAATTGGGAAGGGCAAATTAGGGCTTAAAATAGTGCTATTAGCCAAGCATAGCAAGCCAAATCGTGGCCAACCATGCTTAGCACCTTCCTATGGTGTAGCTACTTCATTTGGGAGGAGAAATCCCAATTTTTGGAAGGTGCCATGCAGAATTCGCAGGCCACCTTTCCTAGTCCCATTAGGGCATGGCTTAAACCTTAAAACTATAAGAAATCACCACCAAACTTTTAGGGTAAGTTTGGCATTGAGTTGAGGTCGTGAGGAGCAAGCTAGGGCGCAGGAGGAGAGGAGAACGACTGGGGAAAATAGAGGTTCTTCCTCAACCTCGCTCTGCATCGACTGGGCTATTGCGTCTCTTACATTCGTCCAAAGGTAGGTGATCTCGAACCAAAAACTAAATGAAACCTATACCATCTTGTAGTGCCGCATGTCTAGTTTCATATGCAAGTGATTTTCCCAATTTTCATGGTGTATCCGTCGAGTTATAAGTGTTTTCCTTAAGTCGCGCATGTTTAGGGCTTTTTGTGTTCTTCATATATTTCATGTGAATCAAGACCAAATTAGATCCGACCCTAAACATGAAAGTTCTTCTACTAGTTGTCCTTGTCATATCTCATGTGGAGAGTTTGTCTAAATGTCATTATATTTCAAGTTATAGCCTATCATGAAGGTAGCAGCGTTTCCTACGTTTTTAGGTTGGGGTCTGAATCGCGACCGGACCAGGCGACGCGATTCCAATGCCTGGTATCACGTCGGCCGTGGCCGTTGCGATTCGCTAAAAAGCGACCGTGAAGTTTGTCACGATTCGTTGTTTGATCAGTGAACTATCTGAGTGGAACTATGCACTGCGTGGATTTCAGCGCTTGTCTGATTTGCGATGAGAACACCCGTCGCAATTTGTTATGTTTTCCCGCTCAACGTTTTGCCAATTTTTTATATTACTATTCTAAATGCTTTTCATGAACACGATGGGGTATCCCATCACGATTCAAGGTTAAAGGCGACCAGGTAAACCACCGTGATTTCTTCTCTTCAAAGTTAGCCGTATTTGACTGTACACCGTGTTATTAAATGCATCTACTGTGTATGACGCGATTCAAAGACCGACTCGAGACTGTTTGACTTGTTACATAGTGTTACATAGTGTGCATTCTTGGTCTGTAATCATTCTTGAAATCCTTTTGAGATGATTCTATTCTTGAATTATCTGTCCATTGCATATGGAATTCAATAATTGAGATATGATATTCGTTCTATTCAGCTGTTTGACTTGTTAGAAATGCAGGCATTATCATCATGCTCATGTTCATATCCTGCTTCTTTAAAATGTTAATCATGTATATTTGTGCCCGCACATTGAGATGTAAATCCTACTGAGCTAGTTCACTCACCCTATCATCCTATCCTTTTCAAGTAGTGATGAGGATCCGGTGGACTCCGATGGGGATGAGGATCCGGTGGACTCCGATGGGGCATGGTAAGAGTGAAGAGCACCCGTCTTATGAGGAGTCGACGGTTTATGAATAGATGTTTGAGTAGTTCATGTAATAGTGAAACATTTTCATGGGGTTTTTATTTGAATAATGGACCCTTTAGTTGGTTCCTTAGATGTAGGGTTTTTTAATTAGTTGAATGGAAATGAAATAAAGAGTACTTTTGTTGACAATATTATTGTCTCAAGTGTGTTGTTATATTTAGTTGTTACTCTGTGTTACTCAACTGTGATACTTACGTTTGTATCATTCACGCATCCCGATATTTATTCTGCTGCTAAATATCGAGGCTTGATAGTTGGTATCAGAGCCTGAACTTTAGGGTCCAAGGGAATAGGAATATGGAATGAAACCAGATCACATGAGTTAAAATCTGTCATACCTAATGTGAGCTTGGGTAGAGCTATGGGTATAGGAGTCACATGTGTTATACTTAGATGTCTAACTTATATTATTATCTTGAAGGTACTTATTACCTCAATGGCTGCTGAACGAGCCCAGGCTAGAAACATGCAACAAACTTTGCAAAACTTGACTCAGGCAATACTGCAAGCCACACAGGGTGGGGGTAACCACGGAGCCAGTGATCTCCATCGGAATTTCTGAAGTATGGATCCACCTAGGTTTGAAGGAAGTACTAACCCAGATGTTTTTGAACACTGGGTTAAGGAAATTGAAAGAATATTCAGGGTCATGCAATGCGCGGACCAAGACAAGGTACTGCTGGCAACTTTTCAATTGGAAAAGGATGCCAGGGCATAGTGGGAGTCGGTTGAGGCGACTCTGGAAGGACAACAACTAACATAGGCTCAGTTCATTGAATGTTTCAACACCAAGTACTTTTCTGAGAGAATCTAGGAGCAGAAGGCAGCCGAGTTTGCGGCTCTGAAATAGAGGGGACTGATTGTGGCCAAATATGAGGCCCAATTCTCTCGTCTGTTCCGATATGCTGTGCACTTGATTGGGATAGAAAGAATGAAGGAAAAATGCTTTCTGATGGATTTAGGCCCCAGTATCACTCAACTAGCACCAATGGACATTCAAACTTATGCGGACATGATAAAGAAGGCTCAATTACTGGAAGATGCTATGGGACAACTGAAAGAATCAAAGGGAAGTCTATGAAGAGAGAGCAAGTGTCTGCTACCGGAAAGTATCAACTGACCATTGGGAGGAAAAGGCTCAGTGGATGTTTTACTCAATAAGCCGATAGAAGCCGAAGGAATTAGACAAGAAGTTGGTGGTGGCTAATGAGGAAAGATGCAAACATTGTGACAAAGCTAGTCACCGGTCTGAACAATGCTGGAGAGCATAAGGGAGATGCCTGCATTGTGGAAGTCGTGACCCCAGGATTTTTGACTGCCCAATGCTGAAAGAACAAGCCCCTCAAGACAAGCGTCCGAATGGACAAAGGAGGCAAGGCCGCTTACAAGCTATTCAGGAGCCTGAAGCTGTGGAAGAAGGAGGTGTAATTGAAGATACACTTACTATTCTTTCCCGTTCCACATATGTTCTATTTGATACAGGAGCTACGCATTCCTTCATATCTCAAACTGTTGTTGACACCTTGGCTATAAAACCCGTCCCAATGAAATCCGGAATAGTTGTGTCAACCCCGATTGGTCCTGGCACCAATCTTAGAAACCATTTGCCATCTAGTGAAGTGTTGATTGACACTCAAAATCTACCTGCAAATTCAATATGCATGGACATAGAGAGTTATGATGTGATACTAGAAGCAGACTGGTTGTTTGAACACGGGGCTAGTGTCAATTGTAAGAGAAGCCAGGTAACCTTTAGTCATTACCCAAAACTAGTTTTCTCAGGAGATAGAAACTACAGGAGATTGTCACTCATCTCTAAACCACCAGACAAAAGGATGATGAGGAAAGGTTGTATGGCCTTTCTTGCTGCTGTTATCATCATAAAGAAGGCAGTCAGGATTGAGGACATCCATATTGTCAGTGAGTACATTGACGTCTTTCCCGAAGACTTGCCAGGAATCCCTCCTGATCGAGAGGTCAACTTTACCATTGAGTTGGTCCCTGGAGCAGCACTAGTATCTAGGGCACCATATAGAATGTCCCCTGTAGAACTGAAGGAATTGAAAGAGAAACTGATGGAACTGCTGAAGAAAGGATTTATCCGACCAAGCACGTCACCATGGGGTGCACCTGTCCTCTTTGTCAAGAAGAAAGATGGGTTGATGAGCTTGTGTATAGATTATAGACAATTAAACCAGTTAACCATCAAGAACAAATATCCCCTGCCAAGGATCGATGAGTTATTTGATCAACTATCTGGAGCTAAATATTTCTCTAAGATAGATATTAGATCTGGCTATCACCAATTGAGGATCAAAGGAGAAGACATACACAAGACAACCTTCCGAAGCAGGTATGGGCATTATGAATTTATTGTTATGCCTTTTGGACTAACAAATGCCCCTGCAGTTTTCATGCAGTTGATGAATAGTATCTATCGCCCATATCTTGATAAATTTATAGTGGTATTCATCTATGATATATTGATCTATTCCAAAACAAAGGAAGAACATGAGGAGCATTTGAGGATTTCATTGCAAATTCTGAGGGAGAACAAATTGTATGCCAAGCTAAGTAAATGCGAATTATGGCTTGAGGAGGTATCCTTTCTAGGGCATGTGGTAACCAAGGATGGTATCGCTGTTGATCCATCGAAGGTTGAGGCATTGTTGAAGTGGGAAAGACCGACAAGCATCACAAAGATTATGAGCTTTCTGGGATTAGCTGGATATTACTGAAGGTTTATAAAGGATTTCTCAAAGATTGCAGTACCATTAACCAAGCCAACCCAGAAGAAAAATCCATTTGTGTGGACTGATGAATGTGAAGAGAGCTTTAACAGTTTGAAGAAGTGTTTGACTACTGCTCTTGTCCTCGCCTTACCCACTGGAATGGGTCTGGGATGTGTCTTAATGCAACAAGGGAAAGTGATAGCATATGCCTCAAGACAATTGAAGATCTACAAAGTAAACTACCCGGTTCATGACCTGGAGTTAGCCGCTGTAGTGTTCGCCCTGAGGATTTGGAGGCATTACATTTATGGTGAGCAATTTATAACAATAGTTTGAAATACTTATTCTCACAGAAGGAACTCAATATGAGGCAAAGGAGGTGGTTAGAACATCTGAAAGACTTCGACTTTTCCATTCAATATCACCTAGGAAAAGCCAATGTAGTGGTAGACGCTCTAAGTAGACAACCAGAAGCTATGCTAGCTTGTATGATGTTGGGCGAGTGGAAGTTACTGGAGCAATTTGCAAGTTTGAATTTAGACATGGGAAAGAAGGAGAAACAAGTAATTGTAGACACGCAAATTTGACTCCATCGCGGACAAAATTCATGTTGCGCCATAATGCCACAAATGGCCCTCATATTGCCTTGCAAGAGTGTTTTCTCATTATTTCTGGATCTCACCCATTCTTCCCCGGTGCTTCCCCTCCATTTTCAAGGCCCATGGAGGTCGTGGGTAGAAATCCTTGTCGCGATAGGTATGGCGGTCGCAATCGAAACGCGTCCGGCATGGTCGACGCGACTCCATCAAGTCGCGCCGGGCATGTTGGGCGCGACCATGACGACTGGCCCTTGTCATGACGGGTTTGGGGGACACATTTTGAAATGCGTCCGGCATGGTGGATACTACTCCATTGATTCCCATTTTTGCGCCGGGCATGCGGGATGTGACCAGGCCAAAGGGTCCTTATCGCGGCGGCCTTCCGCAACGCGACAAGGAATTTGCTTATTTTATTTACGGAGACTGCCCATTGCCACTTCATGAACGTGTCCGCTATAGGCGATGCGATTCTAATGTTGGTTTTAGCAGGATTATTCACAAATAAAACATGAAAATACTTTATCACATCCTGCTGCGTCGACGCGTTTCAAATCAGAGATGCGTCAGACCGTGCCGACGCGATTAGGCCCTAGGCCCCAAAAAAGTCTTCACGCTCGAGTGCATGTACCTCGAATCCCGAGGAATCTTCGAATCGCGTCCGCCTGAGTCGCCATGATTAGCTCCTGCACCGTACCCCTAGACCCCCGGAAGTCATCACATTTATGGCCCACGTGCCCAAAATGAAGTCGCTGCGGGGTAGGTCGATGCGTTTCAAGAACACGGCGGTTGTCCCCGACGCGATTCTGAATGTGGCTGCCACGCTGCAATTATCGTGCCATTGTCAAATCAAGCGGCAAATGCGGCGCTTCTTAATTGCGGCGGCCATGGCAGACGCATCTTTGATCAGAGACGCGTGCTGTGCCCGATGTAATTCAAGGATCTATTGCCTATAAATAGACCCCCGAGGGTCATTTGTAGAGGGGTTCGAAGATCACGGCGAAGCCCTGCCGGATTCCCGTCTCGACCCCAACCCAGGGGGACCTTCTACTTCAAGCCATCCATTTGATCGTCCGGAGTCCGGAGCCGGCGTCCCCTCCATCATCCATGTGCAGCGAGGCGGAAGCATCTTCCTCCTCTCCGTCCATTCCAGCAGCACCGACGTGCCATTCACTTTCGGGGAAGCACCCCCTCCCCCTTTTCCCTCTTTACTTGCATTTCAACTCCTCCGGGCCCCACGTGGCTCCTTTCTTTTATACACACACACATGCATGCAGACACACACACACCTACATTTTTAGGGGGTTTAAAAGCCACCACATGGTAAGTCGTTCGCCATGTCCTTCATTTCATTTATTCTTTATTTTTAGAATTGTATACTACACACGTGGCTAATCCTCTTTTCTCTTCTTTGTCTTTTTCTTTGTCAGGGTAATCAAACGAGGAAAACGCCCTCTACTACGGCCGGCCATGCTCGTAGAGGAAGAAAGGACCCACAACCCCCTGCGCAACCTCCCCACGCTCCAAAAGGTAACATCCGCGATCACTTCTTCCATCCGCACCCCTCGTCGTGCACCTCCATTCGGTACCCTAGTGTACTTGGCGATCACGTTTTTCGTTTCATCTTTCTCACCCCATATCCCTCTTTGTGGGCCTCTCTTTCTCTCTTCTTCGGGGTCCCGAAGGAATCTCGAAAAAGTGGAAAGGCGGTGTCCACAGTAATGATTTCCAATATTCAAATACAGTCTAAGCTACTGGCCGAAATCAAGGAGAAACAAGGAGAGGATCCATTCTTAGTTGAGATCAGGGAGAAGCTAGAACAAAGACCAGACTTTTCTCTATCAGCTGATGGGAGATTACTATTCCGAGGCAGAACTTGTGTCCCTGATCATGGGGAACTCAAGAAGAGGTTTTAAATGAGCTCACCAGTCAAAGTACACGATCCATCCTGGATCAACAAAGATGTACCAAGACTTGAAAAGGTCTTATTGGTGGCCGAATATGAAGAGGGATGTGGCAGACCATGTGTCGTATTGTTTAACATGCATGAAAGTCAAGGCTGAGCATTTCCGAACAGCCGGTGGATTGCTACCACTAGAAATTCTGGAATGGAAGTGGGGTAGCATCGAGATGGACTTTATCATGGGATTACCCAAGACTAGAGGTGGTATGGATGCAATATGGGTAATAGTTGATCGATTGACTAAGTCAGCTCATTTCTTGCTAATTAAGAGCACCTGGTCAGTAGATGTGTTGGTTGCACTTTATGTTAAAGAGATAGTTAGATTGCATGGGGTTCCATCCACCATCCACTATAATTTCTGATCGGGACTCTAGATTTACTTCACACTTCTGGAAGGGTTTACAAGCAGCAATGGGTACCAAACTAAATTTTAGCATTGCCTTTCATCCTCAAACTGATGGACAAACTGAAAGGACCAATCAAATCGTGGAGGACATGCTTCGTGCTCTTGTGCTTGACCTTAAAGGACGTTGGGATGACCAGTTGTACCTGATGGAGTTTGCATACAACAATAGCTATCAAGCAAGTATCAAGATGGCACCGTTTGAAGCCTTATATGGCAGGAGTTGCAGATCACCCCTTTGTTGGGAAGAGGTTGGGGAGAACCAATGGGTTGATCCAACTTAATTGAAGCGACTATCAGGAAGGTTTAGATTGTCAGGGAACGACTGAAGATAGCACAATCCAGACAGAAGAGTTATGTAGACAAAAGAAGGAGAGAGCTGGAGTTCCCAGTTGGCGACCATGTATTCTTAAAGGTCTCACCATCTAGGGAAATTCAAAGATTTGGGATCAAGGGAAAGTTGAGTCCTAGATTTATTGGACCTTTTGAAATCCTAGAAAAGGTTGGTCAGGTGGCGTATAAACTTGCACTATCTCCACAACTGGCAAATGTGCACATTGTATTCCATATATCCATGCTGAGGAAGTATTTATTCAATGCCAACCACGTGATTAACCATGAGGACTCGGAGATTCGGGAGGACTAGACCTATGAAGAGAAGCTGGTCAAGCTACTGGATCGGAATTTTCAACAACTCAGGAATCGTACCATACCTATGGTGAAGGTCCATTGGAGTCGAGACAGAGTTACAAATGCTACCTGAGAGACGGAGGAAAGAATGAAGAAAAACCACCCAAAACTATTCTCAGGTACGAAACTATACCATTATGTGTAAATTTGGGGACCAAATTTTCTTAAGTGAGGGAGGATGTAACACCCCAGAAATTCAATAATTTAAAAATTAGAAATAAATGGAAATAAATAATTTCTGTATTATCGGAATGGTAGAACATACGTACCACTATCGTACGTGCAAGAACATATCGAAAAATTCCGTAAAAATTATAAATCAACCCCAAACATTATTTCCAAGTGTTCAACAAAGAAATTCATGAAACAAAAAAATCTGATTGGCCAAGTGTATGTCACAAGGTGACTAATTACCCAAATTAGGAAACTAAGTCGGGAAAACCGTTAACGCACGAAAAATAACACGACCATAAATTAAAATAAACATGTTGGAGAGACTTCCAACATCATGTACTAATGACACATTATCAAAATTGGGCCAATAGATCACTTTTGGCCCAAGAAATAAAATTGGAGCAAGAAATTACCCAAAATTCGTACATGTAATTATGGGTAATTGGGAAGCGCAAATTAGGGCTTAAAATAGTGCTATTAGCCAAGCATAGCGAGCCAAATCGTGGCCAACCATACTTAGCACCTTCCTATGGTGTAGCTACTTCATTTGGAAGGAGAAATCCCAATTTTTGGAAGGTGCATGCAGAATTCGCAGGCCACCTTTCCTAGTCCCATTAGGGCATGGATTAAACCCTAAAACTATAAGAAATCGCCACCAAACTTTTAGGGTAAGTTTGGCATTGAGTTGGGGTCGTGAGGAGCAAGCTATGGCACAGGAGGAGAGGAGAACGGCTGGGGTAAGCCGAGGTTCTTCCTCAACCTCGCTCTGCATCGACTGGGCAGTTGCGTCTCTTACATTCATCCAAAGGTAGGCGATCTCGGGAAAAAAACTAAATGAAACCTATACCATCTTGTAGTTCTTCATGTCTAGTTTCATATGTAAGTGATTTGCCTAATTTTCATGGTGTATCCACCGAGTTATAAGTGTTTTCCCTAAGTTGCGCATGTTTAGGGCTTGTTGCATTCTTCATATATTTCAAGTGAGTCGAGACCGAATTAGATCCGACCCTAAACAGAAAGGTCTTCTACTAGTTGTCCTCATCATGTCTCATGTTGAGACTTTTGTCTAAATGTCATTATATTCAGTTATAGGCCTGTCATGAAGGTCGCAACGTTTTCCTGCGTTTTCAGGTTGGGGTTTGAATTGCGACCGGACTAGGCGACGCGATTCCAGCGCCTGGTATCGCGTCGGCCTTGGCAGTCACAATTCGCTAAAAAGCAACTGTGAAGTCTGTCGTAATTCTTTGTTTGACCAGTCAACTATTCACGTGAACTACGTGCTGCGTGGATTTCAGTGCTTTTGTTATGTTTTCCCGCTAAAATTTTTTGCCAATTTTTTATATTACTATTCTAAATGCTTTTCATGAACGCGACGAGGTATATATCTTGTCGTGATTCAAGGTTAAAGGCGATCAGGTAAGCCGCTGTTATTTCTTTCTTCACAGTTAGCTGTGTTTGACTGTACACCGTGTTATTAAATGCATCTACTATGTATGACGCGATTCAAAGACCGACCCGAGACTGTTCTTTCCGGATAGTCAATCAGCATGTTTAGTTTCTTGGTATGTAAGCATGTTACATTGTGTTACATAGTCTGCATTGGCCTAAAAGCAATCAACCTATTTGAAAGCTATAAGGACTTGGAAATGATTCTAATGTGAATGATATTATGTTCATTGATTATTATCTTGTGATCTAGCTTGATGTGAGATTGACATGATAAGAATATGATATGAATGTGTGGATGAATACATATTAGAATGGACTTGTTAGTTAAGTTTTTCCATCATGATTTGCATGTGGGTTTTCCTTATTTATATGTTTTCCAATGTTCCATTAATTGTCCATCAAATACATACATGATTAGGAAAGTTCTGAGACACGTCACTTACACGTTTGTACGATTAGCCACACCCCTCTTGGGGAATTGGGAGCTCTCTGCCGGTCATTCCCTATTGGCAGACTAGCGATCTTTTCCCTATGACCTCCATAAGTCTCCGTACTCTATGGATTCCCTCATACAGACCGAGCTGGTTGTACCATGAAGTATCCTGGAGATAGAGAGCACTTGTACCACGTATGATCTATCATTAGTCACCCTCTTGTCAAGACATTAATGAATTATGAAACATAAGATGCATCGTTATGCTGTCCAATTGATCACTTGAGCTTTTGTCACACCTTGACTTTATAAATAATCATGTCCTTATTACAATGAGCTTGTTATTGAAATTCCATGGCCATAATATGTATATGTTTGATCAGCACAACGTGGGACTTCGATCCATTTGACTAATGCCTGTGCAACAGGGGCCCTATCTGAACGTACTTATAACCGCGGGAGTATGGACTTGTGGTGCTTGGCATGGCACTGATTTGTGTGCAAGATTTGTGTGAATGTACTTTCGTTTGATATGATATGATAAGTTTGATATGATACGTCTGATCACGTGAATATGTGATATCTGTGTGAATATGGCCAAATTCTTGTTTATGTGATACGAACTCATTCTTGAAATCCTTTTGAGTTGATTCTATTCTTGAATTACCTGTCCATTGCATATGGAATTCAATAATTGATTTGATATGATATTCGTTCTATTCAGCTATTTGTCTTGTTATAAATGCAGACATTATCATCATGCTCATGTTCATATCCTGCTTCTTTAAAATGTTAATTGTGTATACTAGTGCCCGCACATTGAGATGTAAATCCTACTGAGCTAGTTCGCTCACCCTATCATCCTGTCCTTTTCAGGTAGTGATGAGGATTCAGTGGACTCCGATGGGGCAGGGCAAGAGTGAAGAGCACCCGTCTTATGGGGAGTCGACGGTTTTGGAATAGATGTTTGAGTAGTTCATGTAATAGTGAAACATTTTCATGGAGTTTTTATTTGAAGAATGCACCCTTTAGTTGGTTCCTTGGATGTAAGGTTTTTAATTAGTTGAATGGAAATGAAATAAAGAGTATGTTTGTTGACAATATTATTGTCTCAAGTGTGTTGTTATATTTAGTTGTTACTCTGTGTTACTCAACTGTGATACTTACGTTTGTATCATTCACGCATCCCGATATTTATTCCACTGCTAAATGTCGGGGCGTGATAGTTGGTAACAGAGCCTGAACTTTAGGGTCCAAGGGAATAGGAATATGGAATGAAACCTCACACGAGTCAAAATCTGTCATACCTAATGTGAGATTGGGTAGAGCTATGGGTATAGGAGTCACATGTGTTATACTTAGATGTCTAACTGATATTATTATCTTGAAGATACTTATTACCTCAATGGCTACTAAACGAGCCCAGGCTAGAAACATGCAACAAACTTTGCAAAACTTGACTCAGGCAATACTGCAAGCCACACAGGGTGGGGGTAACCGCGGAGCCGGTGATCTCCATCAGAATTTCCGAAGTATGGATCCACCTAGGTTTGAAGGAAGTACTAACCCGGATGTTGTTGAACACTGGGTTAAGGAAATTGAAAGAATATTCAGGGTCATGCAATGCGCGGACCAAAACAAGGTACTGATGGCGACTTTTCAATTGGAAAAGGATGCCAGGGAATGGTGGGAGTCGGTTGAGGCGACTCTGGAAGGACAACAACTAACATGGGCTCAGTTCATTGAATGTTTCTGTAACGCCCCTCTTAGACCCAGTACAGTTACACCAACTCACATTGGATCTAGTAGAGGTATTACAGTGGAACGAATCCAACAATTTTCAATACAGGTTGAAATATACACAAATAACTATTCAATTCCAATGATAATTAACAGAACTTGGAATTAAACACTTGCCATCAGCATTTATTCAAAAGCAAACTAATGCATAAAGACAACAATAGTCCAAGGTTTATTACAATCCAAAGATCAGTTGCATAAAGGAAATTACATAAGATTCTCACATACAAAATTCACTCAAAAACTCTCTATATCAAGCTAAGTCTCCACGTCCTCCGCTCTGAGTCAGTTTGCACTAACTCCTCCGTATCCTCTGGCTCTCCTGAAATGTTAAGCAAGTATGAGTCTACAAGACCCAGCAAATCACATGAAAGACAGTTCAAGATATTAACATTATATTAGTTTTAAAACATGGTAGTACATTAGCATTCCATTCATTGATATCATATACTTTTCTTACTATAGTTCTATGTCCATTGACAATCATTCATTTCATAGTGATTCCAACTATTAAGGAAATAAAACTGTTTCTCATGTAGCATGGAATTACTTATTCATGGAATCTATTCTTTTGCATAACAATTTTCATGTAGTAATATTAAACATCAACATGTAACATGAAATTCTTTGAACAAGTTCACATGTAGGAATGTAAGCATATAACATGTAGTATGTAGCATGTAGAACAAATAGACATGTAACTTGTAGCATGTAACATGTAGCATGTAAACAGGTGGACATGTAACTTGTAGCATGTAAAACAGGTGGACATGTAACTTGTAGCATGTAACATGTAGTCATTTTCATATAGTTGCCAAGACATAGCCCACACTAAATTAGAGATCAGTAGTCATTTATCATTCACTTATCACCTAGGCAATGCGGTGATGAAGTCATAGTATTTGCGCAAAACCGGGGAAAGTCCTTCCCACCTTGACCAGTAGAACAAGTCTACCTCCAGGATTTCAATCCGTTGCCCACGGATTCATTTCTTTACATGTAGGTGAACCATTACCATAGGGGCATCTACGGTGTAGTTCCTTGTAGGAATCTCTAAGATAGCAATGTTTATTGGCATCATTGATATAATGCATACACTAACATATATAATGGATAGTGACATTTCATTTCATACTAATGAGTCAATGCAATATTTCAAAGTACAACACTTTCAGTTCTGAAATCCTATTTACTGTACAACAGATTTCTATCATGATACTAATTTTCATTCTTGCATTTTCATTCATTTTTATTCAATTCTATGTGTAATATATGGTTCAGAAATTCATAACAGAACGTACACATGTCTGAAAATTCTGAAATTTTAACAGAAATTCGAAATCAGTAATTTCAATACACATGCCAATTTTCATAATTTTCTGATTTCTGTAACTATTTTTCATGAAATTAACTCTATTAAATCAACTAACTAACATGGTTTAATATTGAGAAAAGCTCACAATTTTCACATGAACAGACATATCATATCTATTGCAGTAATCTAAACATCAATTAACATGCTTTCTTTTACATCAATTGCACTTATCTTATATAATTTAAACCTTCATTATTGTCATGTAATGATGCATGTTCATCAATTCGTATATATATATAAATATATAAAACCTGCACATTACAGAAATAGACAGTACCATAACATTATCATACTCAAATTTTACATGGCTGAAACGCATACATTCATAATTTATGCATTTAAAACCAATTCACTCGGATTTCTGAAAATATACAATTCTGTTAAACTTGACGTCAATGGTACGACGTTTACTATAGTCGACGTCCATATACGTTGTCGTTAAGTAATTATAGGCGGCGGCACATAGCGCCGTTAACACAGACCGACGGCGGCACATAGCGCCGTTTACATATAGTAAGGACAGAAAATACATATATATTTCGGATGAACTAAACGGCAGTCGATATTGCCGTTTACATTATATAGACGGCAATACCCCTGACGTCTAGTTCTAAGACACAGAAAACAGAAACCTGCATGAAATAACGACGTTTCTAACCCTTCCCGTAGGTTGTTTACATGCTTTAAAAATACAGAAAAATGTTAAATACGTAGTATATCATATCCTAAACTAATCCCCCATGCAACTTGCCTCAATCCCTCCTAATGGAGTGTCGAATCCGAGCTCGAAGAAGCCCGTCTCGCCAGGGAGACAGTTCTTTCCTCCGTCTTCAAGCAATCCGAAGCCTCCTCCGATGAAGTTCCTCCGCCAGGATGAGCTTTTGGGCACAAGTCTTATGATTCTCCTCGGTGTAGATGTCTTCAATCCGCACGAACAAGCACCAGATCGCTCTGCAAATCCTTTCCTCGGCCCTCTTTCTCTCTTCCAGAACCAAGGCAAAACCCTCTTTCTTCCTGCGAGATCTGGTCTTATAAAGACCTCTCAAGCCAAGGCCAAACCCAACCCTGACCCTCGGATCTAAACGCCTCGGATCAGCTCATTAAAGCCTTCCCGAAACGGCCGTTTTCCTTGATCCGGAACGGAAAGCTCAAAAACAGGCAAGTCAACTTAACGTCAGCATAGGTTGTCGTCTACCCCAAATATAAACGTCCATCGTTGATGTCGTCTATAGTCTTGCCCATAATTAAATAATTCAGAAAAATATTAAACGTCAATACCTATCGTCGTTAACATCCCATAAACGGCATGCGATGTTGCCGCTTAGAAGCTTTAACGTCAAATGATCTTGACGCCTAGTTCTACACAGAACAGCATTCAATTTATGCAGAAATAAACACACAATGAACAGAATAATTTCAAGGAAATTCTAGGGTACTACATCCTCCCTCCCTTAAAATAATCTTTGTCCTCGAAGATTGAGTTAAGTTACTCACCGAACAAGGACGGATAAAGCTTCTTCATTCTTTCTTCAAGCTCCCACGTTGCCTCTTCACGTGAGAAGTTCTTCCATAGAATCTTCACAAATGGAATGGACTTTGATCTTAATTCTTGCACCTTCCTGTCCAGAATCTCCACAGGTTGCTCAGCATAAGACAAATCTGGCTGCAACTGAATCGGTTCATAACTGATCACATGAGCCGGATCTCTAACATACCGCCTCAACATGGATACATGAAATACTGGATGCACCGCTGCTAAAGATGGTGGCAAAGCTAACTGGTATGCCACATTCCCGATCTTCTTCAGAATTTCAAAGGGTCCAATGAATCTCGGGTTCAGCTTACCCCTCTTTCCGAATCTTACTACACCTCTGGTTGGCGAAACCTTAAGGAAAACATGGTCTCCAACCTCGAATGCCAAATCCTTTCTTCTTGCATCTGCATAACTCTTTTGACGATCCTGAGCCGCTTTTATTTTCTGCACAATCATCTGAATCTTTGCTGAAGTTTCTTGCACTACCTCAGGTCCAACCAGATGTCGATCTCCCGACTCCTCCCAACACAATGGTGATCTACAGGGTCTTCCATACAAAGCTTCAAAAGGTGCCATTCCTATGCTCGAATGGAAACTGTTATTATAAGCAAATTCCACAAGAGATAGATGGCGCTCCCAATCTCACAAGCTCGCAGCATATCTTCCAACGTCTGAATAGTCCTCTCGGACTGTCCATCCGTTTGCGGATGAAATGCCGAACTCAACTTCAACTGACTGCCAAAAGCCTGCTGCAAACTCTGCCAAAACCTGGAAGTGAATCTCGGATCACGATCTGAGATAATCGACTTCGGAATCCCATGCAGCTTCACAATATTATCAATATACAGCCTGGCCAAGCTCTCAACAGACTGCTTCTTCTTCATGGCAAGGAAATGAGCACTCTTCGAAAATCTATCAACGATCACCCAAATGGAATCATTTCCTCTAGCCGATCTAGGCAATCCGGATACAAAGTCCATGGTCACTTGCTCCCACTTCCACTGAGGGATATCTAGCCTCTGCATCAAACCTGAAGGTCGCTGACGCTCTGCCTTCACCTGCTGACAAATCAGACACTTCGCCACAACATCAGCCACATCTCGCTTCATGCCAGACCACCAGAAAGAACGCTTCAGATCCTTATACATCTTCCCACTGCCTGGATGAATAGAGAACTGGGATCTATGAGCCTCCTCCAAAATTTCCTTTCTCAGATCAACATTATTAGGGACACAAACCCTAAGATTCAAGCGAATTACATCATCTTCATCTCTGGTAACTCCGCTCTTTCCAACCAACTCCTGCAACAACGGATCATCTTTCTGTAATGCAATGACCCGATCAAGAATAGAAGATCTCAAAGACAACTGTGCCATGAACAAGTTACACAATTGAGGTTCCAGGACAGTCAAAGAACTTGAAGCATCATCTAGCATCCTCCAGTCTTGCCTCATCATCTGTCTTTTCCTGCTCAACGCATCTGCCACTACATTGGCCTTTCCTGGATGGTAAGACAGATCAAAATCATAGTCTTTCATGAATTCTATCCACCTCCGCTGCCTCAGATTCAACTCCTTCTGCGAGAACAGGTATTTGAGACTCTTGTGGTCTGAGAAGAGCTCAAATCTAACTCCATATAGATAGTGCCTCCAAATTTTCAAAGCATAGACCACAGCTGCTAACTCCAAGTCATGGGTCGGGTAGTTGCGCTCATGCTCCTTAAGTTGCCTAGAAGCATACGCCACAACTCGACCACCTTGCATCAGAACACAACCAAGCCCAATCTTCGAAGCATCTGTGTAGATAGAGAAAGAATCTACATCATTGGGCAAAACAAGCACTGGCGCTGAGGTCAGACGAGCCTTCAATTCCTGGAACGCCTTTTCACAAGCCTCTGACCACTCAAACTTGACTCCTTTCCTTGTCAACCTCGTCAAAGTCGCCGCAATAGATGAAAATCCTTCGATGAATCTCCTATAGTAGCCAGCCAAACCAAGAAAACTCCTGATATCAGCTGAAGATCTCGGTGTTTCCCAATCAAGAACAGCTTCTACCTTAGCTGGATCTACAGACACACCTTCTCCCGATATAACATGACCCAAGAAATGGACTTCTTTCATCCAGAAGTTGCACTTGCTGAATTTAGCATACAGCTTATGCTCCCTCAGGACACCCAACACAATCTTCAGATGCTCTCTATGAGTCTCTTCATCGGGCGAATAAATCAACACATCATCAATGAAGACTACCACAAAAGAATCCAGATACTGCCGAAAAACTCTATTCATCAAATCCATGAAAATTGCTGGAGCATTTGTCAAGCCAAAGGGTAAGACAAGGAACTCATAATGGCCATATCTTGTCCTAAAATCCGTCTTAGCAGAATCTTCCGGCTTAATTCGGAGTTGATGATAGCCAGAACGAAGATCAATCTTAGAGAATACAGAAGCTCCTCGCAACTGATCAAACAAGTCATCAATACGAGGTAAAGGGTACTTGTTTTTAACAGTTACCTGGTTAAGCTTACGGTAATCTATGCACAACCTCATCGATCCATCCTTCTTTTTCACAAAAAGAACAGGTGCTCCCCATGGCGAAACGCTCGGCCGGATGAAGCCTTTATCAAGTAATTCCTGCAGCTGCTTCCTCAATTCTGCCAATTCCGCTGGCGCCATGCGATAAGGTGCAATGGAAATAGGTGCTGCGCTGGGTACAAGCTCAATGCCAAACTCTAACTCCCTTGCAGGTGGCAAACCCAACAAATCTTCAGGAAAGACATCGCTGAAATCTCTGACCACCTCAATATTCTCGACAGATAGAACCTTCTTCGAATCCTCGGTCACAACCACACTAGCCAGAAAACCAGGGCAACCCTTGCTTAACATCCGAGTCGCCTTCAAAGCTGAAATCACAAACTTACCCGACATGACCTTGGGCAAAGGGTGAACAAACTCCTCCTTTCCAGGAATCCGGAAAACTATAAGCTTCCGCCGACAATCCATCAAAGCATAATGCTCCTCAAGCCAATCAAAGCCCAAGATAGCATCATAATCCTTCATCTTCAGCAAATAGAATCTACCAGGCAAAACTTGCTCCTCAATGCACACAGAAAGCGACGAAAAATACTGCTCGGTCAAGATAGTTCCTGCTGGAGTATGCACAGACAAGGGAACCTCCAACTTTTCTGGAACTAGACCATTCTCCTTTATCAAGACCTTGGCAAATCCTTCGGAAATAAAACTATGCGTGGCACCGGTATCAAACAAGACTCTAGCATGCATTCCCATAATTAAAATTGTACCTTCAGTGACGTGCTCTGCCAACTCTGCCTCGTCTCTAGCCAAGGCGAACACTCGAGCCGGAGCCCTTGGTCTCCCTGCTGCTCTCGGTGCCGGTCTCGCTGCTGCTGGTGCTGCTGCCGCTGCAGTCTGCTGCGCCATCTTCGGACAGTCTCTGATCTTGTGGTTCTTGTCACCACATCTCAAGCATCTCCCGGAAGTCACCCAACACACCTCGCCTCCATGACGCTTCCCGCACTGGGTACACACTGGCTTCTCTGCAATCATACCTCCGCCTGGAGTCGGTGCCGCTGCTCTCGCTGGAACCACTGCTCTCTGCTGAAAAACTGGGGTCTTCTTCTTCTTATCCTGCCGCTGGAAAGCTGATGCTGGCCTCTTCAAAGAAGCTCTCTTCTCTTCAAGGTAAACTTCCATCTCTGCCTCCTGCATGCAAGCTGCTGACAAAGCTTCCTCCATGGAACGATGTCCTAATGCCACTAGCCTCGTCCTCAGGGACGGCTTCAACCCCATGATAAATTTCTTTACCTTCCTCCGCTCATCTGCCACTATGTGAGGCGCATACTTGGATAGCTCCGCAAATCTTGCCTCATACTCAAGTACACTCATTGACCCCTGGGTCAACGTCAAAAACTCCTGCTCCATGCGGTCCTGCACGTGCTCTGGAATGTACTTCGCCTTGAACAAGCGGACGAATTCAGTCCATGCAACCTCCATAGCACCATCTTCAAATTGTGTGCGTAGTACAGAGGACCACCACACATCGGCACGCTCCTGAAATAGAAAGTAAGTACATCTAAGATATATTCCAACCAATACCCATAACTCCTTAAAATCCATCTTTACCTACAGCATATAAGTAGCTAAGGACACTTTCTCCTCTTCCGCACAACGAAGGGCATGAAAGATCTTCTCTGTCTCTCTAAGCCAACTCTCCGCAAGAATGGGATCACTCTCTCCCTTAAAGAAAGGCGGTGTCATCCTCCTGAATCTTTCCATCATTGGCACTCCTCCAAAAACTGCTTCCTGAGCTTGTGCTCGTGCCTACAATCCAAAACATCACTTAGATAACAACTCTTCAGTTACCACCTTGAATAATTCTTGCTGCTACCGACCTGAACCTGCACCTGCGCCTGCAATGCCGCTGTAGTCTGAGCCTGAGTCTGCATCGCATGCACCAATCCTTGCATCAATGCTCCGTAGTCTACAGGTGGTCGTGGGGGTGGCAAAGGTACACCAGTCTGGTCCTGAGCCTGCTGATCACCCGCTGACTCATCACCTCGAGCCGGGCCAGCTCCTCTACGTCCACGAGTCGCCATAGTCTGCAAAATAAACATCCTATTTAATAACCTATCATTCTACATAACTTGGACTAATTCTTTTGAATACAATACTGATATTCTATTTATGTACATGTTCAACCTGTCTCTGATACCAATCTCTGTAACGCCCCTCTTAGACCCAGTACAGTTACACCAACTCACATTGGATCTAGTAGAGGTATTACAGTGGAACGAATCCAACAATTTTCAATACAGGTTGAAATATACACAAATAACTATTCAATTCCAATGATAATTAACAGAACTTGGAATTAAACACTTGCCATCAGCATTTATTCAAAAGCAAAACTAATGCATAAAGACAACAATAGTCCAAGGTTTATTACAATCCAAAGATCAGTTGCATAAGGAAATTACATAAGATTCTCACATACAAAATTCACTCAAAAACTCTCTATATCAAGCTAAGTCTCCACGTCCTCCCGCTCTGAGTCAGTTTGCACTAACTCCTCCGTATCCTCTGGCTCTCCTGAAATGTTAAGCAAGTATGAGTCTACAAGACCCAGCAAATCACATGAAAGACAGTTCAAGATATTAACATTATATTAGTTTTAAAACATGGTAGTACATTAGCATTCCATTCATTGATATCATATACTTTTCTTACTATAGTTCTATGTCCATTGACAATCATTCATTTCATAGTGATTCCAACTATTAAGGAAATAAAACTGTTTCTCATGTAGCATGGAATTACTTATTCATGGAATCTATTCTTTTGCATAACAATTTTCATGTAGTAATATTAAACATCGACATGTAACATGAAATTCTTTGAACAAGTTCACATGTAGGAATGTAAGCATATAACATGTAGTATGTAGCATGTAGAACAAATAGACATGTAACTTGTAGCATGTAACATGTAGCATGTAAAACAGGTGGACATGTAACTTGTAGCATGTAAAACAGGTGGACATGTAACTTGTAGCATGTAACATGTAGTCATTTTCATATAGTTGCCAAGACATAGCCCACACTAAATTAGAGATTAGTAGTCATTTATCATTCACTTATCACCTAGGCAATGCGGTGATGAAGTCATAGTATTTGCGCAAAACCGGGGAAAGTCCTTCCCACCTTGACCAGTAGAACAAGTCTACCTCCAGGATTTCAATCTGTTGCCCATGGATTCATTTCTTTACATGTAGGTGAACCATTACCATAAGGGCATCTACGGTGTAGTTCCTTGTAGGAATCTCTAAGATAGCAATGTCTTATTGGCATCATTGATATAATGCATACACTAACATATATAATGGATAGTGACATTTCATTTCATACTAATGAGTCAATGCAATATTTCAAAGTACAACACTTTCAGTTCTGAAATCCTATTTACTGTACAACAGATTTCTATCATGATACTAATTTTCATTCTTGCATTTTCATTCATTTTTATTCAATTCTATGTGTAATATATGGTTCAAAATTTCATAACATAACGTACACATGTCTGAAAATTCTGAAATTTTAATAGAAATTCGAAATCAGTAATTTCAATACACATGCCAATTTTCATAATTTTCTGATTTCTGTAACAATTTTTCATGAAATTAACTCTACTAAATCAACTAACTAACATGGTTTAATATTGAGAAAAGCTCACAATTTTCACATGAACAGACATATCATATCTATTGCAGTAATCTAAACATCAATTAACATGCTTTCTTTTACATCAATTGCACTTATCTTATATAATTTAAACCTTCATTATTGTCATGTAATGATGCATGTTCATCAATTCGTATATATATATAAATATATAAAACCTGCACATTACAGAAATAGACAGTCCATAACATTATCATACTCAAATTTTACATGGCTGAAACGCATACATTCATAATTTATGCATTTAAAACCAATTCACTCGGATTTCTGAAAATATACAATTCTGTTAAACTTGACGTCAATGGTACGACGTTTACTATAGTCGACGTCCATATACGTTGTCGTTAAGTAATTATAGGCGGCAGCACATAGCGCCGTTAACACAGACCGACGGCGGCACATAGCGCCGTTTACATATAGTAAGGACAGAAAATACATATATATTTCGGATGAACTAAACGGCAGTCGATATTGCCGTTTACATTATATAGACGGCAATACCCCTGGACATCTAGTTCTAAGACACAGAAAACACAGAAAACCTGCATGAAATAACGACGTTTCTAACCCTTCCCGTAGGTTGTTTACATGCTTTAAGAATACAGAAAAATGTTAAATACGTAGTATATCATATCCTAAACTAATCCCCCATGCAACTTGCCTCAATCCCTCCTAATGGAGTGTCGAATCCGAGCTCGAAGAAGCCCGTCTCGCCAGGGAGACAGTTCTTTCCTCCGTCTTCAAGCAATCCGAAGCCTCCTCCGATGAAGTTCCTCCGCCAGGATGAGCTTTTGGGCACGAAGTCTTATGATTCTCCTCGGTGTAGATGTCTTCAATCCGCACGAACAAGCACCAGATCGCTCTGCAAATCCTTTCCTCGGCCCTCTTTCTCTCTTCCAGAACCAAGGCAAAACCCTCTTTCTTCCTGCGAGATCTAGTCTTATAAAGACCTCTCAAGCCAAGGCCAAACCCAACCCTGACCCTCGGATCTAAACGCCTCGGATCAGCTCATTAAAGCCTTCCCGAAACGGCCGTTTTCCTTGATCCGGAACGGAAAGCTCAAAAACAGGCAAGTCAACTTAACGTCAGCATAGGTTGTCGTCTACCCCAAATATAAACGTCCATTGTTGATGTCGTCTATAGTCTTGCCCATAATTAAATAATTCAGAAAAATATTAAACGTCAATACCTATCGTCGTTAACATCCCATAAACGGCATGCGATGTTGCTGCTTACAAGCTTTAACGTCAAATGATCTTGACGCCTAGTTCTACACAGAACATCATTCAATTTATGCAGAAATAAACACACAATGAACAGAATAATTTCAAGGAAATTCTAGGGTACTACAGTTTCAACACCAAGTACTTTTCTGAGAGAATCTAGGAGCAGAAGGCAGCCGAGTTTGCGGCTCTGAAATAGAGGGGACTAACTGTGGCCGAATATGCGGCCCAATTCTCTCGTCTGTCCCGATATGCTGTGCACTTGATTGGGACAGAAAGAATGAAGGCAAAATGCTTTTTGAATGGCTTGAGGCGCTAGTATATCACTCAACTGGCGCCAATGGACATTCAAAATTATGCGGACATGATAAAGAAGGCTCAATTATTGGAAGATGCCATGGAGACAGCTGAAAGAATCAAAGGGAAGTCTGTGAAGAGAGAGAAATTGTCTACTACCGGAAAGTATCAACCGACCATTGGGAGGAAAAGGTCCAGTGGAGGTTTTACTGAATAAGTCGAAGGAATTAGGCAAGAAGTTGGTTGTGGCTAATGAGGAAAGATGCAAACATTGTGACAAAGCTAGTCGCCGGTCTGAACAATGCTGGAGAGCATAAGGGAGATGCCAACATTGTGGAAATCATGACCATTGGATTTCTGACTGCCCAATACTGAAAGAACAAGCGTCTCAAGACAAGCGTCCGAATGGACAAAGGAGGCAAGGCCGCTTATAAGCTATTCAGGAGCCTGAAGCTGTGGAAGAAGGAGGTGTAGTTGAAGGTACACTTACTATTCTTTCCCATTCTGCATATGTTCTATTTGATACTTGAGCTATGCATTCCTTCATATCTCAAACCTTTGTTGACACCTTATCTGTAAAACCCGCCCCAATGAAATCCTGAATAGTTGTGTCAACCTCGATTGCTCCTGGCACCAATCTTAGAAACCATTTGCCATCTAGTGAAGTGTTGATTGACACTCAAAATCTACCTGAAAATTTAATATGCATGGACATGGAGGGTTATGATGTGATACTAGGAGCAGACTGGTTGTTTTAACATGGGGCTAGTGTCAATTGTAAGAGAAGCCAAGTAACCTTTAGTCATTACCCAAAACTAGTGTTCTCAAAAGATAGAAACCGCAGGAGATTGTCACACATCTCTACACTACAAGCCAAAAGGATGATGAGGAAAGGTTGTATGGCCTTTCTTGCTGCTGTTGTCATCACAAAGAAGGTAGTCAAGATTGAGGACATCCATATTGTCAGCGAGTACGCTGACGTCTTTCCCAAAGACTTGCCAGGAATCCCTTCTGAGTGAGAGGTTGACTTTACCATTGAGTTGGTCCCTGGAGCAGCACTAGTATCTAGGGCACCATATAGAATGTCCCCCGCAGAACTGAAGGAACTGAAAGAGCAACTGATGGAACTGCTGGAGAAAGCATTTATCCGACCAAGCACCTCACCATGAGGTGCACCTGTCCTCTTTGTCAAGAAGAAAAATGGGTCGATGAGGCGTGTATAGATTACAGGCAATTAAACTAGTTAACCATCAAGAACAAATATCCCCTGCCAAAGATCGATGAGTTATTTGATCAATTGTCTGGAGCTAAATATTTCTCTAAGATAGATCTCAGATCCGGCTATCATCAATTGAGGATCAAAGAAGAAGACATACACAAGACAACCTTCCGAAGCAGGTATGGGCATTATGAATTTGTTGTTATGCCTTTTGGACTAAACAAATGCCCCTACAGTTTTCATGCAGTTGATGAATTGTATCTATCGCCCATATCTTGATAAATTTGTGGTGATATTCATCGATGATATATTGATCTATTACAAAACAAAGGAAGAACATGAGGAGCATTTGAGGATTTCATTACAAATTTTGAGGGAGAACAAATTGTATGCCAAGTTAAGTAAATGCGAATTCTGGCTTGAGGAGGTATCCTTTCTAGGGCGTGGTAACCAAGGATGGTATCGCTGTTGATCCATCGAAGGTTAAGGCTTTGTTGAAGTAGGAAAGACCGATAAGCATCACAGAGATCAGGAGCTTTCTGGGATTAGTAGGATATTACCGAATGGTTATAAAGGATTTTCTCAAAGATTGCAGTACCATTAACCAAGCTGACCCGGAAGGAAAATCTATTTGTGTGGACCGATGAATGTGAAGAGTGCTTTAACAGTTTGAAGAAGTGTCTGACTACTTCCCCTGTCCTCGCCTTACCCACTGGAGAGGGAGGATTTGAAATTTATTTAGATGCTTCTGGAATGGGTCTGTGATGTGTCTTAATGCAATAAGGGAAATTGATAGCATATGCCTCAAGACAATTGAAGATCCACGAAGTAAACTACCTGGTTCATGACCTGGAGTTAGCCGCTGTAGTGTTCGCCCTGAAGATTTGGAGGCATTACATTTATGGTGAGCAATTTAAAGTCTTTTCTGACCACAAGAGTTTGAAATACTTATTCTCACAGAAGGAACTCAATATGAGGCAAAGGAGGTGGTTAGAATATCTCAAAGACTTCGACTTTTCCATTCAATATCGCCCAAGAAAAGCCAATGTAGTGGCAGACGCTCTAAGTAGACAACCAGGAGCTATGCTAGCTAGTATGATGCTGGGCGAGTGGAAGTTACTGGCGCAATTTGCAAGTTTGAATTTAGACATGGGAAAGAAGGAGAAACAAGTAATGATTTCCAATATTCAAATATAGTCTGTGCTACTGGCCGAAATCAAGGAGAAACAAGGAGAGGATCCATTCTTAGTTGAGATCAGGGAGAAGCTAGAATAAAGACCAGACTTTTCTCTATTAGTTGATGGGAGATTACTATTCCGAGGCAGAACTTGTGTCCCTGATCATGGGGAACTCAAGAAGAGGTTGTTAAATGATGCTCATCAGTCAAAGTACACAATCCATCCTGGATCAACAAAGATGTACCAAGACTTGAAAAGGTCTTATTGGTGGCCGAATATGAAGAGGGATGTGGCAGACCATGTGAAGTATTGTTTAACGTGCATGAAAGTCAAGGCTGAGCATTTCCGAATGGCCGGTGGATTGCTACCATTAGAAATTCTGGAATGGAAGTGGGATAGCATCGGGATGGACTTTATCATGGGATTACCCTAGACTAGAGGTGGTATGGATGCAATATGGGTAATAGTTGATCGATTGACTAAGTCAGCTCATTTCTTGCCAATTAAGAGCACCTGGTTAGTAGATGTGTTGGCTGCACTTTATGTTAAAGAGATAGTTAGATTACATGGTGTTCCATCCACCATCCACTATAATATCTGATCGGGACCCTAGATTTACTTCACACTTCTGGAAGGGTTTACAAGTAGCAATGGGTGCCAAACTAAATTTTAGCACTGCCTTTCATCCTCAGACTGATGGACAAACTGAAAGGACTAATCAAATCGTGGAGGACATGCTTTGTGCTCTTGTGCTTGACATCAAAGGATGTTGGAATGACTAGTTGTACCTGATGGAGTTTGCATACAACAATAGCTATCAGGCAAGTATCAAGATGGCACCGTTTGAAGCCTTATATGGCAGGAGTTGCATATCACCCTTTTGTTGGGAAGAGGTTGGGGAGAACCAATGGGTTGGACCCGAATTAATTGAAGCGACTGTCAGGAAGGTTTAGATTGTCAGGGAATGACTGAAGATAGCACAATCTAGACATAAGAGTTATGCAGACAAAAGAAGGAGAGAGCTGGAGTTCCTAATTGGCGACCATGTATTCTTAAAGGTCTCACCATCCAGGGGAATTCAAAGATTTGGGATCAAGGGAAAGTTGAGTCCCAGATTTATTGGACCTTTTGAAATCCTGGAAAAGGTTGGTCAAGTGGTGTATAAACTTGCACTACCTCCACAACTAGCAAATGTGCACAATGTATTCCATATATCCATGTTGAGGAAGTATTTATTCAATACCGACCACATGATTAACCATGAGGACATGGAGATTCAGGAGCACCTGACCTATGAAGAGAAGCTGGTCAAGCTACTAGATTGGAAGTTTCAACGAATCAAGAATTGTACCATACCTATGGTGAAGGTCCAATGGAGTCGGGACGGAGTTACAAATGTTGCCTGGGAGACGGAGGAAAGAATGAAGAAAAACCACCCAGAACTATTCTCAGGTGCGAAACTATACCATTATGTGTAAATTTGGGGACCAAATTTTCTTAAGTGGGGGAGGATGTAACACCCCCAAAATTCAATAATTTAAAAATTAGAAATAAATGAAAATAAATAATTTCCATATTATTGGAATGGTTGAACATACGTACCACTATCTTATGTGCAAGAACACATCATAAAATTCCGTAAAAATTATAAATCAACCCCAAACATTATTCCCAAGTGTTCCACGAAGAAATTCACACAACAAAAAAATCTGATTGGTCAAGTGTACGTCACAAGGTGACTAATTACCCAAATTAGGAAACTAAGTCCGAAAACCATTAACGCGGAAAAATAACATGACCGTAAATTAAATAAATATATTGGAGAGACTTCCAACATCATGTACTAATGACCCATTATCAAAATTGGGCCAATGGATCACTTTTGGCCCAAGAATAAAATTGGAGCAAGAAATTACCCAAAATTCGTACATGTAATTATGGGTAATTGGGAAGGGCAAATTAGAGCTTAAAATAGTGCTATTAGCCATGCATAGCAAACCAAATCGTGGCCAACCATGCTTAGCACCTTCCTATGGTGTAGCTACTTCATTTGGGAGAAGAAATCCCAATGTTTGGATGGTGCCATGCAGAATTCGCAGGCCACCTTTCCTAGTCCCATTAGGACATGGATTAAACCCTAAAACTATAAGAAATCGCCACCAAACTTTTAGGGTAAGTTTGGCATTGAGTTGGGGTCGTGAGGAGCAAGCTAGGGTGCAGGAGGAGAGGAGAACGACTGGGGAAAATTGAGGTTCTTCCTCAACCTCGCTCTGCATCGACTGGGCTATTGCGTCTCCTACCTTCGTCCAAAGGTAGGTGATCTCGGGCAAAAAACTAAATGAAACCTATGCCATCTTGTAGTGCTACATGTCTAGTTTCATATGCAAGTGATTTACCCAACTTTCATGGTGTATCCATCGAGTTATAAGTGTTTTCCCTAAGTCGCGCATGTTTAGGGCTTTTTGCGTTCTTCATATGTTTCACGCGAGTCGAGATCGAATTAGATCCAACCCTAAACATCAAAAGGTCTTCTATTAGTTGTCCTCATCATGTCTCATGTTGAGAGTTTTGTCTAAATGTCATTATATTTCAAGTTATAGGTCTGTCATGAAGGTCACAACATTTTCCTACGTTTTCGGGTTGGGGTCTGAATCACAACCGGACCAGGCGACGCGATTCCAGCGCCTGGTATCCTGTCGGCCTTGGCCATAGTGATTCACTAAAAGGTGACCGTGAAGTTTGTCGTGATTCGTTGTTTGACCAATCAACTGTCCGCGTGGAACTACGCATTGTGTGGATTTCAGTGCTTGTCTGATTTGCGACG
Organism: Colocasia esculenta; assembly: GCA_014218235.1. Lineage (NCBI taxonomy): Eukaryota > Viridiplantae > Streptophyta > Magnoliopsida > Alismatales > Araceae > Colocasia > Colocasia esculenta. Next base: position 96,410,846 of record CM024753.1, read on the forward strand.
GGAACACCCATCGCGATTTGTTATATTTTCCCGCTCAAACTTTTCGCCAATTTTTTATATTACTATTCTAAACGCTTTTCATGAACGCGACGGGCTATCCCGTCGTGATTTAAGGTTAAAGGCAACCAGGTAAGCCGCCGCGATTTCTTTTCTTCATAGTTAGCCGTGTTTTATTGTACACCGTGTTATTAAATGCGTCTAGTGTGTATGACGCGATTCAAAGATCGACCCGAGACTGTTCTTTTCGGCTAGTCAATCAGCATGTTTAGTTTCTTGGTCTGTAAGCCTGTCACATAGTGTTACATAGTGTGCATTGGCCTAAAAGCAGTCAACCTATTTGAAAGCTATAATGACTTGGAAATGATTCTAATGTGAATGATATTATGTTCATTGATTATTATCTTGTGATCTAGCTTGATGTGAGATTGACATGGTAAGAATATGATATGAATGTGTGGATGAATACATGTTAGAATGGACTTGTTAGTTAAGTTTTTCCATCATGATTTGCATGTGGGTTTTCCTTATTTATATGTTTTCCGATGTTCCATTAATTGTTCATCAAATGCATACATGATTAGGAAAGCTCCGAGACACGTCACTTACACGTTTTCCTTATTCAATAATTGATTTGATATGATATTCATTCTATTCAGCTATTTGACTTGTTAGAAATGCAGGCATTGTCATCATGCTCATGTTCATGTCCTGCTTCTTTAAAATGTTAATCATGTTTATTAGTGCCCGCACATTGAGATGTAAATCCTACTGAGCTAGTTCGCTCACATCCTATTCTTTTCAGGTAGTGATGAGGATCCAGTGGACTCCGATGGGGCAGGACAAGAGTGAAGAGCACCCATCTTATGAGGAGTCGACGGTTTAGGAATAGATGTTTGAGTAGTTCATGTAATAGTGAAACATTTTCATGGAGTTTTTATTTGAATAATGCACCCTTTAGTTGGTTCCTTGGATGTAAGGTTTTTAATTAGTTGAATGGAAATGAAATAAAGAGTACTTTTGTTGACAATATTATTATCTCAAGTGTGTTGTTATATTTAGTTGTTACTTTGTATTACTCACTGTGATACTTACGTTTTTATCGTTCACGCATCCCGATTTTTATTCCGTTGCTAAATGTCGGGGCGTGACACCTTGTTTGGGAAATGAAGATTTGGTTGGACATCATTGTGAAGCTGGCTTTGACTAATCATGAAATGTGAAGCTCAAAGTCGTGCATGATGCATGCTGGGCTAAAAGAAAAAAAAATCAAGATGTAAAGAAAAAAGAGAAAATAACAAATACTCAAGGATAATATTGCTAGTGTTAGGAAAGGATTTTCAGTAATGGCAAGTCTAGAAGGGGGGGGGGGGATTGAATATATTTACAGCGGAAACTTAAGTAATTTAAAAATTACTTCGAAATAATGAATCTACACAATTAAAAACCCCATTGATCTAATGTGATTAAGTGCACAAAGTGTGTGAGACAATTGAACAATCAGATTATGTGAACTAGTGTGTGAATGTTAAGAGTTTAATCAAACTCCTATGCATGCATCTAACAATGAGACAATATGAAACCATTGCACAGAGATATTTAGGTTGTTCGGAAATCACACCACGTGACTCCTACATCCACCCCTCACACTGTGAGGCACACACTACTCAAGAACTGAGTACAACACACACACGAGGACTCAGGCTCAGTCCACACACACACAAGCTAGAAGAACCACTCTATAGAGGTCAAACCCTCTAGTTGAGGCAAGATCTCACACACACGAACACAGTGACAAACACTTGGTCTGCACTGCACATCCACAACACACAATTCAGATCTGTACACAAACCAGCACAGATTGCATGACACACACTATGATCTATACCAAGCACTTGTATAGATCAGAAAATAAACATCCACATAGAATCCACGTACTGATCTCAGTTCAGTACACACACACAAAAATCTGAAATGAATTAAGAGATGGTGTGAATGAAGGAAGAAATATCTCTCCGACTGTTGATCTGATCTTCACGATCACAAATCCATATTATTTCTTCCTCAATTCTGCTACTACTTCTCTTCTTCTTCTTTTCCTTCTTCTTCTTCTTCTTCTTCTTGGTCGGCACTGCTCTGCTTCAGTAGCTCCTGAATTGCGATTTCTTCTTCTGCTGCACTTCTTCCAGATCTGCTCCTTCTTCAGCACATCACTTCTTTCTCCAAAGCTTGGCCTTGATTCTCACGTCCTCTATGTTGAAAGGCTGGTATGCAACTTTTGGAGATTGAGCAAGGCACTGTAGAGACCCTCTTTTGTCGCCAAAAACCTTTTCTGGGAGTTGTATGGACTAGCTTGCCTTTGAAGTACGAGGATCATGGGTATTTATAGCCTCATGTGTCCATGAGGTGCCTTGGGGTGCGTGGGCACAAAAATCTAGGTCAGATCCCTTGATTCCCAAGCTAACACGAGTTCATAAAATTCCCATTTTTAGCTTCAGTCGAAGTGTGTCGACACACAATTGACTTGTGTCGACACAACTGGCTCTGGAACTAACATGTGTCGACACACAATTGACTTGTGTCGACACACAATTGACTTGTTTCGACACAACTAGCTCTGAAAGTTAACATGTGTCGACACACAATTGACTTGTGTCGACACAACTGGCTCTTTTCTTCTGATTGTTTTCCGGAGAGCAATGGATGTGTCGACACACAATGGACTTGTGCCGACACAACTTTGACAAAATTATGTGAACCTGTATATATGAAGTGTAGACCATCAAAACATGCCATTATCATCAAAATATGAAATATTAAGTGTTTTTTTGGCTTCTTTTCTCTTTACTACTTTCTGGAGAGCAATGCATGTGTCGACACACAATGGACTTGTGTCGACACAACTTTGACAAAATTATGTGAACCTGTATATATGAAGTGTAGACCATCAAAACATGCCATTATCATCAAAATATGAAATATTAAGTGTTAAAAACATGTTATTTAGTCATCATTATAATATGTACAATGTGTCATCATCAAAATCAAAGTATGAGTGTTTAGACGTCATCCACAACCAAATGTTGTAGTCATCATTAAAATCAAAGTATGAGTGTGTAGACATCATCAACATGAAGGTTTTTAGTCATTGTCCAAATGAATGCACAACTCAACAATCTTTCACATATATACAATATGACATCAGATTGTGTACAAAATGTCATCATCAAAACACAAATGTCATCATCAAAACACAAATATGTTTGAAGTTGTGTGCTTAACATGACTGACCAGAATTATGTCATCATCAAAAACAGATTAAAGCAATGATCAAGTTAGTGAGTATGGTTATTTAAATAACCATAACTCAACATTCTCCCCCTTTTTGATGATGACAAAATATACATTCATATTTCTCCCCCTTTTTGAAAACATCAAAAAGATGAAGAGAAACATATAAATGTCAAGAAAGCACAATGGTTATGTACAACATTTGTTGAGATGAATAATCATGAAGTTTTCAATCATGGACAACAAGGATAGCATGGATTATTTTCATTCAAAAAATTGCAATCATTACAGAAGCTTGCCGTTGCAATCATATTGTTCCCCTCAAATTCTCCCCCTTTTTTTTTGATAACAACAAAAAGACTCTCTCTCCCCCTTAATCAACAACAAGTATAGTCACCCCCTTTGGTATAACACTCTCCCCCTATGATGGTGTCAATGAAATAAGTAGGAAAAAGTGATACCAAAGAACATCAATGGATGGAGATCAAAGTATGACTGACATGTAAGCAAGGGGTGGAATTGAGAGATGAATGATCAAAATCAATAAGATCTTTGATATTAAAATATGAGAGAAAAATTATTGCATATTTGGATTGTGCAACAAAGTTTAATAACAAAGACACATTTAATCACAACATATGTCAAAGTTTTAATAACTTGAATGCATTTAAAAAGATGAAGCAAAAGTAATGAAAGTGACCTATATGAGTTTAAAAAAGTGTTTATCACATGAGTTTAATAGCTAAACATTTAACACAATGTAGAAAAATAACTCTAAACCCAATTAACATGAACTTCATCTAGGTCAATGTACATATGTTCTTTTTTTCATATATTTTTCTTTCATTTTGTGAGAGAGAATACAAGAGTAAATTGGTCAAATCACACCTTTCAGTGCAAGATGTCACATTTACCCAATGCAAGACCTCCTGATTACTCAGTGGTTTAACCTTCATTACCTTATACAGAGTTGAATCAACTTGTTTGTCACTTTTTGACATGAGCCAAAACACTTGATTAGGTGAAATGAACTCGGTTACTCAGTGATAAAATGAAGTTTTCATTGCTCTGTTTGTATCTCTCTATTTTTCTGAACACTTTCTGTTTGAAATTTTAAGAACATAATTACATTAATTAGAGTAGACATAATCATGAGTGTGGAGAGATTATTCTTAACATGTGTTAAGGATAAAGCTTCAAAACATACACATGGTAAACACGAAAGCTACTTATGTGCCTACAAGTGTTTTGTAACTCCGTTTAAATGAGTTCAGCTTAAAAACTTAGCATAACCTTGTTCTTAGATTGTATCTTTAAGACTAAACTGAGTGCACAATTATTTTAGTCTTTATGTATGAAATCTCTCATATAGGAATATCATAAAGACTCATTTATCTTGATGTAAGACTTGAATAAAAGATATGAAATGTCAAGAAGATAGAATCAGGAAATAAATGGAAAGTGTTTTTCAAGCATGAGTTTGAGTGGATGTTATTATGATGATTTATGAAAGAATCAGCTCCCCCTGAATATGTGAAGATTTCAAAAAGATAGATGATGTTGTGTCAACACAAAATCCTTAGTGTGTCGACATAAGAGCAAGAAATCTCAAGAATAGAGCAGCAGTGAACAACTAGTGTCGACACATGAGCAACTATGTGTCGACCTGATCATGATAAAAAGCAACTGGTGTCGACACAAGAGAAGATGTGTGTCGACCTGAGCATGATCAAAGTAAAATTTTATGGGTTTTTCAATGGTTTAACAAATGTTGACTTTTATTAAGCAGCTTTGCAAGAACATTTATCAACAAACTGAATGGGAGTTGTCGATAAATTAGATATGAAAGAATATTTCTCTAGCATTTCACTCAAAGATTCTTTTGACTCAGTCCCCCGTAAGATATGCATGATACGAAATGATCATTTAAGCAATTCAGATATGTTCATTCCAAGCAGTTTGCACACAAAGAACATGAACATGATCAAGCATATATCAACAGACAATTTATTGAAAGAGAGAAGTTTTTTAAAGACTTAAAATAAAGTTTTTGAGATTTTCATTTTGCTTGATGACCTTTATGCATGAAAAGACTATTGATACTTGGCGGAGAATTTTTCTTATGCATGATGATAGTTTCCAGACAAGCCTAACTTGTCCTTTCACATTTCACCATTTGATATACCACACAGTCACTGTAAAAAGGTCAATTATTCTTTAATTTTAGCATGAAATTCATTACATTTTCAAGAATATTTTTGCACTTTTTCAAATTTACTCCCCCTTAATATGTGCATGGAATGAAAAAGCTAGCAAGCAATTCACACATGATTATGCACACAATTAGCTTTAAGCATAACATGACTTCTGGTACTTGGCGGAATATTTTACTCACTCATAATGATAGCTTCCAAACAAGCATAACTTGTTTTTCCACATGTCATCATTTGATATACCACGAAGTCAAAGCAAATGATATGCACTAGGAGTCATGGGCACAATCAAACAAGCATGATAACACAAACATGATTCCAATTGTTAAGACACAAAGTTATTATTGGGAGCAACATTAAAACACACTCTTCATTGTTCAGGTAAGACTCTAAGAATTTTCTTTAACTTAAGCAGTTCAATCTGGAAATGATATGAGGTTTTACCTGAACAGTCTTCATTTGGATTTTACTTGTGGTTTCCAATTTTTCTTGCCTTGCATAGCCATTGTCTTGATTTCAGATGGAAATGTATGGCTACAAGGCTCATCAACTTGCTGATCAACTTATCCTTAGGACCCATACCTACTTGGGTCCTACAGTAGAGCAAGAGTTAGATTACAGCAATGGACTTTTTGAATCCAAGAGAATTTTCTTTTTGGTATAGATGCACTTTTGTCATTAATGGAACTATGAGTAGCATTAGTTCCATAACATAATTATTCTTTGTTTAATGCACCTATGTTTTTCATGAAATGTTCAATTTATGTTCACATGGAGTTTCTGAGCTTTTTCAACAAAATCATGATTCTTAGTTACATGTGCATGATGTGAAAACTTTTGCAAGTAATTCAAGTATGATTATGCACACATTTAGCTTTAAGCAAGGAGTGACTCTTGGTACTCGGCGGAGAAGTTTTCTCACGCATAGTGATAGTTTTCAAACAAGCATGACTTGTCCTTCCACATTTCACCATTTTATATACCAGAAGATCTAGATATATAACTCATCATGATTTCATTTTAGCATTCAATTTCAATCATCAAGTAGTTTATTCAAGAGATTTTTATCAACAAGAAGTTTTTATTTAGCAGGGAATCTCTCAGAAGTATTTACCTGGTGAAAATTTCATTTTCTTTCATTCTCTCTACTTACTTTCCTTGTAGCCTTAGTCATGAAGCCTTCATCATGAAATTGACTACAAGGATCCCTGCATCCAGCATTCAAGCAGCACATTTCAGAACCCAAACTTGTTTGGGTCCTAAGGATCTTCCATGAATCTGCAACAACGATTTTTGAATCCAAAATGATTTTATATTGGGTGCATTTTTCTGAAGACTAGAAACATTAGAATCTTGGTTTCTAATCTTAGAGTTATAGGTATAGAATGCACCACTGACATACTGAATATTTTGTTTTCTATTTTTCAGATTTTTATCATTGAGATTTTTAACATGAAATCCAGAAGAGATCTTTTGTGCAACAGTTCTATTTTCATGTACATGGAATTTCTGAGTGTTTTCAGCATGGACATGATCTTTATTCTTATGTACATTAACATGAAACATGAGAGCATGCAAAAGATTATCAATCCTATGCCAACATTCCCTAGAAATATGTCCAACTTTATGACATGTGAAGCACTGTACTTGTTTGGCATATTTATGGAAATGACAATCTCTATTCCAGTAAAATTTGGCTTAATGACCAGGTTTATTGTAATTAAAGCAAATGAGTTTAGTATTTACCTGGAGCTTACCATGGTATGAGTGCATTTTCTAGAATCTCTGAATCCCTCTAGAGTACCTTTGATTATCCTTGGGTTGAAAGGGAGGAGGTGGTACCCTTTGGTAGCTCTTGACATGATGTGGAGTTGTAGAATGCCTTGGATCTTTCTGGGCTGATGGAGGAGGTGTGGAGACCTTGTAGAATCCTGTTTTATTTTCCATTTTCTTTTTTTGATTTCCAATTGAAACAAGGTTCTTCCTATTTGCAACATTTTTATTCAATTTATCATTTTATTTTTGAACATTTTTTTGAACATGAATCTTAACAGATTTTTCTTTAGGTGCAATAGAATTCTTGTTCATAGAAACATTCACAAATGAGGTCTTTGTTTTGTTATCAAAATTCTTTTTGTGCAAGGGGTCAAATCCTAAACCTTCCTTTTGAAAATTAACCTTCATTCCAAGAAGATTATCCAAATTCTGAGTTCCTTGAACAAACTTAGATAAAGCAGATTTTAAACTATCAACAGTTATGTTCAATTCAAAAATCTTCTTTTCAGAATTTTGATTTTGTTTAACCACCTCTTCAAGTTCATTTGTCAATTTTTCTTTTTCAGCTTTCAATGCAGCAGTTTCCTTTTCTGAAGTTTAAAGTTTGTTTTGCATGATATCCAGATCATTTTTCAACTTGTTCTTTTCATTTTCAAATTGAACAATTTGATTTTCCAAGTCAGCAATTTTTCTTAGAATTGTTGCATTCATCATTTAATGGTCTGTCATGATACAAGCATTCAATCTTCTTTTTCAGATGACTATTTTCCTCAACCAATTGTTTGCATTTTTCTTTTATCTGATGTTCATGAGCCATGTTGGAAATTTGTTTGTTCAATTGATCATTATCAAATTTAAGATTCTCATTATGATCAATCAATTTTTCATTGTCATCTTTCAAATCAAGATTTTCATTTTCCAACTGATCATGATTTTCTTTTAATTTAGACAACTTAATTTTTCCACAATTTTTGACTTCATTTTTCAAATTCTCTTTCTCAAAATTTAACTTTTCAATTTCATTTTTTAAATCTTCATTGTCAATTTTTAGTTCTTCATTTTCTTCATAGAATGCTTGATGGTTATCAATTTTCATCTCATTTATCTCTAGTTGATCCTTCAGCTTCTTGTTTTGATATTTAACCTTTTTAAACTATTTGTACATGTCCTCATAGCATTCTATCAGTTCATCAAAAGATATATCATTGTCTGAGTCAGTATCAGGCATTGATCTATCAAATGGGTCTGAACTAGATTTACTGATTTTTTAGACTTTCTCTACTTTTCTGACAAATGTGATCCTTCAAATATGTCTGAGCTGAGAGAACCTTTTGAGCTGCCATGAGCCATGAAGCATTTGTTCTTGGATTTCTTTCCAATCATGTTTGTCTTCATATAAAAGTCATGCAATTTATCAAACTTAATGTTATCATCATTGTCATTAAACCCAACAATTTTTGATCTATTTATGATACTTGAAAATTCAGCCTTGTTATCAAGTTTGATTTAAATGATTAGACCAATTAACAATCACCTAATCTGCTGAAGTCTGCAAAGTCAATAAAGATCAAGTGATGAATTTGATCAAAAAAATCAAGCAAGATTTCAATATTCAAGCAATCAAGCAATTCAAATAGATCAGATGATGTTTCATTAAGATCAAATAGAAGCAATCAAATCAGATCAGAATCAGACATTAACCTACTCTGATACCAATTGTTAGGATCAGATTTTCAGTAATGGCAAATCTAGAAGGGGGGGGGGGGGTTGAATAGATTTGTAGCAGAAACTTAAGCAATTTAAAAATTACTACGAAATAATGAATCTACTCAATCAAAAACCCCGCTGATCTGATGTGATTAATTGCACAAAGTGTGTGAGACAATTGAACAATCAGATTATGTGAACTAGTGTGTGAATGTTAAGAGTTTAATCGAACCCCTATGCATGCATCTAACGATGAGACAATATCAAACCATTGCATAGAGATTTTTAGGTGGTTTGGAAATCACACCACGTGACTCCTACGTCCACCCCTCACACTGTGAGGCACACACTACTCAAGTACAACACACACACGAGCACTCAGGCTCAGTCCACACACACACAAGCTAGAAGAACCACTCTGTAGAGATCAAACCCTCTAGCTGAGGCCAGATCTCACACACACGAACACAGTGACAAACACTTGGTCTGCACTGCACATCCACTGTCACGCCCCGACGCGGAATATCGGAACGTGAGGCAGTTGCAAGTAAAGGGTATAGAGCAAGTGCTAGACATCAAACCATTGCACAGTGAATAATACTAAAGCGAATTCATTTCATTAATAACTTCCCGATGTCTAGTTACAACCACTAATATCAGAGCCAATCTATGGGGCCCGATTACATTGGAATAAAGCAAAAGACTAAACTTCAAACCTAACTACTACAACGCTAAACATAGCAATAGGACACTAGGGTACTCATGACATCACTCCAGGTCATTCCCATCCTCTTGAGGGTATGGTTCATCCTCGGTCTCACCTGAGAACACAACGACAAATAACGCAGGGTGAGCGAACATCGCCCAATAGGACTTAAATCTCAGGCTCAAGTAGGCTTTAAGTAATTAATGCATTGAAGGCAGAGTAACTAATGTTAGAGCGAGAGAGTCACGTAAAAATATAGCAGGACAGTACGTGAACGAATTAGCAAGACTTTCCAAATATAGACTTTCCAAGAATAGCACAAGTGTCGGGAATAGCACAATAATAGCAAGATAGCACAATGTCAAGTATAGCAAGATGGCCATAGTATAGATAGCACAACGAGTATAGTATAGCACAACGAGTATAGCATAGCACCTTGTTATTAATGGACAATGAGAGAACATAGAACTTTTGATTGTCATTTTGATAGTCAAGATAGATAGCACTTGAGTGTAATGCCAAACACTTTGATCATTTAACTCCTATGGGCACTAGCACTTTCAGGCGCACATCCCAGGACCAGATCGGGCCCTTCATATATTGCCAGGCATTGGTTATATTGTTTATCTTTAAACAATCAGTCAATGACCAATATAGAGTGCCAAGAAGTAGATGAGAGCACTAGATGAATAGACGAGATAGTAGAGTGAACGTGAATAGACGAGAGAGTAGAGTATAGATGAGAGCTAGTGGACATTGCAGGTAACGCGTCGAGTAAACAGGCGATAGTAACAGTTGCACAATACGCGCACTTGGTGTTGGCAGTCAGGTGGAACTCACGACCCTACCACTGGCCATGTTAAGCACAAGTCCAGAGGTTCGGCGTGATTCAAGATGAGAGTGAACTTCTAATAGCCATTTGGATCATATAGATCCTTAAAGGGTATCATAGGTGTTAGGGTACAACCAGCTCGTCGACCATGTGGGAATCCAGGGACAGAGGAGACTTGTGGAGGCCTTGAACAAAGACTTACTAGTCCGGCAGATGGAGTATCCGACGGAGAGTTCATCCAAGTCAAGAAAGAGTGTATATAGAAACAAGTGCTCGACGTTCTAGAGGAGTTCTAGAATAGTGGAGCGTCGATATCGGTCTTCCCAAAACATTGCGAGAAACGATAGACAAATATAGGGTAATTTAATTACATAAATTACCAGATGTATTATGAAATAGTTTCATGCCAAATTATGCCATAATTGGATGGCTCAAAGTATGTGTAAGTGTCATGAAATTATAGATAGAAAAGATCATGTGCATGTATTTTAATCATACATAAATGTTTAATTTATAACAAGAGTTATTTTCTGTATGTATGACTATTAAACAAGAGTACAAACACTGTAGATAATCAAGCATTGCTGAGACAGGGGGTTTATTACAAAAAGAACCCAGATCGCGATGTACCCTGATGAGGGTCACGACGGGGTCAACTGAGATCGCGACGGGTGCTTGTACGGGTCGCGACAGGCTTAGTCTGGTCGGGCAGCAGATCGTGATGACAGGCCCTGTTGCAATCAGATCGCGACAGAAGGCGCTGTCACGATGACCCTTGTGAACACGGCCTATCGGGCCATCGCGTTCACAGGGTCTGCGCCCGGGTCCGACAGGGAAAGGACATTACATTGGATTACGGGCCAGAACTTACCCTATTTGACACAGGGTGGTTCAGAAAATCACAACTAATCGTATAGTCACAACTAATCAGAACTTACCCCTACATAATTAAGATCAACGATTTAATTCGTAAGATATGATGAATCAAATTTAGGGCTTTTAGGGGCGAAAGATGCCTAACATGCATCAGTTCCTACAGTAAAAATCTCGTGGCATAGGGTTGAGTATACAAGGAGATCAAGAATTAAGAAGAGGGTTTAGGGTCATGTCAGTTGCCGGCCATGATAGTTTAAGAGAAGTATTTAAGCTTCTCCCTATTCCCTTTCCTAGTTTAAGTCTAATTCCTATTAAATTCTGAATTTCCTATTTTCCTCTCCCCTTTTTAAGCAAGAGATCTCCTATTTGAGTTGGGAGAGAGGGAATTTCGTGGTCAACCCATTAAGGTAGGTTTAGGAATCCCAATCCAACTCAAACTTCTATTTTTAATGCATTAAATATCTCTTTTCTATTTTAGTTACAAATTTTGGGTATTTCTCTATTATTCCCCTTCTTAAAATCTTTATTTTAGCCCACTCATTCCTAATGGGTCAATATAGAAAAGCCCATTACTCATTTCTTTTAATGGGTTTTATTTAATTCTCTCTTATTTGATTTCCTAGTTGATTTAATACATCTTCCTTTTATTTGATTTTATAAATATTAAAAATTTTTTCCCATAATTTAGGGTTGCTACATCCTCCCCCTCTTAAAAAGAATTTGGTCCCCAAATTCATCTGATTATAAGGGAGAAAGTGTCTTACCAAAAAGATCGGGGTAGTTGCGTCTGATAATTCCTTCTGGTTCCCATGTGGCTTCTTCCACTCCGCGGTTATTCCATAAGACCTTCACCACGTGAATGGGATGGTTCCTGAGCTGTTGTACCTTTCGTTCCAGTATCTTGATTGACTTCTCTTCGTATGTCACATCCTTGTTCAACACCAACTTCTCGTGGCGAATGATGTGTGTGGGGTCGTACACATATTTCCTGAGCATGGAAACATGAAACACATTGTGTACACATGACAGATCCGATGGCAACGCCAGCCGGTATGCAACCTCACCAACCCTTTTGAGTACTTCAAAAGGACCGATGAATCTAGGGCTGAGCTTTCCCTTTACACCGAATCTTTGGATGCCACGGATAGGTGACACTTTTAGAAATACATGATCACCCACTTGAAATTCCAGATCTCGCCTTCTTTTGTCGGCATAGCTCTTCTGTCTGGATTGGACAATTTTGAGCCGGTCTCTGATTACCTGAATGTCCTTTGTTGTCCGTTGCACTATGTCTGGGCCTAGCCATTGCTGTTCTCCAACCTCATTCCAGCATGTAGGGGATCTACAGTTCCTTCCGTAGAGTGCTTCGAATGGTGCCATCTTAATGCTTGCCTGATAACTGTTGTTATAGGCGAACTCGATTAGTGGTAGGTGCTCATTCCAATAACCTTGAAAATCTATAGTGCAAACTCTCAACATGTCTTCCACTATTTGGTTGGTTCTTTCAGTTTGCCCATCGGTTTGTGGATGGAATGCGGTACTAAAGTTGAGTTTAGTACCCAGTGCACCTTGCAGTCCTTTCCAAAAATGAGATGTGAATCTCGGATCTCGATCCGAAACAATGGATGATGGAATGCCATGTAGTCTTACAATCTCCTTGACATATAAGGCAGCTAGTACCTCCACGGACCACTTACTCTTTATAGGCAGAAAGTGGGTGGATTTGGTTAGTCGGTCCACAATGACCCATATGGCGTCGAGTCCACCATGAGTCTTGGGTAAACCCATGATTAAGTCCATGCCAATGATTTCCCATTTCCACTACGGAATATCTAGCGGTCTGAGTACACCAGTAGGGCGCAGGTGTTCCGCTTTTACTTGTTGGCAAGTAAGGCAGTGAGTGGCATGTTAAACTACCTCTCTTTTCATGTTCGGCCACCAAAACGTTCTTTTCATATCTTGATACATTTTGGTACCTCCTAGATGAATAGTATACCTTGTCTTGTGAGCTTCATCCATTAGTCTTCTCTTTAGTTCTTCATTGTCGGGAACACATGTCCTTCCTTGAAAGACAAGCCTTCCGTCTTCAGTCATTGCAATGTCCGGTCTTTCAGTTAGAGTTTCTTTGACGCAAACTAAGAATGGATCATCGTCTTGTTGAGCTTTGATCTCCTCTAGCAGATCAGATTGAATCTTGATATTAGCAACCAAGACTCGATCATCTCTATGTTCGATACTTAAGTCTAACCTTGCGAATTGTTCTAGTAGTTGCATCTCGCCAAGGACTAGACTTGAGACAAATGCCATTGGCTTCCTACTAAGAGCATCAGCCACGACATTTCCCTTGCCTGGGTGGTATTGGATGTGGAAGTCGAAATCTTTCAAGTATTCCAGCCATCTCCTTTGTCTCATGTTGAGTTCCTTCTGAGAGAATAAATACTTCAGACTTTTATAGTCTGAGTAGACAATGAATTGCTCGCCATATAGATAGTGTCTCCAAATCTTCAAGGCGAAGACAACGGCAGCCAGCTCGAGATCATGTACAGGGTAGTTGACTTCATGTGTCTTCAGTTGTCTTGAAGAATAGGCGATGACCTTCTCCTTTTGCATGAGTACACATCCTAGCCCGATTCCTGAGGCATCGGTGTAGACAGAGAATCCTTCTCCCTCTATTGGCAGAGCGAGAACAAGTGCTGAGGTAAGACAGTCCTTGAGGGTTTGGAAACTTTTCTCACACTCTTTACTCCAGGAGTATGGATTCTCCTTTCGTGTCAGACGCGTGAGAGGAACAGCGATCCTTGAGAAGTCCTTGATGAACCGCCTGTAGTAGCCAGCCAGTCCTAGGAAGCTTCTTATCTCAGTGACATTGGTTGGTCTCTCCCAGTTGAGTACAGCTTCGAATTTGGAGGGATCAACAGAGATGCCGTCCTTTGAGATGACATGGCCCAATAAGGATACTTCTTTGAGCCAGAATTCACACTTGCTTGTAAGGAAACGATCGGGGTGCAGCGGAAATGCAATTTCCACAGATAGATATCGTTGCCGGCAGTCGGATCGAACACAAAACGGTAAACCACGCACAGGCAGATCTCATCTTTACCTTTGCGGGGTTGCGTAACTCCCAAATCCGGGGAGGAGGTGGCGCAGGAGGCGCCGGTGCTTCAAGCCGTTCAAGTGTCCGGCCTCTAGACGTATCCACGCGAGCTCCGGACGCAGACGGGATCTCCTCGTTCTCCACGTGTCTCCCAGATCTCAGCTGCACCATGTGCCGGAGAGAGGAGAGAGAGGGTGGGGGGCGCCCTGGGAGAGAGAGAGGAAGGGGGCGGCCAGGGTTAAGCCTGGAGCTTGGCCCAGGGTTTAACTCTCAGCGTATATTTATAGACACCGCGGTTTTTCATAAAAACCCAGTCATTGTCTCTAAAGAACACCTTGCCCAGTCTGTTCGGAACTCTTATGCGTGTGACCCTCTAGGCCCAACTACTAGTCCAGTTTTCAGCTCATTAAGCTCAATAACTCTTTATTGACTTATGGTAATTAATTAACATCTCATATTAATTAATTACACAATCAATTATCGTCTCACGATAATTGACCGGGCTTCCAATCAAGTTGGGTGCCAAGCAACACCACTTGATCCTGGAAAGCATTGGGGTTCAGCAACCCATTCAAGGAACCTTTTGTATCATCAGTTACCACGTGACTATAATCCTTCGCTCGTATAATGCTCCCGAGTGCACTTAGGGTATGGTCAACTGTCAAACCCTAATGTGTGTACTCACTTGGTTTAGATGCCGCATAACAATATCAGAAAACTCCTTTTCTGATAAGTAGTCTTGCTCTGGCCAGGGACTATCAGGTATCCTTCCGTAGAGCATTCACTCTCCTATTACCGAGAGCGAGCGATCCCATATTGACCACACAATCACCTTCGAAGGTATTCTGCTAGATCCGATCACTTAACTGATTAAGACCTCATAGCTAGAGATCTATAAGTCAAGGTCAAAACCCAGAAGTCCACCAACAAGGTGTCCTTGGTGTCTCAGGTCTAAGGACCAATCACGCCACTGTGACAATGAATCTAGCTGGTTGACAGTTAGGTAACATTACCATCCAGCGATTCATAATGGATCAGTTCAGTGAACTCATTCTCTAATGAGCACCTACAGATTCACCTTAGTGTCCCCACACAAGTGACTATGAGACCAGACACCCTCATCATATGAGCAGGTGCAACCTGTACTAGCCTAACCGGATATCCGATGTCCTTCTCGGATATCCTCCGACTAGGAACAATTAAGAATATACGTTTAAAGGAGATCAATCTCATTGTTATGATCTCATCATAATTAATATCCATTGCGCATATTCATGAACTTCATAATGAAACGATAAACGAATTACACATAACAAATATAAAAAGCCTTATTATTATTATCAAAGAACAAGATTGTACAAGTTATGATTGGCTTGAGGACACCCATAACTAACAATCTCCCACTTGGACTAAAGCCAATCACCTTTATGTCTTAAACCCATAGACTCTAGGTGGCGCTCAAACACAATTTGAGTTAAAGGCTTCGTTAGTGGATCTGCAATGTTGTCGACTGAAGGAACTCTTTCCACCAGTACATCTCCTCTAGTGATTATCTCCCTGATCAGGTGAAATCGCCTCAGAATGTGCTTCGACTTCTGATGAGACCGCGGCTCTTTCGCTTGCGCAATGGCCCCATTGTTGTCACACAGCAATGGGATTGGATCAGAGTCACCTGGCACCACACCAAGGTCGGTGATGAACTTCTTCATCCACACTGCCTCCTTGGCGGCTTCAGCTGCAGCAATGTACTCAGCTTCTGTCGTCGAGTCTGCAGTGGTTTCTTGCTTGGAACTCTTCCAGCTCACTGCACCCCCGTTCAAAGTGAACACAAACCCAGATGTAGACTTGCTATCATCTGGATTTGACTGGAAACTCGAGTCAGTGTATGCCCGAAGTTTCAAGTCCCCTCCTCCATAAACCAGAAATATATCCTTAGTCCTTCTCAAGTACTTAAGGATACATTTCACTGCCATCCAGTGTGTTTCACCTGGATTTGCCTGATATCTGCTCGTAACACTTAGAGCAAATACCACATCAGGCCTTGTACATAGCATGGCATACATGATAGACCCTATAGCCGAAGCATAGGGGACTCTATCCATGGCTGCCCTCTCTTCAGGAGTCTTAGGAGACTGCTCCTTAGAGAGATTAATCCCATGTCTCATTGGTATGAGACCTCTCTTGGAATTTTCCATGCCAAACCTTTTGACAATGGTATCTATGTACATGGATTGGGTCAAGCCAAGCATCCTCTTAGATCTATCTCTATAGATACGTATTCCTAATGCGTAGGATGCTTCTCCCAAATCCTTCATGGAGAAGTTCTTTGACAACCAAACCTTTACTGATGATAACATCCCTACATCATTCCCAATGAGTAAGATGTCATCAACGTAAAGTACGAGAAAAGTGATAGCACTCCCACTGATTTTATTATACACACATGGTTCATCTTCATTCTTAATGAAGTCATAAGATTTGATAGCCTCATCAAACCTTATGTTCCAACTACGAGAAGCTTGGTTCAATCCATAGATGGATCTTTGAAGCTTGCATACTTTGTCTGGATACTCTTTGGATGTAAAACCCTCAGGTTGTATCATATACACTTCCTCCTCAATGTTTCCATTAAGGAAAGCGGTTTTTACATCCATCTGCCAGATCTCGTAATCAAAGTATGCAGCAATGGCAAGAAGAATTCTGATCGACTTTATCATAGCAACTGGTGAGAAAGTTTCGTCATAGTCAATTCCTTGCCTTTGACGATACCCCTTTGCCACCAACCTTGCCTTATAAGTGTCGATCTGTCCATCTGCACCGATCTTTCTCTTAAAGATCCACTTGCACCCAATAGGTACAATACCTTCGGGCAAGTCTACCAAGTTCCAAACTTGGTTGGTGTACATGGACTGCATCTCAAAATTCATCGCATCTCGCCATTTCCCTGACTGAGGACAATCAACAGCCTCTTGGTAGGTCTTCGGATCATCATCCTCATCATAAGACATGCCTTCACTGATATGTCCAACATATCTTTCAGGCTGTCTAGGTACTCTACCAGACCTACGCTGAATGTGTGTATATTCCTGAACAGGTTCCGGAACCGATGTTTCACCTGGTGGACTTTGCACAATCTGTGGATCTAGAACCTCTTCTAGATCTACTTTACTCCCACTGTCCTCTTGGGTAAGGTACTCCTCTTCCAAGAAGACAGCTCTCCTGGCGACAAACACTCTTTGTTCACCAGGATGGTAAAAGTAGTACCCAAACGTTTCTTTTGGGTATCCAACAAACCTGCACTTATCGGTTCTGGATTCCAGTTTATCTGGGTCATGTCTCCTCACGTGGGCAGGACAGCCCCAGATTTTAACATGTTTAAAATCAGGCTTTCTACC
Source organism: Colocasia esculenta (assembly GCA_014218235.1). Classification (NCBI taxonomy): domain Eukaryota; kingdom Viridiplantae; phylum Streptophyta; class Magnoliopsida; order Alismatales; family Araceae; genus Colocasia; species Colocasia esculenta. Next base: position 96,428,733 of record CM024753.1, read on the forward strand.
CTTCCATATCTCATATGGAGTGGAAGACACAGATTTACTGGGAACCTTGTTCAGCAGATATGCCGCTGACTCTAGCGCATATCCCCATAAGGAAACTGGTAACTGTGAACGGCTCATCATGGATCACACCATGTCCAACAAGGTACGATTTCTCCTTTCCGATACACCATTCATCTGTGGTGTATAGGGAGGAGTCCATTGAGAAAGGATACCATTGTTCTTTAAGAATTGTATGAACTCTGTACTTAAGTATTCACCTCCTCGGTCTGACCGTAGGATTTTAATACTCTTTCCAGTTTGTTTCTCAACTTCATTCTTAAATTCTTGGAATTTCCTAAAGGCTTCAGATTTGTACTTCATTAAGTAAACAAATTCGAACCTTGAGTGGTCATCCGTGAATGTAATGAAGTATGAGTAGCCACCCTTGGCTTTGGTAGACATTGGACCACATACATCCGAATGTATTAGTTCCAATATGTCTTTGGCCCTATCTCCATGTCCACTAAATGGAGATTTGGTCAACTTACCCATTAAACAGGATTCACAAGTTGCATATGATTCATAATCAAATGGATCTAAGTATCCATTCTTATGCAACTTTTGAAGCCTATTCTCGCCAATGTGACCAAGCCTACAATGCCATAAGTAGGCAGTGTTCACATTATTCTTACTTCTCTTAGGAGAAACATCAACATGGAGATTTTCATAAGAGACATCAAGCAGATACAAACCATTCACCAAACTTGCTAAAGCAACTAGTTTATTTCTCAAATAAACTGAACAACTATTGTTCTCAATGGTAAACATGTATCCAATTATGTCTAAACAAGAAACAGAAATAATGTTCTTAATGATACTAGGCACATAGTAGCAATCATCTAACAAAAGCAAATCTCCAGAAGGTAACTTGAGCTTCACTGTCCCCACAGTGTGTGCACCAACACTTGTGCCGTTTCCAAGCCTCAAGTTCACCTCGCCCTTGCTCAGCTTCCTTCTACTTGTCAGCACCTGCACATCATTGCAGATATGAGAAGCACATCCAGTGTCTAAAACCCAAGATGTAGAATCTCTAATAGACAAGTGAAGATCTATCATATAGATACCTGAAGCTTCGCCAAGCTTCTGCTTCTCCTGAGCCTTCATTGCAAGATAGTCCTTGCAATTTCTTTTCCAGTGCCCCTTTTTCTTGCAGTGGAAGCACTCGCCCTTTTCTTCTCCTTTGCTTATGTCCTTCTTTTGTTTCTGCTTAGACTGCTTCTTTGCATTGCCTTTCTTAAAGGCTTGCCCTGCTCTCCTCTTCTTGTTGGACTTTCCAACCATGAGAACAGTGGGCTTTTCCTTCTTAAGGTTGCCCTCAACAATCTTCAGCATGTTTAGCATCTCAGCTAAACTCACCTTCCAAGACATAGGCAATGCGCTCAGACCTGAGGACAATCTTCAGGTTCTTGAGCCATTCCGAGTAGTTCGGGCCTGTCAATTTGTTGGCATCCAGTATGCCACGGAGTGGGTTACCCGACGATATTTTTGCCTATAAAGGAAATGTAAATACAACTAGCAGATGTTCACAATAATAATTAAATCTAGATTAGGGCTTTAATCAAGATTAGCTCCCACTATTTTCCGGCAGACTGTATAACCCTCAGATATACAGAATGGGAGACACCGACGGTCTCCTAGTGGGGATCGGAATCTCACAGACTCATAGCATGATCTTGTGGATAGCATTAGGGCGCATTAGGGCGCCTTTCATTCTCTTTCAGTAGCGGGCACTCAGGGATACGGTGCTCGCGACTTCCGCAGCGCAGACATGCGCCGACTTTCCTCCAGCATTCATCAGCCGTGTGACCAGGCTTGTCACAGTGTTTGCAGTGGCTCTTTGTTGGAGTGTTGGGTACGAAAACCTTGGGTTTCCTTTCTTGGCTAGATCCCTCCGTGATATTGAAGGGACGCTTCTTGCCGTTCGTAGGCTTAGCAGATGACTGACCTGAGGTCACTTCCTTCTTGACGAACTTCCCTTTTATACAGTCGATGAAGTCCGTAGCATCTTCTAGCAGCTGAGCCCTCTTCACCATCTCGGCGTAGGTCGGGATGTCGAAAGGTGCGAGTTGAGTGATGTAGTGGGGCTTAAGGCCGTTTAGAAAGCGCTTAACTTTCATCCTTTCAGTGTTCACCAGATGTACAGCATAGCGTGCCAGTCCAGAGAATTGGGCTTCATATTCGGCCACAGTCAAGCTCCACTATTTAAGAGCAGCGAATTCCGCAGCCTTCCTTTATTGAACACGCTCGGAGAAGTATTTAGAGTTGAATGCTTCTTTAAACTCGTTCCAGGTGAATTGCCCATTCTCTCTAGTAGCTTCCAGTGACTCCCACCAGGCGCGGGCGTCCTTCTCCAGTTGGAATGTGGCAAGTAGCAGCTTGTCCCCCGCTGCACATTGCATGACACGGAAAATTCTTTCCATCTCTTGGAGCTACTGCTCAGCTTCATCTAGATCCGTGGATCCGCTGAACCTAGGTGGGTTCAGACTTCTGAAGTTGCGATGCAGGTCGCCTGCACCATGATTGCCACCTCCTTGAGTGGCTTGCACAATGGCGCGTGTCAGTTCTTGGATGGTTTGTTGCATGCCCCTCATTTGAGCACATTCGGCAGTCATCTTGATTGCTTAGTTCCTGTAAAAATAACTTACTATTATGATGCTGATGTGAAATTTAATTCATGCGTGTGTGAGTTTATTTTTTTTGCTAGTTACCCTTGGCTCTAACCACAACTCACATAGGTAGGATAATTGACTCTAGTCGAGACAGGTTAACCTAGATCATCCTGTACTAAGAATAACCTAGGCTCTGATACCACAAAACTGTCATACCCCGACGCGGAATATCGGAACATGAGGCAGCTGCAAGTAAAGGGTATAGAGCGAGTGCTAGACATCAAACCATTGCACAGTGAATAATACTAAAGTGAATTCATTTCATTAATAACTTTCCGATGTCTAGTTACAACCACTAATATCAGAGCCAATCTATGGGGCCCGATTACATTGGAATAAAGCAAAAGACTAAACTTCAAACCTAACTACTACAATGCTAAACATAGCAATAGGACACTAGGGTACTCATGACATCACTCCAGGTCATTCCCGTCCTCTTGAGGGTATGGTTCATCCTCGGTCTCACCTGAGAACACAACGACAAATAATGCAGGGTGAGCGAACATCGCCCACTAGAACTTAAATCTCAGGCTCAAACAGGCTTTAAGTAATTAATGCATTGAAGGTAGAGTAACTAATGTTAGAGCGAGAGAGTCACGTAAAAATATAGCAGGACAGTACGTGAACGAATTAGCAAGACTTTCCAAATATAGACTTTCCAAGAATAGCACAAGTGTCGGGAATAGCACAATAATAGCAAGATAGCACAATGTCAAGTATAGAAAGATGGCTTAGTACAGATAGCACAACGAGTATAGCATAGCACAATGAGTATAGTATAGCACCTTGTTGTCAATGGACAACGAGAGAACATAACACTTTTGATTGTCATTTAGATAGTCAAGATAGATAGCACTTGAGTGTAATGCCAAACACTCTGATCATTTAACTCCCATGGGCACTAGCACTTTCGGGCGCACATCCCAGGACTAGATCGAGCCCTTCATATATTGCCAGACATTGGTTATATTGTTTATATTTAGACAATCAGTCTATGGCCAATATAGAGTACCAAGAAGTAGATGAGAGCACTAGATGAATAGACGAGACAGTAGAGTGAACGTGAATAGACGAGAGAGTAGAGTATAGATGAGAGATAGTAGACATTGCACATAACGCGTCGAGTAAACAAGCGATAGTAACAGCTGCACAACACGCGCACTTGGTGTTGGCAGTCAGGTGGAACTCACGACCCTACCACTGGCCATGTTAAGCACAAGTCTAGAGGTCCGGCGTGATTCAAGATGAGAGTGAACTTCTAATAGCCGTTTGGATCATATAGATCCCTAAAGGGTATCATAGGTGTTAGGGTACAACCGGCTCGTCGACCATGTGGGAATCCATGGACAGAGGAGACTTATGGAGGCCTTGAACAAAGACTTACTAGTCTGGCAGATGGAGTATCCGATAGAGAGTTCGTCCAAGTCAAGAAAGAGTGTATATAGAAACAAGTGCTCGACGTTCTAGAGGAGTTCTAGAACAGTGGAGCGTCGATATCGGTCTTCCCAAAACATCGCGAGAAAGTATAGGATAATTTAATTACATAAATTACCAGATGTATTATGAAATAGTTTCATGCCAAATTATGCCATAATTGGATGGTTCAAAGTGTGTGTAAGTGTCATGAAATTTTAGATAGAAAAGATCATGTGCATGTATTTTAATCATACATAAATGTTTAATTTATAACAAGAGTTATTTTCTGTATGTATGACTGTTAAACAAGAGTACAAACACTGTAGATAATCAAGTATTGCTGAGACAGGGGGTTTATTCCAAAAAGAACCCAGATCGCAATGTACCCCGATGAGGGTCGTGATGGGGTCAACTGAGATCGCGACGGGTGCTTGTACGGGTCGCGACAGGCTTAGTCTGGTCGGGCAGCAGATCGCGACGACAGGCCTTGTCGCGATCAGATCATGACAGAAGGCGCTGTCGTGATAACCCTTGTGAATGCGGCCTATCGGGCGTCGCATTCACAGGGTCTGCGCCCGGGTCCGACAGGGAAAGGACATTACATTGGATTGCGGGCCAGAACTTACCTATTTGACGCAGGGTGGTTCAGAAAATCACAACTAATCGTATAGTCAATAAAAAATCATGAAACCAGTTGCAAAACAATCTAGACATGCATGGGTACTTACAATAAATAGGAATTGGAAAACAATCAGGGTTTGGACATGTTTTAAACACGGGTCTTCATGATGAACATGAAACAGTACATAATTGAGATCAACGATTTATTTCGCAAGATAGGATGAATCAAATTTAGGGCTTTCAGGGGCGAAAGATGCCAAACATGCATCAGTTCCTATAGTAAAAATCTCGTGGCATGGGGTTGAGTATACAAGGAGATCAAGAATTAAGAAGAGGGTTCGGGGTCATGTCAGTTGCAGAACATGAAAAATCAAGAACGACAGATATGCTCGATGAAAAATTATGAAACCAAAGGGCTTTTGATCCTGATAGACGAGACATCCTACACAAAAAGTTCCATGGTTTATGCTTGTGAGAATGCCTACCTTTGATCGTTTTCCTCTTCTAGGGTTAAGACTTGAAGAACTCAGGGAAGAACTTGAGAGATCCTTCCTCTCCACGAATTCTCCTCCTCTTGGCCTCTCCTCCTAGTCCAGGAACCTCTTGGCACGAGCTAGGGCCGGCCATGAGGGTTTAAGAGAAGTATTTAAGCTTCTCCCTATTCCCTTTCCTAGTTTAAGCCTAATTCCTATTAAATTCTGAATTTCCTATTTTCCTCTCCCCTTTTTAAGCAAGAGATCTCCTATTTGGGTTGGGAGAGAGGGAATTTCGTGGCCAACTCATTAAGGTAGGTTTAGGAATCCCAATCCAACTCAAACTTCTATTTTTAATGCATTAAATACCTCTTTTCTATTTTAGTAATATTTTAGTTACGAATTTTGGGTATTTCTCTATTATTCCCCTTCTTAAAATCTCTATTTTAGCCCACTCATTCCTAATGGGTCAATATCGCAAAGCCCATTACTCCTTTTCTTTTAATGTGTTTTATTTAATTCTCTCTTATTTGATTTCCTAGTTGATTTAATACATCTTCCTTTTATTTGATTTTATAAATATTTTTTAAAAAAATTTCCCATAATTTAGGGTTGCTACATCCACAACACACAATTCAGATCTGTGCACAAACCAACACAGATCGCATCACACACACTATGATCTATACCAAGCACTTGTACATATCAGAAAATAAACATCCACATAGAATCCACGTACTGATCTCAATTCAGTACACACACACACAAAGCTGAAATGAATTAAGAGATGGTGTGAATGAAGGAAGAAATATCTCTCCGACTATTGATCTGATCTTTACGATCACAGATCCATATTGTTTCTTCCTCAATTATGCTGCTGCTTCTCTTCTTCTTCTTCTTCTTCTTGGTCGACACTGCTATGCTTCAGTAGCTTCTGAATTGTGATTTCTTCTTCTGATGCACTTCTTCCAGATCTGCTCCTTCTTTAGCACATCACATCTTTCTCTAGAGGTTGGTCTTGATTCCCACGTCCTCTATGTTGAAAGGCTGGTCTGCAACTTCTAGAGATTGAGCAAGGCACTGGAGAGACCCTCTTTTGCTGCCAAAAACCTTTTCTGGGAGTTGTATGGGCTGGCTTGCCTTTAGAGTACGAGGATCATGGGTATTTATAGCCCCATGTGTCCATGAGGTGCCTTGGGGTGCGTGAGCAAAAAAATCTAGGTCAGATCCCTAGATTCCCAAGATGACACGTGTTTAGAAAATTCCCATTTTTGAGCTTCAGTCGAAGTGTGTCGACACACAATTGACTTATGTCGACATAACTATCTCTGGAAGTTAACATGTGTCAACACAACTGGCTTTGGAAATGAACATGTGTCGACACACAATTGACTTATGTCGACACAACTAGCTCTGGAAGTTAACATGTGTCGACACATAATTGACTTGTGTCGACACAACTGGCTCTTTTCTTCTGATTGTTTTCTGGAGAGCAATGGATGTGTCGACACACAATGGACTTGTGTCGACACAACTTTGACAAAATTATGTGAATCTGTATATATGAAGTGTAGACCATCAAAACATGCCATTATCATCAAAATATGAAATATAAGTGTTTTTCTGGCTTCTTTTCTTTTTACTACTTTCTGGAGAGCAATGCATGTGTCGACACACAATGGACTTGTGTCGACACAACTTTGACAAAATTATGTGAACCTGTATATATGAAGTGTAGACCATCAAAACATGCCATTATCATCAAAATATGAAATATTAAGTGTTTTTCTGGCTTCTTTTCTTTTTACTACTTTCTGGAGAGCAATGCATGTGTCGACACACAATGGACTTGTGTCGACACAACTTTGACAAAATTATGTGAACCTATATATATGAAGTGTAGACCATCAAAACATGCCATTATCATCAAAATATAAAATATTAAGTATTAAAAACATGTTATTTAGTCATCATTATAATATGTATAATGTGTCATCATCAAAATCAAAATATGAGTGTTTGGACATCATCCATAACCAAATGTTGTAGTCATCATTAAAGTCAAAGTATGAGTGTGTAGACATCATCAACATGAAGGTTTTTAGTCATTATCCAAATGAATACACAACTCAATGATCTTCCACATATATATAATATGACATCAGATTGTGTACAAAATGTCATCATCAAAACACAAATGTCATCATCAAAACAAAATATGTTTGAAGTTGTGTGCTTAACATGATTGCCCAGAATTATGTCATCATGAAAAACATATTAAAGCAATGATCAAGTCAGTGAGTATGGTTATTTAAATAACCATAACTCAACAGCTAGACTAAATGAGCAAGGGTCAAGACACTTCGCATCCCCGACGTGCGATAGAATCCATCGTCCCCAAACCATCCAATCTAACGGCCTATCCAATGATTAACAGTGCACACTTAGATGATCCTCACACTTAGATCATCCTCGTTTTTATTGAAGGGGAACTCAGATCCCAGAACACACTGAGAACCAACCGGTCCTTGAGATGATATAATAGGGTAGATATCATATAGTAATGCAGAGAGTAAGGTGAGAAATACTTACCTGAACTTACTTGACGAGCCATCTTTTGAATTTGATTTTTTTAATTTTTTGATTTTTTGATTTTTATGAATTTTCAAGATAATGAAGGCAACAAGATAAAGAGCTTAATCTGCACTAAAACCATTAAAGAGTTAAGCATAAGTGCAAGAAAACATCTGGAATTGGCAAAACAATCATGACAATGCAAGGACCCAACAGATGTCATACATAGAACACAACAAGATGGCTGTCGCTACCTAGATGAGAACGCGACGATGTCCTTGTCGCTACCAGGTGGCGATGTGTCGATACGTCGCGACCTCAATTTCTGCGTCCAAAATAGAATTAGCAACCCGAGAGCTCCTTGTTTACTTCCTACTTGGACTTCTAAGGCTTCCTAGTTCGGTTCTAACTCCCTTTGAGTTTTCTAAACCTTCTCCCACCATGAATGGGAGTGTTAGATGCCTATAAGTAAGGGTGTGGAGGCCAAATTCGGAGTTCAGAACCCTTCTTCTTCTCTTCAAGCTCTCAAGTCTCTCATGGCCATGAAGAGAGCTCCAAGTGCTTCCCTGGGTGGTAAGGCTTCCTATGAAGGTCCTACGCGTGCCCGGACATCCTACAGCGAGCTCCTGAGGCTGACAGAGGTTTCAAACCACTTGAGTGGCAATGCCAACATGAGAGAGGTATGTAAAGTGGTTTTTTTCAATTTCTGTGAATTTCAGCTCTGAATTTCTATGTTAATGCACCTTCTTATTCTTCTCCTCTCTTTTTCTTTTTCTTCTTCTCTAGCTTTTTCCTGGCTCCCGCCGATACTCTGAACTCAATTGTCTAGCACCCATGATCAAGGTCGTGCCCATGCATGTGATCCGCGCCTTGAGAGAGTGGGGTTTAGGGGGTATCTTGATAGCCGCCCAGAACTACCATAAAATCTCTTTTGATTAGCATAGCATAACCACATTGATAAAATTATGGCACCCACAAACTCATACCTTTCTTTTCCCAAATTTGAGGCTACTGTCTTACTAGAGGAGGTTGAAGCTTTCATGGCTTTACCCAAGACTACACGGGGAGATGAGCACAATACATGTTATATCGTTGAGCCTATTGATCCTAAACTCATCTTAGGTGAATTCATGATGGATCCCAAAAATGTCTATACCATGATTAGCCCACAACATATTCACCTAGTTCCCTTGTCTAAGTGGGTCATATCTCATTGCAAGAATAAGTGCGGGAATTACCAAGAAATAGCCAAGGTCGTAGCTATATGCTTGTGTGGTGTGGTTCTCTTCCTGTCTGGAGATCACCTCTTAGACCATGCAAACTTGAGTGCCATTAGTGGGGTATGGCGGAGACTTTCCCTCTCTCATGCGGTCTTAGCCTTCCTTTATGCAGGACTCACATCGGCGGCTTTAGGGGGCCCACTCTTTGGCTCTATGATCCTCTTGGAGTGCTGGTTGGGAGTGAGGATTAAGTTCAAGCTTGTAGAAAACCTCACTATGGAAGCCGGATCTTTGGGTGCCACCCTTTGTGCTTCATTGGTAGAGCGGCCAAATTCTCCAATCGTGTTGTGTGTAGGACGACGGATAAAAAGACTCGGAGTGCATGGCGGCTATACCTCAACAAACTTCCGATGGAGCACTTTGCCATGGACATAGCGGTGCTACGCGGAGTGGACATATGGCTTCCCCTTGGATGTGGTTTGGACCTACAACTCGTGGGGAACATGGCATTGGTTCTCTACAACCCGCATAGATGCTATCTTCAGGTCGGGAAGCCTCGGACGAAGTTACTTCAGCCGTCACACCTGCCTCCTATGAAAGCGAGGCGCTTGGGAAACCCGGAGGACGAGCAGGCCGTGCGGAGCATGCTAGTGATGTGGCGTGTGTGTGCCACTCATACTCTACCACCCACAGTGCACAAGAAGTTCGAGACATATTAGACGTACCTTAGAGAATATAGAGAGATCCGGCCATGTGGTGACCATGAGCTTGTAAGAGACTTGATTGCATTTTTGAGTTTTTTTTTGAGAGATTTGATGTACTAGGAGCATGAGGATGATGTATCAACATTTTATTATGATTTTCAGCTTTTATATGATGTATTCATTTGAGATTAGCAATAAAAATGCAAATTTTTGAGGGTTCTGTGCACAGGCTGAGAAGGCGACAAGCTTGACGTCACGACCTATAATGAGACAGGTCAATGGTCGTGACCCTAGATCAGAAGGCGACAAGATCCCTGTCGCAACCTGAAGTGAACGCGACGTACATCTTGTTGCGGTCACAGACCCGAGGCGGTTTGAATTCTCGGCCCCACAGAACGATTCCTCTTTTCCCTCTTTCCTTTCTCTCTCTTCTTCCTTCACCCTCTCTAGCGAAAGAGCCCTTCTCCTTCCTCTTTCTTCGGAGAGCCTCTATCGGCGGCAGACTGTGCCCTGTCTCCCTTCTTCTTCCTCCTTCCTATTTCTTCTTCTCTTCCTCTCCCGGTTGCTCAAGACGATGGAGGGTGGTAGAGGCGATGGAGACGGCTGCGGTGAGCGGCCGTCGCAGTCCAAGCGAGCCATCAGCCGACGGAGGATGGGCGAGGAGCCATCCACGGTGAGGGGAGACGAAGCGCCGACCATCCCCATGGAGATGGATCCCACGGAAGGGCCGGGCAAGGAGGAGCCTGTCGGCCCCAAGAAGGTAGGTGGCCGAAACCCTATCCTCATGCATGATTGATGGTGGAAATGGGTGAACAAGGTGCTAGGCACCAGTTGTAGGGCCTTTTGCCTAAAGTGAAACCACTGGGGAATGGTCGTTGGCCGCCCTCGGTCACCCTGTGAACGTGATAAGAAGGCTATTGCATTACCAGGGAAGAACATGAGATGATGGGTGTCGCATTCAGAAGGCGACGGCTCGATACGTCACCTTTTGAAACTCTAACGCGACACCCATTGTGTCGCATTCAGAAGGCAGCAGGACCCATGTTGCGACCTGAACAGACTGTTATTGTGTAAATTTTGACTGATTTTTGTGCATTTTTTAGCTGTTTTGTAGAGTGAGTTGCGGTCCCGGTTGGGATGGGCCGTAGTTCGGGCAGTCTACCAGGGGCTGCCGGACTTTCAGAGGACGCGACTGGAACAGATGGGGTTTGGCCCATTGCTTCGACTGGATGAGCTTACACCCGACGTGGCGTTGATCCAGGCGCTGAAGGAGTGATGGGACCCCGAGTGCCACACCTTCTTCCTTTGGTGGGGTCATATGATCCCTTCACTGGAGGACGTGGCATGGATCACCGGCTTGAGGGTGGATGGCCAGGCGGTGACAGGGGTGACTTACACCTGCTACCAGGAGCTAGTGGAGAGGCTCCTGGGCTTAGAGTTGACGTGGGAGAGGTCGTCCTTGTTGTCGAGGATGAGACTGTAGGTGAGCCTGGGAGTGGTGGACGCTCGCCACCTGATGGGAGAGGGCCAGGCCGAGTACATGGCCAGACTGACAGAGGATGCCAGGGTGACCCTAGTGGAGGAGGAGGGAGCGGCAGCAGACCGAGACTTGAGGAGACCCGGTGAGCTGCAGGTGCCTGCCCTTGCTGGAAGACCTGACCCAGGTGGGGAGTTATGCATGGGGTGCGGCCCTTCTGGCCCACCTCTTCGACAGCCTGGGCACCTCCAGTAGGGAGACAGGGGTGGCCGGCTTCTTCCCCTTTCTACAGGTACTCTTCTCACTTTTACCCTTTAATGCTTTTCCTGCTTATTATAATTGATTGCATCACTATCCCTCTTGTTTTGTAGGTGTGGGCCTACTACTACCTTCCCTCCCTTGGTCGGGGAGTGCTGAGGCGACCGAGCGTTGTACCGCTCCTACAGCGCTAGCTGTTTCACCGAGTCGAGCGGTCCCTGCACCTGCAGGTGACCTTCCTCCAGGACGCCCTAGACACGGTCCCCTTTAGGTACGTGAGTACTTCTCCACTTGCAACCTTTCACTTTCTTTCTCATTGACCAATGACTAATGGGTTTCTATATGTGTGATGTGCAGGTTGAGTAGACTCCCTACACTAGGGATGAGGACGTTGACCAACCGTGGGTGGAGCAGGGCCGCCCCTACTTTGGTAGGGAGATCTAGCTTCGTGCTTTCAACACGATGGCACCACTCCACCTACGGCTGGTCGCAAGGATGTTGGGGCTCCACAAGGCGGTAGTGGAGTTCCCGACTCGACAGAGGTAGAGGGAGAGACCGGGCCGCAACTTCCATGGCATCTAGTAGGTCATGGACTAGCGGGAGTGGGCTCGGGAGCAGCTTGAGGACTGGCGATAGTGGGGCCGAGAGGTGACTTCGAGGCTACCAGTGACGAGGACTACTTCCATGCCTACGCACGAAGGTATGGGGCCCAGATGTACAGGGGGACCCGACGCCCAGTGAGTGCTACTAACTTAGCCTTTTCTAAATATTTTAATCATTAATTCCTTGGCTAACTTGACCTGTGTTTGTAGCTCAACCCTGAGGGCAGGATCACCTCCCTTGAGGGCGTCCTCCACTCCACCATCCAGTAGAGGGATGGCCTCCAACAGACCGTGACAGAGCTGGTGAGTGTTCTACTACTTGTCTCTCTTGTTCTTAACTTCAGTGGTCTAACTCTTGTGCTTCTTATAGCGTGCTGAGCTGAAGTAGGCCCAGCAGATGGTGGGTGGTACTTCCACCTCCCGTGACGAGCCTGGCCGCTCCGTGCTGGAGGTCCAGTTGGCGGCGGCAGTGGCCCGAGCGGAGGAGGCCATGACCCAGCTACGTGAGCGGGTGAGTTACTAATTTCATGCCCCTTGTACCTTATTTCTTTATTGACACATGTTTTGTCTTGCAGGAGGCTGAGCTGAGAGATGCTCTAGCACGGACGACCATGGTAGAGGCAGAGATGGCGGAGGTGCACCTATGCCCCCAGGTAGACGAGGCGACGGGACTGTGTCGAAAGGTCGACAAGCTCCGCTCGCAGCTAGGGACCGAGCGGTAGACCGTCCTGGTGCCCAAGGAGGAGATGAGGGGGCTGGAGAGGGCCCTGTCGCTGGTCGGTCACAGCCGCCCATCGGCTAGCAGGAGCGGTGCCCCTAGAGGCTCACCGGGGCACTACCTGACTAGTTCCTCTAGACGATGGAGGAACAAGGAGGAGGGGAGACGACGCGAGGGAGCAGCAGAGGGGAGCACAACGGGATCGAGGGAGTTGGCCCCTCCACCCTCTCGCCCTACTTGAGGGTACATGGGAAAGTGGTTGAGGACTTGTACTCTTTCACTTTTTGTTTATCATGTATTATGATGATGTGTAGATATGGAATGAAATCTTTTTTGGCCAAGGAATGTGATTGTGTGAAAGTGACAAATAAGATATGAGTGTTGCTTTCTTTCTTCTGCTGCGACCTGCACACTTAAGAAGACCATGAAAACAAGTTAGATCTATTCTTTGACTTAGCCCCTTGCCTTGAGCATGTTGAGTGACCAATCTTGATAAATGGTCAAGGGGCTAAGCCTTATTAAATAGGCTAAAAGACATAAGTAAATAAATGACATGCATGAATGAATGAGTAAAGTATTTTTGGGGGTTTTGAAAGCATTTGATTTTTAGAGTTTTGAAATATTTGATTTTTTTTTTTTTGGTTTTGAAATATTTGATTTTTTTGGAGTTTTGAAATATTTGATTTTTGGAGTTTTGAAATATTTGATTTTGGAGTTTCGAACTATTTGATTTTTTTGGGAGTTTTTGGAATATATTTTTTTTCTAGAGTTTTGAAAAGGCGCCTAAGGCTGGCATTAGCCCTTCCTAAAATAAGTTGCGTGAAACGGAAGGTACTCGCTCTTTTGGGCCACAACACATAGACCAATTCGAACCACTGGTTAGGAGTCTTGGTCACTTCCCTTTTTAGCCAAGGGCTTTACTAAGGTAAGACGTGCATTTAGGGGTGACATGCCATGGGCGGCTGCCCCTAGTTGATAGTGCGGCTACTTAGGCCATACCTACGAGATGACCCGATGTTATAGAGAGAAGTGAAAGATTATTTAAGGAAAGTCTAATGTAGGTTTAAGGACGTTGTGTTTGGCTTCTTCCCGCAGCATACCCCTCAAAGATTAGGTCTATTGCATAGGGACTTTGCGGTCTTTTCTTATGGACTTATATTGGTTGGGGCATGCGTATGACCGGGCTCATAAGTGTCCCATGGGGACTTTGCCACTCTTTGCCATGCCCCTATTCTATTGTGTATTTTCCTTTCTTTCTTTTGCTTCTTTGTTTCTTTGCTTTTGCTATTTTCATATTTGACCGTCCATGTTTGAGACTTCCTCTTGTCAGGGCATGCTTAAGGTTTATGACCTCGCCCTTATGACACTTTCCTCTACACTTTGACTGACTTGGGAGAGAATGACCTTTGCACCATTTAAGCAAGGCCTACGTAGCTATGATATCTACTAAGTGCAGCTACTTGGGCTTGCCGTGTGTGTGTGTTGGTCCTAACTTAGGGCAACCCTTGATGATTGGGGAAGGGACTTCGAACTCTTAACACGGGGTTATCCCTAATCTAAGTGTTGTGGCCTCACAACTATAGACCTAGGGATAGAATCTTTTGAGGTACAACCCATTCCACAGATGTGACAATTCTGCGCCCTTGGCATTAATTAGGCGGTAGGCATTTCCTGGATACACCTCTTTCACATACAGATCTTCCCAATTTGGCTATAATTTAGACCTTGGACCTCTGGGTTTGATAAAAATGCATTTCAAGATCATATCACCCTCTTGGAATTTTCATTCAATTACCTTCTTTTCAAAAGACCTTGAGATTCGCCGTTGATATGAGAGCACGTGATCGGCTACCATTAGCCGCCTTTCATCTAAGAGTTCCAATTGGACTAGCAATGCCTCTCGACGTTTGTCAAGATTAAGTTCCTTATCAAGTTGGACTCTTAGTGAAGGGATCAAGATCTCATAAGGGACTACTGCCTCCATCTCGTAAGTGAGAGCATATGGGGTTTGTCTCGTGGGAGTACGGACAGAGGTACGGTAAGCCCATAGAGCCTCTATTAGCTTTTCTGGCCAATCAATGAATTTATGCGATTCACAAGTTTTCTTCAAGATTTTAAGAAGGGTTTTATTAGTTGCTTCAGCTTGGCCATTGCCTTGTGGGTAATATGGAGATGAATGATGCAGAGTGATGTTGTATTTCTTACACAGGTCCTAAAGTTATTGTGAGATGAATTACGGCCCATTGTCTGTGATGCTGCTTGGCACTCCAAACCGCGAGATGATATTCTTCATGATAAAGTGGCACACTGTGGATGCTTTGATTTCTGTGAACGCTTCTGCTTCTGCCCACTTGGTGTAATACTCAGTTGCTGTAAGGATAAAGGATTTTTGTTTGACTTGAGCATTAGGATCACCAAGGGGGCCAACAATATCAGAATCCCACATGGAGAATGGCCAAGGTGTGGAGATTGGATGAAGTGAGGATGAAGGGGCATGAATTTTATCAGCATGGAGTTGGCATTTGACACACCTACAGACGTAGATGGTACAGTCTTCTTCTAAGGTTGGCCGGTAGTAGCTTTGCCTAATGATTTTCTTAGCAAGCATCTGACTGTTGACATGCCCTCCGCATTCACTAGCATGGGATCCTTCTACCACTTTCCAAGCTTCGTCATCATTAAGACATCTCAAAAGAACTCCATTAAGAGCTCTTCTGTACAAAACTTCTCTGACGACTGTGTACCATAGGGCGGCTCTTCTTATGGCCTTGCGATCCTCCGAGTTTGCCCCTTTGGAATATGACCCATCCTTACAGTACTGCCTAATCTCAAAATACCACGGCAATTCTTCTTCATCTAAGATATCCTCGAGCTCTTCTAGCATGATCTGTTGCACTTCTCTCTTCCTATCCCTCTCTTCTAAGGTTGTCCTAAGGTTCTTGAACCAAGGATCTTGAGGAGATGGAACACCGAGCCGTTGGACGACAATGGTCTCAGTTCGATGGCTCAGAGGGAAGGATAGAGTAGAGGCGAATGACACCAAGGCGTCAGCCAGGATGTTTTGTGAGTGAGGAGTGTGGACATAGATAAGCTTGTGAAATTGCCTTGCCAACAACGTGACCAAATCTTGATACGGTTTAAGCTTTGGGTCATGAGTGCGGTAAGTTGAGAGCACCTGCCATAAAAAAGCTGAGAGTCTCTTATGATTGTAAGGTGGGATGCACCCAAGATATAAGCACGTTTAAGACCAACTAGGAGAGCTTCATACTCATACATGTTGTTAGTGGCGGAAAAGGTGAGTTGAAAGGCGATGGGGATGGTAATACCCTCCGGGGTGAGCAGCACGGCTCCAATGCCCCGTCCCTGAGAGTTGAGTGCACCATCAAAATAGAGGGACCAGAAGGGATCTTTGGAAATGACCGAGAGCTCTTCATCAAGAAATTCCTCTCGGATGGAATCGCTGTGAGGTAGTGGCAGATGGGCATGGTGCTCGGCGATGGCATATCCTTTGATGGCCTTTTGAACCACAAAAGAGATGTCGAATGGGGAGTGGAAGCTCTGCCAACACACAAGCCAATCAAAGAGGACAAGTTTTTCTAAGAGGCACCTGAGTGGATCCATCCTCGAGATCAGCTTGACCTCGTGGGCAAGAAAGTAGTGCTTAAGTATTTGAACTACCCACACGAGCTGTCACGTCCCAAAGCACGGCAACAGAAGAATTTGATTGAAGCATTGAGACGTGAACAGTCGGAAAATAAGCCTCTAGCGAGCAATCACACATAACACAACTAATTGTGCTCATAATAAAACTCAAACTCTTTATTTCATTTAAAAATGGGAACTATATACATAGTCCAACTTAAATCAAACTACAGGACTAAGACTCAAATAAAGGAAAAATTACATACTATCCTCACTCCTACTAAAAATCTCTAGTACTCTCATTCTCAGACTATAACACTAAGACAATAAGATATTAAGACTTCAATACTAAGGCTAGAGAGCACTCTTCACTCTTGTTCATCCCCAGTATAGTCTTGGTTCTCTACATCTTCCATATCATGTTCACCTGAAAGGTTGGAAAGTAGGTAATGAGCGCACTCGCCCAGTATGATTTACATCTTCCAATAATGATATAAGTATTTAACAGTTTAAAAGCTAGAGGGTATGAACATGATATGTACAATGTAATTAAAACAACGGTAGTAACACGTGTGCAATGTATCATGCAAGATAGTATGATCAAGAGATTGTAATGATCAATCTAGCAATAAGGTTGTATTCAAGAGTTCAAGATATTGTGAACAATAATCTAGCAAGATGGTAACTTCATGAACAAGAGCAAGATAGCATGTAATAAGATGGCCATTTCACTAGCAAGCATTTTGAGTAACCCACTCGGAGCACTCCACAAGAATATCACGTAGGATCTACTGGTGCCTCATGCAAGTACATCCTTCAGCCACTCGGGTTAAGGACTAGCACACAGTAGCAGGTAACAAGCAGGTAAGTTTATCACTTGTAACAAGTACGTGCCATGCCGAGCACCAATCATGATCCCGTACCACGCCAGACACACGACTTTGTTAGGGGATCAACCTAACAATCAACTCCTGGGGTAACGAACATCTTTGGGAAAACTGGGCAATCAACACCTTGGGGTAAACATGACTTTATCGGGGGTGAATCCGACAATCACACCCATAGGTAACAAGACTTTTTTCAGAATCTCCAGGACTAGATACGGGCCCTCAATCAGGTTCATATTGGGCAACACTGGCATGTGTCCCAATGAGCCCATCGACTCATGGGTGACAAGAACGAGTTTTGAGTCCATGACTCTAATATCATTAATGTACTTCAAGAATGTATCACAAGAAGGCAATGTGTGTCAATAAGGATAGACTGGTCGAGAAAGTTTAGGACTATCATGTCAATAGTAATGATTATCGAGAGTGTCAAGTCAATAATGATATAGAGTTCAAGGGTACATTAGGAATATCGAGTCAAGAGTTCAATCCGGAAGCATAACAACACATTTACATAGATTCTATCTTTAATAACTTGGTTTCATGTGTTATACTCAATCACTTCAAGAAAGTCAAGATGTGGAGAGAAAGATCTCGTCAAGAATGCAGTGAGAAGTGATACGTGCACACTAACTTCCGGGTACTTCATTGGTACAACCTGCTCGTCGGCCATGTGGGAATCCATGGTCAGAGGAGACTTACGGAGGCCTTAGTCAAGGGGTCACTAGTCCGGCAGAAGGAATATCCGACGGAGAGTTCACCACAAGCCAGGAAGGGACTTTCTTATCATGATAGAGTGTATGCGCATGCCGCGCGTGAGAATCGCTCCAGTGCGCGTGTGAATCCGATTATGGAAACTCCAGTTATAAAAACTCTATTTATGGAAACTCTATATATGGAAAGTATCATGAGTACTAAAATATGCATGACCAATTTTAGCAAGTAACTATGCGTTTTTAGCAAGTTTGATAACAAGGCAAGAAGTAGATAATCGACAAGTAGAGAATATGATCACGAACTTAAGATCAATTAAAATTCATGTAAACATGTTTTAAATCTTTATATGGGTTGATATATGCATGATATCATTAACTTACTTCATATAGGAGAAGACAGGGCATGAAAACGACGTCAAATGGGCTAAATAGGGCTGATCTGCCCAGGGGTTCTTTATAAAGGGTTTTTACTAGTCCGATTCAAACTAGGTTTGACACCTGTGGATTTGAAAAATCAAAACAAATACTAGGGTGATCCAAATTGGATGGAACCACCTCTGTTAGTTAGGATACTTCCAATACTTTGTACAACAAATAATCGAGAAACAAAGGTCGTTTGACTGGGTAATAAAATGTATTGTGACTGTCTATATGAATCTAACACAGTGTTCATGTTTGGGCTAATACTCTCAGTACGGTCAACAAAAATTGAGGAAACTAGTGCCAAATGAAATTAGACTCATAGGTAACACGTTCTATGTTGAACACTTGATCTAAAAACGACTCCACAGAGGTATGGAACTCGTAAGACAAGTCAAGGTTAAATCGCGATAGTACAACGTCAAGATCATGCAAGATTTAATTTGTGAAACTCTCAAGATAAAAATTGGGGAAAATAATAAGAACATAATATATAAATATGGATGCAATCATGAATGAGTTTAATTAGATTTTGGCATGGAGATGACCTAACTTTGGAGTTGAATAAGATTCACTTTCCAGAAAGCCCTAGTTCTGACCGCCTGGAGGAAAACGCCTAATACTCACGACCTACTAGATAATAATTGGGAAAAAAAGGGGCAAATAAAAGTAGACTTGAAGAGCTTTCCGATGGTATATTCCGTGTTAAGTTTGAGCCCAAGATCACCTACCTTTGATTGATGTTAAGAAGAGTCTTCTGCAAGTCGATGCAGAGAAGTAGCTGGGGAAGAGAGCTCTGGTTGGGGGCGATCTCCACCTGCTATGGTGTCCAAGCTCTACTCCACATGACCGCAGCCCAGGTAAACTCGTCCCCAAGGGTTTTAAGAAGAGTATTTAAGTGGTTATTGTTGTTTAGTAGTCCTATTGTGCCTAGGAAAGGGAAATTCCGAGTTTTGGTTAGACCCTTCCTAAGTTTGAGGACTCCCAGCCCAATTAGAGTGGAATGGCCATTAGGAAACCTCCTAGTATGGTTAGGCATGAATTTGGGTTGCGAAGTATGACTAATTACCTTCAGATTTGCCCTAATTACCCCTTTCTATTTTCTGCTCAATTTGGGTTACGAATTTCCATGGTATTTTATTACTTGATTTTATTCATGGGCTAGAAGTTGCCCATTAGTCCAAATCTAATAATGGGCTATAAATCCATGCTGTTTAAATTCTACCCATCATTTTTAATTTAGTTTATGATCACATTTTATACACATGATAATGGATTTCTGACTTATTCCCTAATTACGATAATTAGTCACAATAACTCTTAAACCTAGCCCAAATGATTTTTATTGACCCAAATTTCTTGATGGATCATTAGAGGATATTATTTCAAGTCCATCTATGATTTTTATTTAATTTTATGACTCATCTAAGTATGTGTGATAATGATTTTTCAACTTATTTATGAATTACGATAATAAGTCACAAAACACTTTAAACTTGGCTAATGCGATATTTCTTTGCACAAACTCTTTCGGAGGTCATTAGAGAGTATTGTTTAGAGTTGAACTATGATTTTTATGAAATTTTCCCATGTGATTTCGTCTCTGTTATGTTGGTACGTATGTTTTTACTAATTTGGGAATATTAAATTATTATTTTCAAATTATTTCTGATTTTTCAATTAATGAAATTTTTGGGGTGCTACACAAGCGCGGCACAAGTTTTGTCTGCGGTGGTGTATTTGGCTTCTGTGGTGTTGCAAAAACTAGAAAGATAGTATGCTGCCCTTTCTTTTCCTGATTCATCATGTTGTGCAAGGACATCACCAAGGGAGTCCTCAATGACTGAGAGATATAGAATTAGTGGTTTCCCAGGTACAGGAGGTTGCAAAACTAGGGTGGTCATGAGATACCTCTTCAAATCATCACTTCTTGGTACTTGTCATTCCCTTCGAACTTTGCCCCTCCTTTCAAGAGATCATAGAATGGGCGGCATCTTTGTGAATGCTATGATATGAATCTTCTAATGAATTGCAAATGCCCGATCAAACCTCTTAGTTGTGAAATATTATTTGGAGGCAGCATTTCTGCAATAGCCTTAGCCTTGTTTAGATCTATCTCAATTCTCCGCTTATTGACTATGAAGCCTAGGAACTTTCCTGATGATACCCCGAACACGCACTTCTTTGGATTCATTCTCAGTTGATATTCCCTTGATCTTTGCAACACCTTAGCGAGGATCTTGCGGTGTTTTCTCCTTGTTCTTGACTTCACCAAAATGTCATCCACATATACTTCCACATAAACATGCATCATGTCATGGAAGATAGCCATCATCGCCCTTTGATAAGTAGCCCCAACATTCTTTAGCCCACATGGCATGACTACATAATAGTATGTACCTAGGGCATGGTAAAGGAGGTCTTCTCTTGATCTTTAGGAGCTAGATGGATTTGGTTATAACCAGAATACTCATCCATGAATGAGAGGGTCTCATACCCAGCAGTGTTATCAATCATTACGTCGATGCATGGAAATGGGAAGTCATCCTTGGGACATGCCCGATTTAGGTCCCGAAAGTCAATACAAATTCTGACTTTTGCCGTCCTTCTTCATGATCGAGACTATGTTGGACACCCAGTTAGGATAAAGCACTACCCTGATGAATCTAGCTTTGTGGAGTTTGTCCACCTCTTCTTTCATTTTCAGGGCCATCAGTGGGTGGAATCTTCTTAGTTTTTTACTTTATGGCCTTTGCCCCTTCTTTCAACACAAGTCGGTGCTCCACTAATGAGGGGTCTAGACCATGCATGTCCTCATATGACCAAGCAAATGTGTCTTTATACTCCCTCAGGATTTGCACCAGTTCCTCTTCTTCATCAGAAGGGAGATTTGCTGCAATCATCACAAGCCTAGGATCTTCTTCTGTTCCAAGGTTGACTTCCTTAGTAGGTTCATCCACCGCCATTATAGGCTCATCAAATCTTCTTACACCACTAGCGTACATCTCGACAGTGTCGTATACTTCGCTATCATCTTCATCAATTGGGTCCTCATCATTCATGATTTCATAAACCCCAAACCCGTCATCTATGAACACCCCATCCTACACAATTTCTTCTTCTAACACCACCGCCTCTTTTGTGAACTTCTCTATTAGCAACAATGCCTGACATTGTTGAGCTAACTCTTGAAGGTATCTTAGGGGAATAGCCTTGCCCTGCTACTTCCTAGGGCAATGTTTGGACTTAGTGGGTGGTGGGTTGACCTGACTCTCTACCCTAGACTCGCCTAAACTAAGACTAAACCCTCCTAACCTAGATGACTCTACTTGACTAGACGACTTTATAGGATAAGTTGAGGACATGGGGTCCTCGAAGAGGATGGAACTTAGTGAAGGAGTGGAAGGGGAAGCCCTAGTTGAGGGGTGCCCCTGATCAGAAAGGTGAAGGAGGTATGCTGGCTCCTTGACCTCAATATGCATTTCAAAATCGGTGTTTTTTTTTTTGGGACCAGTGGAAAGCATGCAACACAAGAGAGTGATCTTGTAGTCGCTTGGATTAGAATGTAGGGTAGTGAGGACTGAGTGTGGGAGGCCAGGAGTGAGGATGTCACGTGCGGCTGCCAAGACTTAGGGAGACAGATGAATGATTATAGGAGGGGATGGAGGAATGAGACTTGGAAGGAGGGAACATAAGAGTGATGGATGGATAGCCAGGCATGTGCCCCTCCATAGCTCATCCACTATCTTCCCTTCTTCATAAGGAATATCCAGCTCTCCTACATCTGTGGCATCGCTCATCAACTGCCTCTTGGAAGTGATGGATGTGGGAGGTTCTAGCAACTCAGCCACAGCTGGTGGCCATGTCCTTTCTTCCTTCCAGAATAGACGGCTGATGGCTATAGTGATGTCCTCCATATCGAACCAGTGATACCATTCAGCCTCTCAGTCTCCAATCTTTCTTATTTTCCTAGGTGGAGTGTTTCTAGTGCCTTATATGTAAGCATAGGGGCCATGTGCCGTGAGAAATTCTTACGATGTACATCATGCTGTGACAGCTTTGCCTCGACCACCATAGTGTTATATATAGGTTGGGTTGGGCCTTTGATAAAATGACACCACAGTGTCCATGTGAGTGGTTGGTGGTTAGCCTTAAGAGTTGACGTGCTGGATGACCACGGCTTGGACTTCTCCCTGTAACCAAGTCCCCATCGGCTTTTCATTACAATGTCTGGGATAGGCTTGGTGATGCCTTGCAGCTTTACCCCTATGCCTTTTCCTTCCTTATAGCCTAGCTTCATCATAATTTGCCACCCTTTAGTGTTTAATGGCTCCTTCCTTTTGACAGTATTGACTTGTGTGGGACTGGCCTCTTTCTTGGAGTGGAATGAGTAGGCCCAAGGATAGTTAATGTCTAGCACCGAGACAACGGGCTTGTTGGCGGGCCATACAACTAGAAGTAGGGTATCATTGATGGCATCGACTGTGTGAGCAGTGGCTATGCTTTTGACTTTGATAACCCATCCTTGGAAAGGAAACGTCAAACATTGGTGTGTAGTGGATGGTATAGCCCCCAGTGCTTCTAACAATGGGCGCCCTAGTTTGCCTTGAACATGGGGTCGATATCAAGCACATAGAAATCAACAGTGACAGCCAGTGGCCCCAGTTCAGCTTGTACAGTCACCATGCCGTGACAGGATCTACTTGAGTTTTCATATGCGGCTATGGTGGTTTGTGTCGGTCTTAGCAATCCTTCCAACACATCACACGCCCTCAGAGTGCTCAGTGGGCAGACATTTATTGATGCCCCAGTGTCGACTAGTGCTGCCCCTACTGCTACATGGTTGATGACTAGGGTGACACAAAGAGGGAGCCTCCTGGCTTCTGGGGGTGCTAGCTCATTTTCGACAAACGTAATGGCTGGCCCATGGGTTACCATGGCTAGTGCAGTTGGCAGTTTGTCGGAAACCATATCCTCATTCACCACTACCCTTTGCAAGAAATTTCTCAAAGCTTCTTGGTGCTCTTTGGATTTCTTTCTCAGTTCTAGTATTGAGATTTTTGCCGGCACATGATCTAGATGTTTGAGGATGTCAGTGTGTGTGCCGGGCAGTGGCTCGATCACCCCCTCTTCTTGCCCTTGCTGCTTAGGTTGTTGCTGTGGTGGTTGTAGGACCTGTTGGGGATTGTTTTGGCTAGTGGAGGAAGTGGAGATAGGTGGGTACAGTCGATGGAAGACTCGTCCACTCCACAGGGTAGTTGGTTGGGTGATGAGTTGTCTAGTGGAGGATAAAGTGGTGGCAGAAGGTTGATCCAGCTCAGGTGGTGGTAAGATGATGGGTGTGGTGGTGACTATGACAGATGGTGGTGGCATGACGACAGGTGGAGCGAGAGGTGTAGTAGGTGGCAGAATAATGGAAGGTCTAGCAACTAGCGTGGGTGTTGAGCCGATGGGCAGTATGATGGTGTTGGCCTGTGTAACTAAAGGAGGGACTTGTTGAGGGGCCATGGCGGCCGGTTGTATTGTCAGAGGTTGTTGAGGGTATTAGTGGTTAATAGCCATCATCTGCTAAACATCCGGTTCATCATTATACGTCCAGTTTGCTTGAGGAGGGGGGTGGTGGACAATGGGAATCACCTAGGCTGGTGGTTGTGGTGGATTGGGAGCTGGAAGGTGGTTTGGTAGTTGGTTTTGGACAATCCCTAGGTCCTGCAACTGCTGTTGTTGCTGCTGCTACTGAGGGGGTGGCTGGCGCTGCTGCCTTTGCTGTTGTTGCTGCCTCTGTCTTTATTTGATATCTCTGATCACTCTTCAAAGAGCTGTCTAGTCTACCCTATTCTGCTTCTGCACATCATATACCAAGTCTTTGAATGTGAAGCACTGCTCAATAGTATGCCCTGGCTTCTGGTGGAACATGCAGTACCTCGACTGGTCCACTGTCGGGTTCAACGACCTTTCCGGAGGGAGTTTGATGGCATCTATGGAGATCAAGGCCAAGAAGATGTCGGGGAGTGTCTCAGGGAGTGGTGGATAATGTGTTCTCCTTGGACCTAGAGGACGCCTTTGTTGGGAGCCATCGGGAGGTGGTACTTGGTGGTATTGGTGTTGCTGGCCTTGTGGAGGGCTGGTGAGATTCTAACCCTAGGCGGTATAGGATTGTCTGTTGTTGTTTTGGCTGGTAAGGTTGAATGCACTCACATGTTCATTGACCTGGACACCCTTGGTAACTGGCCCCTGAGGTTTTCTTTGGAAGCGAGATTTTTGGGGCTCGAACATAGAGTGTATGGGGGAGTCTTTGAGTTGGGTTTGGATGAACCGAGCCTGGCTGTAGAGCTGATGCATGGTGGTGATATCATTCATTTCTAAGATGTTTTTGTAGGTGGGGGTTGCATTGGCAATGATGATTTTGACTTTCTCTCCCTATGGAAGGTACCCGGGGACTCGTGTGGCCATTTGTCTCCATCTATCGACATAGGTGGTGAACTCTTCATCCGGCTTCATTCTTTCTGCCATAAGATATGTGAGTGAGTATTCTGGCCCAACCCTATCTTGGAACGATTCAAGGAACTTTCCTTTCACTGTGGCGAAGTCTTCTGCATCCTCGGGTAGCAATGAGTAGAACCAATCTAGTGCAGGCCCATCCAATGACGGACGGAATAGATATGCAATTAAGCGACGGTCATGCTGGTAAGGTGCAGACTCATAGATGAAGTCCTTGATGTGAATGTATGGATTGCCTGTGCCATTATACTTGCGGTACTTGGGAAGTTCTGATAAAGATGGGACCCACAGGCCATTGAAAATGGGCATGTGTACATCATGGTGCTGCCTAGGGTCGACTTGCTTCTGTAGCTCTTGGAGTTCCTTCTTGATAGACGCCCACTCAAACATCATGTCGGGAGCAGCAGAGGGTTGAGCATACAAGAAGGAGGCACGAGATGTCGGCCTAACACGTGGCTCAAGCTGTTGTGTTGGATAGCAAGGGAGATAGGGGGGAGACCGGGGCCTCGACTCACGTGGATGATAGTGCTTAGATTCAAAAGGGGTGAATCGAATGGCACGTGGCCGGATGGGAGTGTTGTCGGCTTGTCTCGTGATGATACGGGGGCCGGAAGTAGATGCCATAGTGAGAGAAGCACCTGCTCTGGGGGATAGTGATGAGACAGTCTTTCCTTTGAGAGCCATCATGAGATCTTGAATTTGTGATTGATCAAGCTAAGGAATTAAGCGCATGAGTTGGGAAGCTTGATTATCTGCCTGAGGGGGACGGACAACTTGTGATGGGCCATCATCGTTGGGATGGTGACTCTCACTGGCGTGGATTGTTGCAACCCAAGGCTGGGCTGACTTCTCAAGGAGATCATGAGGAAGAGATTCCTCATAGTGTTGGGAGGTATAAAAGGCAGCATCTAGATTCTCATCACTATAGACTGAGTTCAAGTAGGACTCCATATTTGGAAAGTGAGAGTTTTTGATACACCAAAATAAGGGACGCTTGTCCAGACTTAAGAGATAACCTTTCCTAAATAGAGACCTAGTTTCCTAAACAAACAATCTTATGCAAACAAAAGAAAGAGAAGATGTCTCACCCAAAGCAAGTAATTGACAATGATGATGGTTTCTTTTATTTGGTTCAAGTTTTCCTTTTAATGGATTGACTATTTTAGCAAATTCCCTCAAAGGATGGGTTTCCTAAAGGGAGAAAGCTTCCAACTTTGGGTTTGACTAGGATTTTCACAGACTCACCAATGCACGAACCCTGATTCTAAGGTAGCAATGGGTACAACCAGCCCGGTGGCCGTGTGGGAATCCACGGTCAATGGAGACTTATGGAGGCTCTCAAGCGAGTGCTCTAGTTGTACACAAGGAATATGTGGCCAAGAGAGCTAGCGTCACTGAGGAGGATAACCTAAACTGTAGTATGAAGATATGTATGTCTCTATGTGCACCGGAGTGCATGCAAGAATCTAACATGAAGCTAACAAAGAGAAACCAGGCCGATCTGCTCTGAGAAGTAGAAGGCGACGATCAACCTGTCGCCACCTAGATCGTGACAGGAAGAGCGTCACATTCCTCTTCACAGTGGATAGAGGTCAAGTGGTACCTGGTTATGCACGGAAAATCAAACAACCCTATAGTAGAGATGACTAACAGACTCTTAGAAGCACAGATCAGGCACAAAATAACTCAAAGTATGGATGGAGTGCTTAAAATAAACCCAAAAAATTCAGAATAGATGGAATCAACAGAACTCACCAGATTGCGACGACCTCCCTGTCGCCTTCCTTGTCACGACGGATTTCACGTCACGTTCTTTTCCAATACAGTAGAACTCAAAACAACAGTGAAATAAAATAGAAAAACATAGAATCTAAATGAAAACCACACACTTGAAAGACTGAAAAAGGCAGGGGAAGACAGAAACAAGCACGATAGGCACTAGAAGTCCCACCGTGATTGCCAAAAGGTGTAATCACAGGAATTGATCCCCAAATAAAGATGATTAAAATTAAGAAAAGACTATGATCGCCACCAAAGTAGTTGCAGAGGATGATGGTATGAAGAACAAGTGCTGACTACCTTGGAAATAGCAAAAAGGTGTAGAAGAAACCTGGTTGAATGAACGTGACAAGAAGGCTGTCGCCTTTTGAAGAACGCGACCAGATGCCTGTCGCCTTCTGCAACAGAAGAGGGAGATTGATGTTCTTCATCTTCCTGCTCCTCAGCCAGCCAATGGGCAAGAGCCTCGTACCTGTAATGTCTTCTTTAACCTGCTAAGAACATCGAAACAAACGAAAACCCATTAGAAACTCGTTTGGTGATGTATCTATCCCAAAATAATGAAAGAACATGAAATAATAGAGGGAACTCACGTGTGGTGGGCATTTCCTGGTCGTCTAGAGGCTGAGAAGTCTTCTAGTGATTCGTAGCTCTCTGGGAGAGGAAGAAGTAGATGCCAAGAGTCCTCAAAACCATGCCCTATTAACTCTTTTATAGGCCATTAATCCTGAATGGGATGGGAAAGGAATAATGAGCTGGAATCCGAGTTTAGGTAACTGTGCTCATGCAAGGAGAGTTAGAACGTGGCAAGGGGGTTCTGAGAAAGGTTTCCTCCAAGTTTGACAAGATTTGGAGATCTCTAGACCCACCAAAAGGCGGATTATTCATGAATAGCAAGGGTCAGAGTGTGAATAGGAAAGCCACGTTGCAAGGGCACGTGAAGGAAACCATAACGCAACAGGCTTTGTGTCGGTATTAGGTAGCGACGCCTCGATACGTGCCTTCCATAGAAGGAAGTCTTGAAGCATTTTCTGGCAAATTTTCTGGGAATTAAAAGGTCAAATTAGAATGCGACGTATTGAGGTGTCGCCTTCTTGAAATGATTGATTATTTCCTAGAGGCAATCGATGGAGTCATGAAAGTGACAGGAAGGG
Source organism: Colocasia esculenta (assembly GCA_014218235.1). Taxonomy (NCBI): domain Eukaryota; kingdom Viridiplantae; phylum Streptophyta; class Magnoliopsida; order Alismatales; family Araceae; genus Colocasia; species Colocasia esculenta. The sequence goes on from CM024753.1 coordinate 96,456,603, forward strand.
CGTCGCCTTCTGACATGAACGCGACAAGGACATTGTCACCTTCAGGATCTTTCAGCATATGACTTATTTAAAGTGTTTGATCTCCTTGCATGGGTATCGGATGGATGCATGGTTTGCGGTGTTGGATTCCCAACTCAAAGAGCTACAAGATGATGATGAAGACCAATTGATTTGACCAGGAAGAGCTCACCATGGTGATGAACTAATAGAGAAATACCATGCTTGGATAAAGCTAGCTAGGCGATGATGAGCCAACGTGGGGCGTCAATGATGTGACAAGGAATTTGGCTCAGCTTATGGGTCAGAAATGGGTGTCTACAATCTCCACTGTTAAGTGGAAGACGTGTATGTATGTGTTTATATAGTATGACATTAAGGGCATTTTTGGGTGTTTTTAAATTTTTGTATGGCATATTTCGATGAAAAAATGGGAGCATATGTATAGCCTGAAACAGTTTATATATCATGACATTAGAGGCATTTTGGATTTCTTTTTAAAATTTTATGGCATATTTTGATTAAAAACTAGGAGTATAATTATATACCCTGCAGGTTGTCATGTTAAACAAGTCGAGTTCGAGCTTGAGCCCATTTACATGCTAATTTTCGATCTCAACTCGTTTAACTCAACATTAATATTTAATTAGTTGGGTGTTGTATGTGAGCTGAGATGCATGGATGCAAACTAACATTGCACGCATCTTAGAAGAGCGTGTTAAGCCCGTGTCAATCAACCTACCTATTCAAGACTTCGGGATTGATGTGCACGTTCTAATTTTGAATGATGAGAACGTGTATATCTAACTCAAAGTCTTGAATTATCCTGTTTGGACAATCTGTGAATGTTTGATCGCACTTAGGTGGTTAATTACTATATGTGTTTGTGTTGTTTGTTAAAAATTTGGTTGCATCTTCTCACTCCTCTCTAATATACCTTTATTGATTTTGATTATTTTCTTCACCACTTACTAGTAAGTGTTTAAGAAAATTTCTTAATAAATAAATATTTTGTGGTATATTGGAGAGGTGTGGGGAGATACTGCCGAAATTTTTAGCAAATAACACAACACATATAGAAATTAATCATGTGATCAAACCTTCATAAATGGGCTAAAAAGTGAAAATGTAAATAATATTTCCTTCCTATTTAAAATGGTAGAGATGGATGATGTGAGGAAAAGGTTGGATCTTTTTTTTGTTAAACATATTAAAATTTTGTGTGCTAACATATAATTCGTACAGGAAAAATGTCTAAAGATCGTTCATGGATGTACCATAGAGTAGTTGATCAGGTGGTGTCTGTGGAATTTAAAAATGGAATTGAGAGATTCATTTAGTTTGCATTGAGAAATCTTATTGAAGCTGTAGATTGTGAGGGTCGATGTCCTTGTGTAGTCTGTAAGAACTTGAAGTGGCTTACAACATGGGATGTACAACGTCATTTATACAGAAAGGAATTTGTCAAATATTATACAAACTAGACATGTCTTGGTGAAACACTGTGGTGCTACGAGCCTGATATTGGAAGTGAAAGTTCACTCGTTGATATGGTCATAGATGCTGCTGGTCCAGGATTCAATGTTCATGAGGAGCATGTACACAATGAAGAGCCGCCAAACAAGACAGCTGAAAGATTTTATCAGCTACTTAAGGATGCTGATGAGCCATTGTGGAATGGATGTCAAAATTTGTAGCACCCCAAAAATTTAGTAATTGGAAAATTAGAATTTAATAGAGAACGATAATTTCATTATTATTAAAATAGTAAAAACATACGTACCATTATCGTATGTGCAAGAACACATCAGAGAATTTCATAAAAATCATAGTTCAACCCTAAACAATATTCCCAAATGTTCCACGAAGAAATTCGTGCAAATAAAAATTCGATTGGCCAAGTTTAAGACGTATTGTCACTAATTATCGTAATTAGGGAATAAGTCGAAAATCTATTATCATGAGTAGATAATATGATCACAAATTAGGTTAAAAATGATGGAGAGACTTCAAACAACATGTATTGATAACCCATTATCAGATTTGGGCCAATAGACAACTTTTGGCCCAAGAATAAAATCAAGCAAGAAAATACCATAGAAATTCATAACCCTAATTGAGCAGAAAATAAGAAGAGGCAATTAGGGCAAATCCAAAGGCAATTAGCCTTACATAGCAACTCAAATTCATGCCTAGTCATGGTATGAAGTTTCCTAAAGCCTCACAAACTCTAATTGGGAGAGGAATTTCTCAAAGGAAGAAGGAATCAACCCAAAACCGCAACCCTTACTTCCTAGTTATATTAGGACTACCAAACAACCCTAAGCACTTAATTACTCTTCCCAAAACCCTTGGGAGCGAGTTTACCATTAGTTGGGGTCATGAGAAGGATTGCCTGAGCACCAGAGGAGGAAGAGATCACCCAGATGCAGAGCCATCTTCGCCACTTGCATTCTGCATCGACCTGCAGAAGGCACTTCTTAGAATCGACCCAAGGTAGGTTATCTTAGGCTAAACCTAATCAAATCTCATACCATCATAGAGTTCATCGAGTCTACTTTCATGTGCATGCGTTTCCCCCAATTTTTATCGAGTATGCATGGAGTATTAAGCATTTTATCAAAGTCATGCATAAATAGGGCTTTTTACGTTCAAGTCAATTCTCATGCATCTCGAAGTCAAATCATGTGAAACAAAAACCATGGTTCGCTTCTACTCTTTGTACCCAACAAGTTTCATGTTCATACTTTTATCCCAGGAGCCCTAGAACATGAGTTATAAGTGTTGCATGCATGGTTACACTGTTTTCATCGTTTTTGGGCAAGAACCATAAATGCGACCATTCCAGACGTCGCGTTCTTCACTGCATGAACGTGACGTACTAGACCATCACATTCATAAAAAGGTGACTGAATATTCTGTCACGATTAAGACTTTGACCCGACCGTTCCGACATATAAAACTATGTCACATGGGTTTCAATGCCAGTTCTAAACGCGACGGAGCATATTGTCGCAATTTGGACCATTTTCCCGCTCATGGTTTTTGCACTATTTTTATATTATCATTTTGAAAACATCTCTTGAACGCAACGTATCGAACCGTTGTGATTCAAGGGTGATGGCGATCCTTTGCCTGTTGCGTCAAGAAGTTGACCGATAAGGCCGTCACGTTCTAAAGACCATCGCGACATGTCAACCTATCGTGACATGAAGGCGATGGTCAGGCCCGTCGCGATTTGATGTGTTACAAGATGCTCGTGTTTCAGAACCGTGTACGGTCTTCTTAAGTGCGATGACTGAACCGGTCGCGATTTAGAGGCTAGCCCAAGACCTGTTTTTATAGTATATGTTGAACCACTCTTATATTTTTACCATTATATTTTGGTGATAACAAAACTTATGATTAATTAAATATTATAAATATATTTAATATTATGTTTTCCTAATAAATATAAATTTATGGTACTATCACTATGAGTTTTGCATTGAAAAGCTAAATCGATGTCTATTCAATGTACATCGATTTCAGTTCACAAAATGCCACATCGATTCTGTTGAAAACATAGATTCTGTTGAACACATCAATTTCCTTGATAAAACAACGATTTGATTGCTATAACGATTCGATAAGTTAAACAACGATTTGATTGCTGTAACGATTCGATAAGTTAAACAATGATTTGATTGCTGTAATGATTCGATAAGTTAAACAACGATTTGATCACTGTAATGATTCGACAAGTTAAAATAATGATTTGATAGCAAACAACGATTTGCTCTCACTAAAAGAATGATTTGATCGTAAACAATGATTTGGTCTTGAGCAATGATTTGCTTTCACTCAAACATCGATTTCATGTAAACATCGATTTTCACTTAAACATCGATTTTGTTCAAACATTGATTTCATGCAAACATCGATTTCACTTAAACATCGATTTTCTTCAAACATCGATTTCATGCAAACATCGATTTCACTTAAACATCGACTCTGTTGAAACATGGATTTCATTAGAACATGGATTTTGTTCAAACATAGATTTCAACTAAAACATCGATTTCCTTTATACTCAAATATTTCAAAATGGTGTTGGCATCTAATGAAAAGTCAAATATATTTCATTTATGTAATCTTCTGACAGAAGATCTTTTTTGCTTATCTCTTTAGATCTCTTCTCTCCTGTCAGACAAAAAGGGCTTACTTACCACTTCTGGGTGACAGTAGAAAACACATAAGTGTGAGCCTTTTTGATAGAAACACTCTTTGATCTAAGCACTTTCTTCTATGCTTGCAGATCTCGAAGACCACCAAGTGGCTGACTGTCAGAAGAAGAAGAATAGAAAGATCAACAACAACTAGAAGAGTTCCAACAGATCTCTTCAACGGATCTATTCAAAGCTGCTCATATAAAAGATGAAGCAAGGCTGTAGAACAAGAGTAGAGAGCTTTCCTAAAGATCTTTAAATGAGTGTACATCCTGTGAGGAACCTCAACTCCACATACACTTAAAGAAGCTTTTCATAGCAGAAGTTTTCGAAGCTTTCAAGCCTTCTTCTCTTCACTCTCTCTGTGGTCATTGTAATTCCTGGGGAGAGTCCTTTGCTAAGAGTTTCTGGGTTAGAGTCCATTCTTGTAAAACTCTCACCTTTGTTCTTTCTTTTCTAAGAAAGATTTTAGTCCAGCTGTAGGACTGTATACAGTGAGTCTCTTCCTGTGTGAAGAGTTGGCCAGTGTAGTTGCTGGCATTTTCTGTCCAGCTGAGGGACTGTACTCAGTGCAAAACCTAGATGGGGGTTTAAGTCTAGCAGAACTGCACTGAGGTTTATAGCAGGAGGTTGGCTTCTTGACCTGTAAGAGAAGTGGGCTGCCTTCTTTCCCGGGAAAGAGAAGAAGACCAGCTAGGGTGCTGGGTGTTGTATTGTCCTTGAGGGGGAGTGTACCCTTGGTTAGTAAAATCCCAAGAGATTGCTTGGGGACTGGACGTAGGACTTCCATCTGAGAAGGGCCGAACCAGGATAAATCCCTTGTGTTCTTTGTGTGATTGTTTACTTGCTTCCGCACTGCTACTCTCTATTTCAAGTGTTAATTTTTTATGTTTAAGTTTATGTTTATGTTTCAGATTTCAGAAAACCTATTCACCCCCCCCCTCTAGGTTAGCTTGCTGCCACACCAAAAGGGCCAACAAGTGGTATCAGAGCCAAGTCTCTTCAAGAAGAAGATCCAACGATCTTAGAGAAGATCCATGGTAGCTCAAGGATTTGCTGAGGGTCAATCAGTCACTAGACCTCCATTCTTCGATGGAGAGGATTACAAATATTGAAAAATGAGAATGGAATGCTTCATTTAAGGCACAAACTTTGATCTGTGGCAGGTAATAGAGGTAGGTGATTTTGTTATTATTCCTGCCGAAGGTACTACTGCTATTACAGCAACTAATAAGAGTAAATTATCTCTAAACTTTAAAGCAAAGAACTATTTATGTTGTGCTTTATCCAAAAGAGAATTCAGTAGAATATCTGCATATAAATTAGCTAAAGAAATATGGGATAAACTGCAAGTAACTTATGAAAGAATAGATAAAGTAAAACAAACTAGGATAGATATTCTTGTTTCACAATATGAGCAATTTAAAATGCTTCCAAACAAAAATATCACTCAGATGTATAATAGATTTTCGAGCATAGTAGTTGGTCTAAGTTCTCTTGGAAAAAATCTTTCTGATGAGGAGACTGTCAGAAAGATACTTACATCTTTAACTCTTTCATGGACCTCTAAGGTCACCACTATTGAAGAAGCCCATGATCTAACCAAGTTTTTCATTGATAAATTAATTGGCTCTCTCATGGCACATGAAATCAATATGGAGCAACTATCTGAAAGCTCTTCCAAGAAAAAACTCACTAATGCTCTTAAAGTTGCAACTGCTCCTTCCACCTCTTCTTCTTCTTCTAGTTAAAAAAATGTAGGTTCTGAAGAAAGCGATGTGGATGATGTCCTATCCAAACTTCAGAAAATTCTCAAGAAGAAGAAAAATAGATCAAGAAGAATTCAAAAGAAAGAGAAAAAGGAAAAAGAACCAGTCTGCTATGAATGCAGAAAACCTGGACATCGAAGACCAGATTGTCCTAAACTCAAGAAGACTGGTCAACAAAAAAAAATCCAAGAAGCAGCACAAGAAATTCAAAAAAAAAAGCCATGGAGGCTGCTTGGGACAATGATGAAGCCATAACTTCAAAATCATCAAGCTCAGATCCCGAAAAAGAGCAGGAAAGTCTAACCCTCATGGTAGGACTAGATGAGGTACATTCTGACCTATTTTTTGATTCATGCACAGATTCAGGGTCAAAGTCTGAAGACTTAGAAGAAGTCTTTAATGAACTTTATGAAAAACATAAAGGTGTTGTAAAAAAATTAAAAATTCTGAAAAATAACTCTACTTGCTTAGAAAACACCAATTTAGATCTTAAATCCGAAATGGAACAATTAGAAAAACAATTAAAAGAAAGTAAATATAATAATTATCTTTTAAATGAAGATTTGAAAAGCAAGAACAATGAGAAGTTAGAGTTAGAAGAAAAATTGAAAACTCTAACTGAAGAAAATCTTTATTTAAAAGAATATATTAGAAAATTAACCAAAGGGAAAACATCTCTAGCTCTATGCTTAAAAGGATAAAAAACTGTCAATAATAAACAAGGCCTTGGATACAAACCTCCTGAAAGGGGAAAACAAGTCATAATTCCTGAAAAATATCCATTGCCAAAATTTGCAAAAGAAACCAAGATGCCTCACAAAAAGGCCCATGTAATGAACAAGCTCTATCAAAAGAAAAAAGTTTCTAAAAATTGTGTTCTAAACAAACATCACAAAGACAATAAGAATGGTAGAACAAAATATATTCAATGCTGCTCTCATTGCAATCAATTAAGACACACTGTAAACACCTGCACAACAAGGCACCTAGTATGGATTCCGAAAGGATATTTTTATGCATCTAACCATCAAGGACCCAAAAAGATGTGGGTACCTAATTCTGAGTAGTTTATTTGTAGGATAGCCTTGGAGCATTAGGATCAAGGATGCTCAAGGCATTGGTGACTGCCAACTCTTGATCTAACACATATCTGAAGAGGGAGTAGTCACAAATTGTTTTTTAAATTTATATTACTACTAACATTGGTTTGCAAGTCTCTCTGATCAATGTAGGCGATAATTCTGAAGACTTGACAAACAACATGTTGAAGGTCATGACCAACACGCGCAAATACAACAATAGCTATCGACACACAATGAGCATCTATCGACAGATGATGACCAGATTGATCAACAGATCAGAGGAACCATGAAGATTTGACTTCCCTCACATTAAGGGGGAGTCTCATGCTTAGGGGGAGCCCTACACTAAGGGGGAGTTATTCATTAATGACAATCATTGTTGAACCCCTCAATGGTAAGAAGTTTTCACAAAAAGGGGAGAGAATACATGGTAAAATCCTTCCTTTTTAGTTAGTGACAAAAAGGGGGAGAGTATGCATTATCTGTGAATTTTATGTATTTTCTATGCTTTAAGTTTTTATTTTTTGTCAGAAAATTCTCATAAGTTTTGTCATCACCAAAAAAGGGGAGATTGTTGAACCACTCTTATGTTTTTACCCTTATATTTTGGTGATAACAAAACTTATGATTTATTAAATATTATAAATATATTTAATATTATGTTTTCCTATTAAATATAAATTTATGGTACTATCGTTGTGAGTTTTACATTGAAAAGCTAAATCGATGTCTATTCAATATACATCAATTTCAGATCACAAAATGCTACATCGATTCTGTTGGAAACATGGATTCTGTTGAACACATCGATTTCCTTGATAAAACAACGATTTGATCGCAGTAACGATTCGCTAAGTTAAACAACGATTTAATCGCTGTAACGATTCGATAAGTTAAACAACAATTTGATCGCTGTAATGATTTGATAAGTTAAACAACGATTTGAGGCCGCAGCGGGCATGGGTGTCGCGACATTATCGCGACGACTAGGGGCGTCGCAACATTGTCGCGACCGGATTTGGTGTCACGACAATGTCGTGACAGCCAAAGCAGACTCAGGTAAGTTTATATGAAGTCCGTTCCTTGTTGAGTCTTCGCCGTTTTCGGTTCTTTCTGTACCCATGGCACCACTGCTAGTTCCTAGTACGGTCCTACACTAGTCGTTCACCCGGTGCTTGACACCTGAGGGCTTGTCCTGTAAGAGAGGTTATTGCCGTTTACCTGGGACCCCCGTCCCCATGTGCCTATTGAGGGAGTGCTCCGAGCGGCGTGTTGGGTTGAGTGTGTTTTGGAATTTCCTAAAGTTGTGCTTTAATGATGACCAATGAACATCAGTCATACCTTGATTTTGATGATGACATATTGAACATGTTATACATTTTATTCATATCACAACAATGCTTAAACAACATGTTTTTGATGTTTAATATCTCACATTTTAATGATAATATCTTTTATTAATTGCTTACACTTTATATTTTCAGGTTTACACAAATTTGTCACAGTGGTGTCGACACAGTCTGCCTGTGTGTCGACACAGTTTGCCTATGGTGTCAACACAGTCCACCTATGTGTCGACACTAGTTCACTGTCCCAGAAGCCTGTTCTGAAGCAGTAGCCAGTGGTGTCGACACAGTCTGCCTGTGTGTCGACACACTTTGACTAAAACTCAAAAATGTGAATTTTTTTGGACACGTGGCTATTCTGGGATCAAGGAAATTGACCTAGATTTTTGTGCCCATGCACCCCAAGGCACCTTATGGACATATGGGGCTATATATACTCATGATCCTTGTACTCCAAAGCATCCCACGCAAAGAAAGCTCAGAGCATTCCAGAAGAAGAGCATTTGAGCGGGAAAGGCTCCTGCGTCCAGAAGGAGAGCAGCAGAGCGCCACCAAGGAGAAGAAGAAGGAGAAGAAGGGGAGGAGTTCGTGGCTGCAGCAGTGCTGATCCAGAAGGAGATCCAGCCGAGTCTGTGTTTGTATTGAGTGTCAATTTCCCTGGGGGATCTGTGTATGTGTTCTACACAGATCGCCCAATTCAATTTGTCTTTACCATTTTATCCTGTACTGAGATAGATCGTGCTAGAGGATCTATACTCTTAAGTGTGGTTGTTCTAGCAGAACTTGGATCTATTGTGATCCAGAGGTTTGAGTACTTTGTACTCTGGTTTGGAGCCGTAGTGCTCTGCGTTGGAGCCATTGTGCTCTGGTGCTTGGGCCATAGTGCTCAAGGGCTTGTGAATTTGCTGAATTCATAAGTGGTTATGGAGTAGGTTGTCTTGCCTATCTCTTGGGTTTCTTTGAGTCGTTGCACTCAAAGAGGTTGGAGTCATCGTGCTCAGATTGTACTACACTTGTGCTAGTGGTTCCTCCATTGTGAGGAGGTGGACATAGGAGACACAAGTTGTGTTCTCCAAACCACCTTAAAAATCTTCAGTGCACTGTGATTTGATGTGTGGTTTGTTGTTTCTATTCACTATACTCACACACCACACTTGAATCTGATTGAATTGTGTGTTTCACTTATTTTAATTCCACTGCTATTCACACACATTCTTAGTTCAACTGATTAAGTCACCTATCCGATCCCATCAATTGGTATCAGAGAAGGTTAGAGTCAATTCTATACTCTGAGGTGCTTTGGTGAATTTTCTATATTTCAGATTTTGATTCACTCAATTACTTGCTCAAATTGCTGTATGTTTGGTTTGATTATCTTTATCATAGATTCTAAAGGTTTCGTTACTGAAGGTCATTCAATTAATAGGCCTCCATTTTTTGATGGTACTAACTATCCTTACTGGAAGAATAGAATGATGGTTTTTCTTAGAGCACAAAACTATGAAGTATAGAGAATTGTTGAAAAAGGACCAATCGAAGTCACTGGAGATGAAGATCATTGGACTAGGGAGCAGATCAGAAGGGTCACCCTGAACTACAGCGCCATGAACATGCTGCAATGTGCCATCTATCCGAACGAGTATTCCAGAATCTCTATATGTAAGTCTACCGAGGAGATGTGGGATAAATTAGAATTGCTATATGAGGGCACATCTCAAGTTAGAGAAACTAAAGAAAACATGTTAGTTTCTGATTATGAATTGTTTATCATGAAAACTGATGAAACTATATCTGAGATGTTTGCTAGGTTCATGGTTATCATCAATGGTCTTCGATCTTTGGGTAAAGAATACTCAAATGAAGAATTGGTAAGAAAAATCTTGCGTTCCTTATCTTCTGTATGGCACACTAAAGCCACAGTCATTGAGGATTCAAAGGATTTATCCAAAATAACATTGGATGAACTCATTGGATCATTAATGACTTATGAGCTAAATCTTAAAAGATCTGAAGAACACATGCTGAAATCAAAACCCATTTCTCTTAAAGCTTCATCAAGTAGTAAAGGAAAATCTAAAGAAATTTCTGAATCTGAAAAATCTGAATCTGACAATGATAATCTTGCTTTGATTACTAGACAATTTAGAGCATTTCTAAAATCAAACAAGAATAATTTTGGTAATAAGCAAAATGTCATGTCTAGTAAAAAGAAACACTTCTCCCATGTTGATCATAAGAAAACTGATGAAATTCCTGTGTGTTACAGGTGCAACAAATCTGGGCATATGAAGGCTGAGTGTCTAGAGGCAAAGAAGGACAAGTACAAAAACCACAAGAAGGAGTTTCACAAAAAGAAGAACAAGGCCATGGTTGCTACATGGTCAGATGATGAAAGCTCAGACTGCAATGAAGAATCCTCAACTTCAGATGAAAATGAAGTTTGCTTCATGGCTGGAAGCAGTGAAGAACGGGTAGATATGTCTTTCGACCTATTTACTATTGAAGATTGGCAAGAAGCATATGGTAATTTAGTTGAAAATATTTATGATGTTAGAAAAGAAAATAAATATTTGAAAAGAAAAATTGAAAGCATTCTTCATGATACTTCATCATCTGTAAAGATTTCTAAATTGGAAGCTTAAATTTTAGACCAAATCAAAGAAAATGATGAACTGTTGATTTTTGTTGATGATCTGAAATTGAAAATTCAAAAATTGAACAAAGAACTTATCAATTATGTTAATAAATTTGAAGAAAAAGAAAAGGAAAATCAAGAAAACTTGAATCAAATTGAAAAGCTAAACCTTTACCTTAATGAGAAAGAAGACATCATCAAGAACTTCACTCAAGGCAAAGATAATTTGAATGCTCTACTTGGAGTTAAGATGAATTCAAACAAATTTGGTTTAGGTTTTGAACCACAAAATTTAAAGAAAACTGAATAATCTTCAAAGCAAACAAAATCATTAAAAATTCCTTTAATAAACTTTGTCAAGGCAGTTCATCTGAAAACAAAGGAAAAATACAAAAACTGAAAGAACATGTGAGGTCGACATACACTATGCACAGGTCGACCTATCCCAGTCAGAGGTCGGCCTACCCTTCTTATAAAAATCACAAAAACTTCAAACCAATCAATAATCATCTTTTTCATGGAAATTGGAACGTTTTCTCATCTTATAATTCAAGATGGAATAAGTCTTGGAACCAAAGGTACAATGGCAACCAATGGTTCAATCCTTAATTCTATCATTCACCTTTTTCTGCTTATCAACAGCAATACATGCCAAGTTTTTCACAATGGAACAAACCAACTAAGAGGTATAATGTTCAGAAAATTGAAAAAATAAAGTTGAATCTTCTGTTCCAAAGAACACCGTGAAGAAACATACATAAATTTGGGTCAGAAAGGATCTGTTTTCTCTTTTCACTCAGGATGTTGGTACCAATCTCATGTGAGTACCAAAAACTTTTCTTGTCTAATTTGTTATGTGCAAGAAAGCCGTGCATCCAATTTCAACAACATCTGGATTCTTGACAGTGGATGCTCACGGCACATGACAGGAGACAGAAATAAATTTTCATGCTTGATTGAAATGGAAGGTGGATCAGTCACCTTTGGAGGTAAGAATAAAGGAAAAAAAATTGGCAAAGGAAACATTGGTAAGTCTTGCATTACCTTAAGTGATGATGTTTGTTTAGTTGAGGGTTTGAATTACAACTTGTTTAGCATTAGTCAATTGTGTGACAATGGCCACAAGATTCTTTTTGAACATGATTCATGCAAAATAATTGACTCCTCTTCTGAGAAAATTAAATTGATTGGAAAAAGAGAAAATAATGTCTACATGATTGATTTGTGTGATAATTCCTCTTCAAATGTTTGTTTGATTGCAAATAAAAATGACACTGCTTGGTTGTGGCATAAAAGGTTGGGTCATGCAAGTTTTCACATATCTGATATCTTCATCTCATTTCTTTGTGCAAATAAAAGCCATTCTTTCTTGCAAATAAATTCCTACTTCTCAGTTGCATTGAAATTCTTGGTATATCAAATAGTGATTTGAAGAAAGGAAAGTTAGGCTTGTCTGGACACTTTCACTATGCATGAGTATATGTCTCCGCCAAGTATCAAGATCCCTTTATGCAATTGTTAAGGGGGAGTATTTGTATTTTCACAACACTCACTTGTTGATTCTATTCTCATTTCATTCAATTTTTTTTTTACCTTGTGTTCGAGAGCTACTTGATAGGGGGAGTCATTGTCTATTCTTCACTCATTTCTCTTGACAATTGTTGTCTATACTGAGCCCCAACTATCATAATTTTTGAGTCCTTATGCTATTTTCATGTGAGAGACTTAAAACATTGAAACTAAATTCATTGTGCATTTAGTTTAACTTCAAAGATTTACTTTCATCTCAAAGTTATGCAATCTTAATACTAGATATTTTTTTAAAATGATTTGCAAAACACTATAATAGGCACATGAGTGGCTTTAATATTTCACATGTGTATGTTTAAGCTTCTTTTTTAACACATGTTAAGAATAATCTACACTCATATTCATGACTCTTATGGTCAAAGCAAACATATTCCTGCAAAATATCAAAAGAAAATAAACAATAATCTGGAAGGATACAGACAGAGCAATGCAAACTTGTCTATTACTAAGTAACCGGGCCATCTCACCTAACTAAGTGATTTGTCTCGTGTCAAAAAGTGTTTAACAGTTTGTCATCTCTATACAAGATAATGAAAGTTAAACCACTGAGTAATCAGGAGGTCTTGCATCTGATAAATGTGATCTCTTGCATTGAAAAGTGAGATTTAACTAATTTATTCTTGTATCCTTTCACAGTTAAAAATGAAAGCAAATTCTAAAAGACAGGATAGAAAAGCTCATGACCTGAATAAAATTTATGTATATTGAGTTTAGACCTATTATTCAACAATATGTTAAACTTCAAGCTCATAACATCTCTGTTAAATATTTCTGCTCACTCATATAGGTCACATTTATTCACATTTGCATCATCATTTTAACTACATTTAGACCATTATCTCTTGCTCTGCTTTGTGTTGAGTAGGTCTTTGTAATTACACTTGATTGCACAATACCAAAAACACAATAATTTCTCTCATTTGTCAATATCACTTTGCCTCACTTATTTTGATTATTCCTGACAAGTCATTTCCTACATTTCATTTCTTGATCTCCTACATTCTTTGTTTCTCTCTCTTGTCTATCTTTTTGATGCTGTCAAAAAGGGGGAGAAAGTTCTTTAAAGGGGAGAAAGTTTTTTTTTATGGGAGAAAGTTGTTCAAAGAGTGAATATGGTCAAGGGGAGTTATTGCAGTCAAGGGGGTCAGGCTATTGGAAGATTGTGCATATATTTTGTCATCATCAAAAAGGGGGAGAATGTTGGGTTGAGTGTGTTTTGGAATTTCCTAAAGTTTTGTTTTAATGATGACCAACGAACATCACTCATACCTTGATTTTGATGATGACATATTGAACATGTTATACATTTTATTCATATCACAACAATGCTTAAACAACATGTTTTTGATGTTTAATATCTCACATTTTAATGATAATATCTTTTATTAATGGTTTACACTTTATATTTTCAAGTTTACACAAATTTTTCACAGTGGTGTCGACACAGTCTGCCTGTGTGTCGACATAGTCCACTTATGTGTCGACACTAGTTCACTGTCCCAGAAGCCTGTTTTGAAGCAGTAGCCAGTGGCGTCGACACAGTCTGCCTGTGTGTCGACACACTTTGACTAAAACTAAAAAATGTGGATTTTTTTTAGACACGTGGCTGTTATGGGATCAAGGGTTTTGACCTAGGTTTCCGTGCCCATGCACCCCAAGGCACCTTATGGACATATGGCGCTATATATACTCATGATCCTTGTACTCCAAAGCATCCCACGCAAAGAAAGCTCAGAGCATTCCAGAAGAAGAGCATTTGAGCGGGAAAGGCTCCTGCGTCCAGAAGGAGAGAAGCATAGCGCCGCCAAGGAGAAGAAGAAGGAGAAGAAGGGGAGGAGTTCGTGGCTGCAGCAGTGCTGATCCAGAAGGAGATCCAGCCGAGTCTATATTTGTATTGAGTGTCAATTTCCCTGGGGGATCTATGTATGTGTTCTACACAAATCACCCAATTCTATTTGTCTTTACCATTTTATCCTGTACTGAGATAGATCGTGCTAGAGGATCTATACTCTAAGTGTGCTTGTTCTAGCAGAACTTGGATCTATTGTGATCCAGAGGTTTGAGTACTTTGTACTTTGGTTTGGAGCCGTAGTGTTCTGGTTTGGAGCCGTAGTGCTCTGGGTTGGAGCCGTTGTGCTCTGGTGCTTGAGCCATAGTGCTCAAGGGCTTGTGAATTTGTTGAATTCACAAGTGGTTGTGGAGTAGGTTGTCTTGCCTATCTCCTGGGTTTCTTTGAGTCATTGCACTCAAAGAGGTTGGAGTCATCATCCTCAGATTGTACTGCACTTGTGCTAGTGGTTCCTCCGTTGTGAGGAGGTGGACGTAGGAGACACAAGTTGTGTTCTTCGAACCACCTTAAAAATCTTTAGTGCACTGTGATTTGATGTGTGGTTTGTTGTTTGTATTCACTATACTCACACACCACACTTGAATCTGATTGAATTGCCTGTTTCACTTATTTTAATTCCGTTGCTATTCACACACATTCTTAGTTCAACTGATTATGTCACCTATCCGATCCCATCACGGCGGGCGTGCTCGAGTCACAGACTCTGGAGCGGAGGGGAAAATGGTAGTTAGGACAGCAGCGTTGAGTCATTTGTAGAGCTCTCTTGGTTGGTTTGGGATGCCGAGGTCATTTGGAGTCCTTCCTGGCGTAGGCCAGTCAGTCCTTCTTCTCACTGCCTCACTCTTATGTGGCCCCGGAACCACCTAGAGAGGCCAGGCGTGGGACCATAGTCTGGCCAGACTACGGCGGTTACTGTTGTGGTTACTTGTGTTCCTGCCCCCACTTTGATGACACGTGGAGGTTTGGGCCTGGGTCGAGGGTAAGACATTAGTGGACGTTCCTGACCGGTTGACTAGTGGTTGTGGTTTCCGTAGCTAGTGTCTCTTGTCCAGGCAGGGTTCTCTCTGTTTATGTTGCCAGCCATGTGGTGGTCACGATGTGCAGGTTCTACGGAGTTTATTACCATGTCGTCCCTTCCGTATCGTTGCTAGTTAGTAGCTTTACTTCTGCACTTTCCCGTGTAGAGTAGAATATATAACTGTTGTTATTTATTTTGTTTATAAATATTCTTGGAGATTGGTAGTCCCTACTGAGCTTCTGTTATGAAGCTTATCCCTCCTTTTTCCAGGTGAGACTTATCAGCAGCGGCCGGGTGCGCGTCAGGCGGAGGAGATGGGGCGGTAGTCGTCATCCCCGTAGCTAGCAAAGGTACCCCGTTCAGTTGTACGACACCCTCGGTGTATGCCCCTAAGGGGTCTGCTCTTCCCTTCCTTACTTGTACTCGTTGTGTGTGTTGGGACTGTACATAGAGCAATACGCAACGAACTCACTTTTCTTTCTGCTTCCGCACGTGTGCTCCTAGTTCAATAGTTGATGTTTATTTCCTTTACATATTCTGTTAAACTTGTGTTATAGCCCTTCCAGGTCCCTGGATCTGTGGGCGGCGACCATGAAAATCGGGTCCTCTGCTTGGGCCGAGGGTCAGGTTCTCGAGGTCATTACAGTTGGTATCAGAGCGAGAGTCTAATAGAACTTGTAGCGGATTTAAGCTGCAATAGGAAATCCCAACAGTAGTACAAGTACACTACTAGCCGCTCGAGTTAGTTAACCTTGTTGGTTGTGTGCCGTGCAGGATATGGCTCTGCGCAGGCGTAGGCAGACCAGAGAGCTGATGGAGTAGCAGGGTGAATCAAATATGCTAGCGCCAGGTCAGGTTCAGAAGTATGTGTCAGCAGAGGAGTCTGTGGCACAGCCTCAGGAGGCATCGAGTGAGCAGCAGCAACAGTGGTACCAACCCCCAACACAGCAGTATGCAGATTAGTTCCCTATGGCCGAGCAACTCTTCAGGGCCATGCTTTAGGGGACGTGGCAGCTAGGGCAGATGGCAGTGGAAGGTCAGCCGCCAGTACCTCCCCCAGCAGTACCATGGCAGCAGGTAGATCCACATGTAAAGCAGCCAGCGGTTCAGCAGGTGATGGGTATTGGGAGTACCGAGGTCGATAGGAGGAGGATGATTGTCACTGAGGATAGGACCGCCCTCTTGGAGAGGTTCTTGCATCTCCGACCACTGACGTTCTTCGGTGACTATGACTGTAACGGCCCCGGCGCCCGGGTCCCCGGCTCCCACCAAGGATCCGACCGTCGGCACCGCCGCCCACGGGTCCGAAGACCCGAAAGGGCTAACGGATCGGTCTAACGAGATATGTGACGGAAAGTAAGTAACGACAAACGTACTAAAGATGTACCAACTAGTGCAAGAAGAAGTCTAACACAAAGTGCAAGTCTAGTACAAGTCCCAAAGTAGTAAAAGTACAAGTGCAGAACGGAAAAGGAATAACACGTCCCTTAGGGGCATACCCCGAGGGTGAAGTACAGAACTAGGGAAAACACTGCCACTAGAGACGCCGACTACTGCGGGCCCGTCTCCTCGCTACGCTGCGGAGGGAACTGCTGTGAAGTCTCACCTGCAAAACAGGGAGTGAGCTTCACGAAGAAGCCCAGTAGGGACTACCAATCTCCCACTAGTTCCACAAGCATATATAGACTAGTGCAATAATTAAATAAAGTAGTAAGGTCTAATCTACTAAACAGAGTAAAGTGCGGAAGCGTGAAAGAACTGCACAGTCGTCGGTCTAGGCCACTCGGCGGGACCGGAAAACCCGTGTAAACCAAGGCACCACAAGAACCGAGCTGTAAACACATACAACGAACTGCCTGGACAAGCACACTAGCTACAGTACACTACTCTAGTCAGCTGGTCAGGAGCGCCACGCGTCTTACCCTCGACCAACGGTCCATGTCTGACACCTCCCGTCGGAGTGAGACGCGGAACCACAAGTAACCACAACTGCCGTAGTCTGGCCGGACTACGGTCCCAGGCCTGACACCTCTAGGTGGTACCGGAACCACATAGAGTGAGGCAGTGAGAACGGACTAGCTGAACTGCGCCGTAAGAGTCACACACTACCGGCGTCCCAGTCTCAGCTAAGAGAGCTCCACAAACGACCTCGTCGCTGTCCCACCGTTTTCCCCTACTACTACCAAAGTCAACGACTCGAGCAAACCCCGCCGTTTGGAGCAACACCCTCTGACACAGACGCACGGGAACCGGGGGTCCCAGGTAACGGTAACAACCTGTCTCGCAGATAAGCCCTCAAGTGCCTAGCACCGGGCGAAGAGAGAGACTAGCAGTAGCACTGTACTTGGAAACAACATAGGTGCTGAGAAAACTGAGTCGCAGCGGAAGCAAGACGCTGAGCAGGTTGCCAAGTCCCTTCTCTGACTAAGAAGGCGACATGCCTGGTGTCGACACCCAGGCCGGCGCAACCCTACTGATCTGGTCACAACATAGGCCATGTCGCGACTAGGTCAGTGCTCCACTAACCTGACAGGTCAGCAAGGGAAACAGGAACCAAAACGGAAAACAGGAAGAAGGCGACGGCCCCCATGTCGCCACCAAGGAGGCGACATAGATGCTGTCGCCTTCAGGAGTTGCTGAAGGCGACGCATCGATGTGTCGCCACCTGGGTGGCGACACCCAAGGTGTCGCTTTACCAGGGTGCAACACACCGAGGCTCCCTTCTTCAAGGCCTCAACCACACTACAAACACATCCGTGGGGAGGGGATCATGTAGGCTATTAAACATGGTTCTAAAGAGCTCAAACCACCCTCTAGAAACCCCAGCAAGCATGCACAATAACCTACACTCACATGCATCTCACTCAACATAAGAACAACCCTCAAACCTCAAGGCAAACCCATTGCATGCAAGAGAAACACACAAACCACCACAATCACACATGCATAGCCAAAGCATGAAAACAACCTAGCATGCAAGTTCTAGGCTTGGAAGAGGTGAGGATCCTAGCAAGTGGATCTAGGGGAAAGGTTTGGGTTCCCTACCTCGAGATGAAGATCCAACCTCAAGGGCCCTTCTCGTAGGCTAGCAACCCTCCACCTCCGAGCTCCGGCGATCCACGAACCTCCTCCCACGAGCCGGGTAACTCCTCTCCCTTGAAGAACATCCATGCATGCCAAGAGAGAGAGGAAGAACAGTGAGAGGGGAAACAAGCAAGGGGGAACACTCAAAAGCAACGAAACACATCAACCTACCTTGCAAGATGGCCAAACAACCTCCTCCCAAGCCTCCACGGAGCTCCCAAGCTTTAGTTCACCGGAGGAGAAGGTTTTCTCCAACCAAGGGACGAACTGAGGCTTGTGCTCACGGCTTGGGCACTTAACCCTTTGAAACTGAGAAGGCGACATGGGCCCCGTCGCCTTCAGTAAACCTGAAGGCGACATGGGACATGTCGCTTTCCCCTGCTCAACGGTCAAGTCGGCCTGCGACATCGCCACGTGTCAGCCATGCAGGCCTGACACCAGAAGGCGACATAGGACTTGTCGCCTCCTTACTGCCAGATGCTGACACCTGTCACCTCTCTTCAGGCAGCAAAACGACAAAGTGCATGCGGCTGGCAGCACAGACAGAAGGCGACATAGGGCCTGTCGCCTTTCCAACTGGAAGGCGACAAGCCTCATGTCGTCTTCAGAAGGCGACATACCCTATGTCGCTACCCTTGATGGAGGGCGACTGGTCAGGGTAACATGGGATGTTACAATCTAACCAACAAAAATATAATTTCATCCTCGAAATTCTGGGCGAAACCAGGGGAACAAAAGTAAAACAGCGTACCTGTCACTCGAACAAGTAAGGAAACTGCTCCCACATCTCGTCCTCATGCTCCCAAGTGGCCTCGCCACCAGCGCGGTGTTCCCAAACCACCTTGACGAGTGGGATACTCCTCCTGTGAAGCTGCTGCACTCTGCGGTCCACCACGCTGACTGGGTACTCCGGCACGGACAAGTCGGGGGCGACCTCAAGCTGCAAGTAGTTGATCACATGCGACGGATCTGGCATGTACTTCCTCAGCTGCGAAACGTGGAAGACGTCGTGAACACTTGCCAACTCAGACGGAAGGGCTAACCGGTAAGCGACCTCGCCCACACGCTCCAGGATGGAAAAAGGGCCAACAAACCTCGGGCTGAGCTTGCCCTTCTTCCCAAACCTGAGAACGCCTTTGGTAGGCGAGATCCGAAGGAACACTCTGTCGCCAACCTCGAACTGAAGCGGTCTCCTGTGGACGTCGGCGTAGCTTTTCTGTCTGTTCTGCGCTGTCTGCAACCTCTGCCGGATCAGCCTCATTGAGTCTGCACACTGCTGAACTAGCTCCGGACCCAGCAACTGCCTCTCGCCAACCTCGTGCCAGTGCAACGGTGTCCTGCACGGCCGACCATACAGAGCCTCATAGGGCGCCATCCCGATGCTGGAGTGAAAGCTATTATTATAAGAAAACTCCACCATGGGAAGGTGTGACTCCCACGTGCCGCCCCAGTCTAGGCAACACGCTCTCAACAAGTCCTCGAGGGTCTGTATAGTCCGCTCAGACTGCCCGTCTGTCTGTGGGTGGTACGCCGAACTCAGCCTCAGCTCAGTGCCAAGTGCACACTGAAAGCTGCGCTAGAAACGAGAGGTGAACCTCGGATCTCTATCTGAGACAATAGAGACCGGGGTTCCGTGCAAAGGCACCACTCTGTCCACAAACAACCGAGCAAGTCTGTCAACTGACCAAGCTGCTCTGACTGGAAGAAAGCGAGCGGTCTTCGTCAACCTGACAACGATGACCCAAACCCTGTCGTGCCCCTGAGAGGTACGAGGTAAGCTAGAAACAAAGTCCTTGGTGATATGCTCCCACTTCCACACTGGAATGGGAAGCGACTGCAACTCACCACCAGGACGTTGGTGCTCTGCCTTCACCTGTTGGCAGGTAAGGCAGCGCGAAACAAACTCAGCGATATCTCTCTTCATCCCTGGCCACCAAAAGAGTACCCTCAAGTCATGGTACATCTTGGTAGAGCCTGGATGAATAGAGTATCGCGACCGGTGAGCCTCGGACAGTACCTCCTCCCTGGAGTCCTCTGGAACGTAGAGTCTGCCTCGGAAACGAACCTCGCTGTCCTCGTCCAGTGCTACCTCAGGCAACCGCAACACGTCTGCCAAGTCCTCATCTGCACTCTGAGCCTCAAGCACCTGCTGAAAAATCCACGGTCGAACGGTCAGGACGGCTGCCACTGCCCTCTCCCGGAGGCTCGACAGTACAAACACACTCTGAGCGGTGTCCTCTAGGAGTCTCCAGTGTCTAACCAACAAAGAACTCAGGTGGGCTCTCCTACTCAAAGCATCTGCCACGACATTAGCCTTCCCTGGGTGATAGGAAAGACTAAAGTCATAGTCCTTCAAGTATTCGAGCCACCTGCGCTGCCTGAGGTTGAGATCCCTCTGCGTGAAGACATACTGTAAGCTGCAGTGGTCGGTGAAGACCTTGAACACCTCACCATACAAGTAGTGCCTCCACAACCTCAAGGCAAACACAACCACTGCAAGCTCCAGGTCGTGCGTCGGGTAGTTCTTCTCATGCTTCTTCAGCTGACGAGAAGCATAGGCAACTACTCGACCGTGCTGCATCAATACAGCACCCAAACCAGTACCCGAAGCGTCTGTGTAGACAACAAAGCCGCCAGTGCCAGAAGGAACAACAAGGATCGGAGCTGAAGTCAGCCGACTCTCCAGCTCTTGGAAACTGTGCTCGCACTCTGTCGTCCACACAAACCGGGTCTCCCGCCTGGTCAAATGGGTCAAAGGCTCTGCAACTCTGGCGAAGTCCTGCACGAACCTCCTGTAGTAGCCTGCCAGCCCCAGGAAACTGCGAACCTCGGCAATTGAAGTGGGCTGGCCCAAAGAAACAACGGCCTCAACCTTGGCGGGATCAACTGCCACACCTGCACCAGAAACAACGTGCCCAAGGAAGTGCACCTCCTTTAGCCAAAACTCACACTTGCTGAACTTGGCATAAAGTTGGTGACTCCTCAAAGTCTGCAATACCAGCCTCAAGTGAACCTCGTGCTCCTCTGCCGTCGCTGAGTACACCAGGATGTCGTCGAAGAACACCACCACGAACCGGTCCAGGTACTCGCTGAAAACACTGTTCATCATCTCCATGAACGCTGCTGGGGCATTCGTGAGCCCAAAAGGCATCACGACAAACTCGAAGTGGCCGTAGCGGGTGCGAAAGGCTGATCTCGGAACGTCTGACTCCCGAATCCGCAACTGGTAGTAACCCGACCTCAAGTCGATCTTCGAGAACACCGAAGCTGTCTGCAACTGGTCAAACAAGTCATCGATCCTGGGCAAAGGATACTTATTCTTCACGGTAACCTGATTCAGCTGACGATAATCAATACACATTCTCAGGCTACCATCCTTCTTCCTTACAAACAACACAGGCGCTCCCCACGGCGAGCGGCTAGGATGAATGAAGCCCAACACAAGCAACTCCTCTAGTTGGCGCTTCAACTCCCACAGCTCCGCCGGCGCCATCCGGTACGGTGCCTTGGACGCAAGCATCGTTCCCGGAAGCAACTCAATGGAGAAATCTACCTCCCGCTCAGGCGGCAACCCAGGTAGATCCTCCGGAAACACGTCAGCAAACTCACAAACAACCGGAACGTCAGAAACAACCAACTCACCCGAATCTGAGGCACAAACGGAAGCCAGGAAAGCAACACAACCGTCTCGGATAAGACACCGAGCTCTACAGAAAGAAACAAAGGGTCGGCGGACAGACCGGGTACCTCGGAAGCAAAGCACAGGTGCTCCAGGTAACTCGAACCGCACGGTCTTCCGCTGACAATCTACCAAAGCAAAGTGTGCCTCTAACCAGTCCATGCCCAAAATGGCATCAAAGTCGTGGAGCTGTAAGGCAAACAGTCTGGCTGGTAGCTGATGGCCCTGCACCTCGACTGTGACACCCTCCAAGTAACCAAGGGTACGAACGAAGTCACCCGTCGGAAGCTCAACAGCTAGGTCGTAGGTCCGCTCCGGAGCAAACTCGGTCAAAGCAGCAAAGAACTCCTCTGAAGCAAAACAGTGCGTAGCACCCCGATCAATCAAAACTCTAGCAGCTCTACCAAGGATGGGAATCGTACCGACGACCAGATTAGAAGCCTCCACCTCCTCTCTGGTGATGTTCATCACCCGACCGCGTCCACGACCTCGCTGAGGCTACTGCTGCTGACGCTGCTGCTGCTGCTGCAGACGCTGCTGCTGCTGCTGACCCTGGTACTGCTGCTGGCACTGAGGTGGCTGGGGTGAACGGTACTGCGCCTGCGGTGCCTGCTGGTGCTGCTCCTACTGCTTCCTCAACGGACACTCTCGTTTGAAGTGCCCCTCCTTGCGGCAACGGGTCGTCTGGCTGCTCGAACTGCTGGGGCTGAGCACCGAACGGCACCTGCTCGGCAGCAACCGAACTGTCCGACTCAGTCTCTTGACACTCCACCAAGTTATGAGCCTGCCTGCGAGTGCGTGGAGGCATGATCTGTAAAACAGCCAGATTTGGTTATTGACACTTAAGACTCCGACGGCTAGCAGTGTTCACTTATACTTCCTAAGGGACTTTACGTCATTACTCATTTCCACCACAAGTCTTGATAGACCCCTTGCTCTGATACCACTATAACGGCCCCGGCGCCCAGGTCCCCGGCTCCCACCAAGGATCCGACCGTCGGCACCGCCGCCCACGGGTCCGGAGACCCGGAAGGGCTAACGGATCGATCTAACGAGATATGTGACGGAAAGTAAGTAACGACAAACGTACTAAAGATGTACCAACTAGTGCAAGAAGAAGTCTAACACAAAGTGCAAGTCTAGTACAAGTCCCAAAGTAGTAAAAGTACAAGTGCAGAACGGAAAAGGAATAACACGTCCCTTAGGGGCATACCCCGAGGGTGAAGTACAGAACTAGGGAAAACACTGCCACTAGAGACGCCGACTACTGCGGGCCCGTCTCCTCGCTACGCCGCGGAGGGAACTGCTGTGAAGTCTCACCTGCAAAACAGGGAGTGAGCTTCACGAAGAAGCCCAGTAGGGACTACCAATCTGCCACTAGTTCCACAAGCATATATAGACTAGTGCAATAATTAAATAAAGCAGTAAGGTCTAATCTACTAAACAGAGTAAAGTGCGGAAGCGTGAAAGAACTACACAGTCGTCGGTCTAGGCCACTCGGCGGGACCGGAAAACCCGTGTAAACCAAGGCACCACAAGAACCGAGCTGTAAACATAGACAACGAACTGTCTGGACAAGCACACTAGCTACAGTACACTACTCTAGTCAGCTAGGAGTGCCATGCGTCTTACCCTAGACCAACGGTCCATGTCTGACACCTCCCGTCGGAGTGAGACGCGGAACCACAAGTAACCACAACTGCCGTAGTCTGGCCGGACTACGGTCCCACGCCTGACACCTCTAGGTGGTACCGGAACCACGTAGAGTGAGGCAATGAGAACGGACTAGCTGAACTGCGCCGTACGAGTCACACACTACCGGCGTCCCAGTCTCAGCTAAGAGAGCTCCACAAACGACCTCGTCGCTGTCCCATCGTTTTCCCCTACTGCTACCAAAGTCAACGACTCAAGCAAACCCCGCCATCTGGAGCAACACCCTCTGACACAGACGCGCGGGAACTGGGGGTCCCAGGTAACAGTAACAACCTATCTCGCGGACAAGCCCTCAAGTGCCTAGCACCGGGCGAAGAGAGAGACTAGCAGTAGCACTGCACTAGGAAACAGCACAGGTGCCGAGAAAATCGAGTCGCAGCGGAAGCAAGACGCTGAGCAGGTTGCCAAGTCCCTTCTCTGACTGAGAAGGCGACAGGCCTGGTGTCGCCATCAGGATGGCGACACCCAGGCCGGCGCAACCCTACTGATCTGGTCGCGATATAGGCCATGTCGCGACCAAGTCAGTGCTCCACTAACCTAACAGGTCAGCAAGGGAAACAGGAACCGAAACGGAAAACAGGAAGAAGGTGACGGCCCTCATGTCGCCACCAAGGAGGCGACATAGATGCTGTCGCCTTCAGGAGTTTCTGAAGGCGACGCATCGATGTGTCACCACCTGGGTGGCGACACCCAAGGTGTCGCTTTACCAGGGTGCAACACACCGAGGCTCCCTTCTTCAAGGCCTCAACCACACTACAAACACATCCGTGGGGAGGGGATCATGTAGGCTATTAAACATGGTTCTAAAGAGCTCAAACCACCCTCTAGAAACCCCAACAAGCATGCACAATAACCTACACTCACATGCATCTCACTCAACATAAGAACAACCCTCAAACCTCAAGGCAAACCCATTGCATGCAAGAGAAACACACAAACCACCACAATCACACATGCATAACCAAAGCATGAAAACAACCTAGCATGCAAGTTCTAGGCTTGGAAGAGGTGAGGATCCTAGCAAGTGGATCTAGGGGGAAGGTTTGGGTTCCCTATCTCAAGATGAAGATCCAACCTCAAGGGCCCTTCTCGTAGGCTAGCAACCCTCCACCTCCAAGCTCCGGCGATCCACGAACCTCCTCCCACGAGTCGGGTAACTCCTCTCCCTTGAAGAGCATCCATGCATGCCAAGAGAGAGAGGAAGAATAGTGAGAGGGGAAACAAGCAAGGGGGAACACTCAAAAGCAACGAAACACATCAACCTACCTTGCAAGATGGCCAAACAACCTCCTCCCAAGCCTCCACGGAGCTCCCAAGCTTCAGTTCGCCGGAGGAGAAGGTTTTCTCCAAGCAAGGGACGAACTGAGGCTTGTGCTCACGGCTTGGGCACTTAACCCTTTGAAACTGAGAAGGCGACATGGGCCCCGTCGCCTTCAGTAAACCTGAAGGCGACATAGGACATGTCTCTTTCCCCTGCTCAACTGTCAAGTCGTCCTGCGACATCGCCACGTGTCAGCCATGCAGGCCTGACACCAGAAGGCGACATAGGACCTGTCGCCTCCTTACTGCCAGATGCTGACACCTGTCACCTCTCTTCAGGCAGCAAAACGACAAAGTGCATGCGGCTGGCAGCACAGACAGAAGGCAACATAGGGCCTGTCGCCTTCCCAACTGGAAGGCGACAAGCCTCATGTCGTCTTCAGAAGGCGACATACCCTATGTCGCTACCCTTGATGGAGGGCGACTGGTCAGGGTAACATGGGACGTTACAATGACCCAGATAGAGCTGAGAGTTGGATGCACGAGTTGGAGCATACGCTCGAGACCATGGAGTGCGTCGAGGAGGATCAGGTAAGATTGGTAGTGTATCAACTTAAGGGACCAGCCCATGAGTGGTGGAGAGTTTACAGGCAGACACACTTCTCAGGGTAGCAATTGGATCAGATTTCTTGGTAGTGGTTTTTGGATGTCTACCACGGCGAGTACTTTCCTGACTATGCTCGACGTGAGAGGCAAGATCAGTTTCATGAGTTGGTTCAGGGTGATCTGATAGTTGCTCAGTATCACCAGAGGTTCGTTAGGTTGTTAAGGCATGTTCCCCATGTTGTCAGTAGTGAGTAGGCTTGTACAGAGAGCTTTATTGCAGGACTGAGGCCAGATTTGAGGTGGGGCGTGAGCGCTCACATGTGTGCCACTTTGGGAGTGGCAGTGACTAAGGCCACCGCCTTGGAGAGAGAGACCTGGAAGCCCCAGCAGCAGGGAGGAGCTTCTTCTAGGACCACACCATACTAGCGTCCAACAAGTAGTCATGGTAGTGCAACTTCTTCTTCTTCGGGCTCAGGCAGTTTGGGCAGTTTGGGGTTGTGCTCGAAGTTCAGGTAGATGAACACTTGCGGGGGTGGACAGACTCGGCAGCAGAAGTGCCATTCGAGATTTGTAGAGCAGTCAGTCCAGCAGGGAGCCGAGCAGGGCAAGCAGGAGACAGTTTGTTACACTTGTGGTTTACCAGGCCACTTCAGGAGGGATTGCCCGATGGGGCAAGTCCACCAGCCGCAGCAGCTAGTGTAGTACACCCAGCAGTTGCCGCAGTACTAGTACCCTCCATAGTAGTAGGCACCCGTCAACAGTAGCAGGGGTAGTATCAGCAATCTCAGCAGTTTTAGTAGCATTAGCAGCCTCAGCAGTTTCAGAATTGAGCTACTCGTGTTCTGGTTGATCTCGGTGCTTCTCTTTGTTTTGCTTTCGAGGAGTTTTACGAGTCACTAGTTCGTCACACCCTGAGAGGCAGTGTGATGTGATGATTGATCTTTCGTCTGGTGATTACATGCGTTCTTTTGGTTATCTTGAGGGTGTCACAGTTGAGGTCCAGGGACACCAGTTGCCGGCTAGGTTGTATGCGTTGCAGCTTTGTAACTTTGACGTCATCCTTGGCATGAACTGGTTGGAGGCTCACTCAGCTGTGGTGGATTGTCAATGGAAGACCATTCGGTTTGAGATATCTAGAGCATCTATTCTCTGTTTCCTGATGTTTGAGATACCCTTCAGTTGTACTTCACCCTCAGGGTATGCCCCTAAGGGCTCTATTCTTCCCTTCCTTACTTGTACTCGTTGTGTGTGTTGGGACTGTACATAGAGTGATACACAGCAGACTCGCTCTTCTTTCTGCTTCCGCATGTGTGCTCCTAGTTCAGTAGTTGAGGATTATCTCCTTTATATATTCTGTTAGACTTGTGTTATAGCTCTTCCGGGTCCCCGGATCCGTGGGTGACGACCGTGAAAATCGGGTCCTCGGCTTGGGCCAAGGGTCGGATTCTCGAGGTCCTTGCAGCTTGTTTTAAACCGATGGATTGTGGATTGAGACACATCTACACTACACTCTTACACTTGTAGGTAGCCCTTCTTGGGGGATTAGAAACTCTCAACAGGTCATTCCGTATCGGCAGAGTAGTGACCTTTCTCTTAAGACCTTCGTACTCCGTGAATTCCCTCATGGAGACCGAGTTGGTTGTACCATTAAAGTTCCCTGGAGATAGAGTGCACTTCCTCTCTTATCTCGTTCTCGTGAGTGTGGATCAATAATCTTGACTTAAGACATTAATGAAAAGAGTTAACTAAAGTGTAAATTGTGTCATTATGCTGCCAAAATTATCTCTTGATTATTGTTATCATGAAACATGTTCACATGACTTGCTATTTCTTGACATCATCATCATGAACATGACATTACAATTGCCTACATCTTGAAACCCTTTTTATTGGCCATGAATGACTGTAGGTATTTACATTTGAAATTAAGTGAGATGTTGATCGGGCACATTGAGTGTCCAAGGGTTCCAGTCTAGCCCCAATGACGGAGAGTCATAAATATATTGTTAACCATAGGGTAAAATGATTACTGGCATTGCATCTGTGCTGAGAAATAGTATCGTGTTGAATGTTATATGCAATAACCACATACACGTGTCCTAGTGTGCATTCCAAGGTGGCATAGATACTTAGTGCACATTAGTGTCTTCGTGCCTGATTAAGTGTTAAGTGATAAAAGTTCGTGCTCGTGCGTGCTTGCTTGCGTGATATGGCCATCCTATATTTATTGTAAATAAGTGATATCTTGCATTCTTGCAAATTATTGGCATCTCGTGATCTTACGAATGGTGATATCTCTTGTGCTTGTACATATTGATCTACTGCTAGTTCTATCTTGTTATCTCATTCTAGACCAAAAGGCATTACAATGAATTCATAGTGTCCATACCTACTCCTGAAAGCCGTTTTGAAGATGTCGGCATCTTTGATCCTTATTTGGTGATAGCCAGATCAGAGGTCAATCTTGGAGAAGTATTGAGCTTCAGATATCTAGTCGAATAGTTCATCAACCCGGGGCAATGGGTACTTGATCTTGATGGTTAGCTGATTGAGTTGTCGATGGTCGATACATAGCCTCATCGATCCATCCTTCTTTTTAACGAACAGCATGGGTGCCCCCCATGGGGAAGTACTTGGTCTGGTGAACCCCTTCTCTAATAGCTCCATCAGTTGTGCCTTCAGTTCCTTTAATTCAGCAGGTGACATCCGATACAGTTGACGCGATACTGGTGCAGCTTCAGGGATTAACTCAATAGCAAAATTGACATCTCGTTCCGGAGGAATCCCTGGCAGATCTTCGGGGAACACATCGGGGTAGTCTTGGACTATGTGTATGTCTTCAATCTTAGAACCCTTCTTTTCAACTATGACGACCGCAAGGAAAGCAAAACAACTTTTCCTTATCATATTGTGGGCCTTTATGGCAGAGACTAGAGACATCCGTTTCTTACGTCTAATCCCAGTGTATGACAACATAGGGATATCACTAAATGTAACTCTCCCTTTCTTACAGTCGACACTTGCCACTTAAGTGGACAACTAGTCGGCTCCCAGAATCATGTCATAGCCTTCCATAGGCATACATACCAGGTCGGCTTTTGGGCTATGTTCTCCGATCATTACATCGGCAGATGGAAAATATTTGTTCGATTTCTCCTTCTCCCCCAGTGGTGCTGTGACAGAGAATTCACACCCCATAGATATTGGTTTAACATTCAGAGTCTCAGCAAAGTTCTTGAGATATGAACAAACGAGTTGCTCCAGTATCAAATAAAACAAATGCTGATAAGGAAAAAACTTGTAGGGTACCTTCTACCCCACCACCTTCCTCAGCGGGTTCTTCATCATGCAGGGCTTGTAGTCTTCCCTGTTTCTTCGGCACGTTAGTGCGCCTCTCATGTTCTTTCAGTAGTGAGCACTCAGGGATACGGTGCTCGTGGCTTCCACAGCGTAGACATGTGCCTACTTTCTTCCAGCATTCATCAGTTGTGTGACCTGGCTTGTCACAATGCTTGCAATTGCTTTTTGCCGGAGTGTTGGGAACGAAGACCTTAGGCTTCTTTTACTTACTGGGTCCTTCCATGATGCTGAAAGGATGCTTCTTGCCATTAGTCGGCTTAGCAGTAGTTAGACCGGGTGTCAATTCCTTCTTTACGAAATTCCCCTTGATACGATCGATGAAATCCGTAGCATCTTCTAACAGTTGTGCTTTCTTCACTATCTCGGCATATGTCTGGATGTCGAGAGGGGCCAGTTGAGTAATGTACTAAGGCTTAAGGCCATTGAGGAAGCGCTTAGCCTTCATCCTTTCGATATTCACCAGGTGCTCGACATATCTTGCCAGTCTAGAAAACTGGGCTTCATAGTCAGCTACAGATAGGCTCCTCTGTTTAAGAGCAGCGAACTCCGCAGCCTTTTTCTCTTGGACACGCTCCGAGAAGTACTTGGAATTAAAAGCTTCCTTGAACTCATTCGGGGTGAATTGACCATTCGCCCTGGTAGCTTCGACTGACTCCCACCAAGAGCGGGCGTCCTTCTCTAGTTGAAAAGTTGCCAACAGTAGCTTGTCTCCATCCGTACATTGCATAACACAAAAAATCCTTTCTGTCTCTTTTAGCTAGTGCTTGGGCTCATCCGAATCGGTTGTACTGCTGAACTTAGGCAGATTTAAGCTCCTGAAGTTACGATGCAGCTCGCCTGCACCGCCGTGATTCCCTTCACCTTGTGCCACTTGCAGAAGCGCACAGGTGAGTTCTTGGATCGTTTGTTGCATGCCCCTCATTTGAGCACGTTTAGCAGTCATCTTAGTTTTCTTAAGTCTCCTACAGAAATAGCTTATCATTAGGACATTGATATGGTGTTTAATTAGTGCGTGTGTGATTATCTTTTAGATCTTACCCCTAGGTTCTACCCAAATCTCACATCGATATGATAGTGAATTTAGACATGTGTCATGGTAGTCCGTCCTAAAACATCCTAGACTTAATTATCCTAGTAAGGATATCGTAGGCTCTGATACCACAAAACTGTCATGCACCGACGCGGAATATCGGAACGTGAGGCAGTTGTAAGTAAGCAAGTATAGAGCATAGAATAGACAACAAACCATTGGACAATTTAATACGAAATCAAATGACTTTCATTGATAAATCAACTATTGTCTATTACATTCTCTAATGCATAGCCATAACATAGGGCCCAATTGACTCTAATACATAAAATGAAATAAAAGACTAACTAAGACATCTAGGATAACATGGTGACGTCATTGGCACTCGAGGATCACTCCTGGCCCTCCCCATCCTCGTGAGTGTACTCATTCTCTTCAGCCTCACCTGAGAACACAATGATAAATAATGTAGGGTGAGCGACAACGCCCAGTAGGATTTATATCTCATGGTGCGGGCAACTTTACATGATTAATGTATTAAAAGTAGAGTCACTATATGATAGAGCAAGAGAGTCAAGTAATGTAAGAGATAGCACGATAGCATGAATTAAGATAGCACAAGTTTCCAAATATAGCACAGAGTAGGATGGCCATAGCACAAATAGCACAATGTATAACAATAGCACAATGAGTATCGTGTTGGGTTGAATGCAAATTCATATCATTTCCCTCCTATTTTGATGATGACAAGAAGTGTTCTTAAAGCAATTTAATTGAAACATGTCAAAAACATCATACCTGAAATTCATGTTCAAAAAGTATTTTTCAAACCACATTTATCATTTATGGTCATGACAAATCATTTAACTAATGATATATGTGTTCATTTTTCAGGTACAAACATTTTTATGCAAAAGATGAGTCGACACACCCATCAATGGTGTCGACACATCAACACAGATTCAAAGGCAAAATGTGTAAAAATGTTGAGACTGTGTCGACACATGTCAAGAGTGTGTCGAAACGAGTGGCAGTTTTTCAGAAATCAAGCCTACCCAGGTCGACACACTCTCAGAGCAGGTCGACACTAGATCCCATTTCCAGAACAGCCAGTTTGAAGAATTGGGTCAGCACGTCGACACACTCTCAGAGCAGGTCGACACTAGACCCAGTTCCCAGAACAACCAGTTTGCAGATTTGGGACAGCAGGTCGACACACTCAAGAGCAGGTCGACACGGGACCCTCTTCCCAGAACAGCCTTCTACACATTCTGGACAGTGTGTCGACACTACCACCATGGCAGGTCGACACACTACGGAAACTTTTCATCCTAAAAGTTGATGGCTGCCACGTGTCCTTCTAGGGCGATCAGAATCTTCCTAGGAATGCGTGCCCTTGTACCCCAAAAGGGTATCTTTGGAATCCTAAGGATATAAAGTGTCTTTTCGGCCAGCCTTCACAAGTGAGAAGGACAAAAACTCTCTCAGAGCCTCCAAGAAGCTCCTGGCGGCCAAGAAGAGCTCGTGTCTCCTTCCCCTGCTCTCCAAGTGCTTCCAGAAGACCAATTCCCACCAATTCAAGGTGTGGGAATTGGAATTTGATTCCTGAAGACTTCTCTGAAGCATTCCAAGGAGGCAGATCATGTAGAAGACTTCTTGGGTGAAGAATTCGAGGAAGATCCAACTTCTCATATTGCAGAGCATCGACTTGGACTTCAAGCTTCACAAGTTCCTTCCCAATTCAAGCTTCTACAAGGGAGTACACTGAAGAACGAAGCCTTTCAATACAATTTACCTTTCTTCTGTTCTTCTGAGATATCTTTTGAGATTATGCAAGTGCTTCTGCATAACTCTCTTTAGAGTTCTCAAACTTCGACTAGATCTGTTGCTAGAGGATCTTAGTCTTAAGTTGGTGTCTAGCAGTTTCAGTGTGAGCATTGTGCTCAGGGTGTTGTGAGCCGTCGAGCTCAGTTTGAGTTGTAAGCTTAGGGTTGGTTTGAGCAGTCTTGCTTTGTGTTTCTAGAGTAGTCTTGCTCTAGAGGTTGTGTGAGTTGTATGCTCTGAAGTGTTGGAGTTGTTAGGCTCCTTTGGGTGTGTAGCCCAGTTGTGTTAGTGAAGCCTCATGGGTTGTGAGGGGTGGATGTAGGAATCACTTGGGTGATTTCCGAACCACCTAAAAAATCCTTGTGCATTTGTCTTCTGTGGTTTGATTGATTCATCCGCTAGATGCTTGCATAGGATCCATTTTTAATTCACTTAATCAACTTGATTCACATCTAAGTTTTTCAACTCACTCAAATCTAATCAGATCTGTAGTTTTTCACTGATAACATTGCCTCTGATTCTAAATAGTTTTCAAATTGCTTAAGCTTCCGCAAAAGTGGCTAAGATCTATTCATCCCCCCCTTCTAGATCTTTTCCACTCATTCATTTCGATCCTTCATATAGTATAGCGCTTTGATTGTCATTTAGATAGTTGAGATAGATAGTACTTGAGTGTAATGTCAAACACTCTGGTCAATTAACTCCCGCGGGCACTAGCACTTTTGAGCGCACCTCCTAGGACCAAACTGGGCCCTTTATATATTTCTAGACATTAGTTATATTGTTTATCTTTAGACAATCAGTCAAATGGCCAATAGAGAGTACCAAGAAATAGATGAGAGTACCATATGAATAGACAAGATAGCAGAGAGAGTGTGAATAGATGAGCGAGTAGAGTGTAGATGAGAACTATTGGTCATTGCGCATAAAACGTCGATTAAACGGGCGATAGTAACAGTTGCACAACATGCATAATTGGTGTTGGCAGTCAGGTGGAATTCACTACCCTTTCACTGGCCATGTTATGCATAGGTCTAGAGGAACGACGTGATTCAAGATAAGAGAGAACTTCTAAAGCCGTTTGAATCATATTGATCCCTAAGGGTGTTATGGGCATTAGGGTATAACCAGCTCGGTCTCTATGAGGGAATCCACAGAGTACGAAGTCTTACGGAGATCTTAACAAAAGGTCCCTTGTGTACCAGAACGGAATGTCCAATAGAGAGGTTCCAACTTGTCAAGAGAGTAGTGTGTAGAGAAAACGAGTTGCTCGACGTTCTAGAGGAATTCTAGAACAGTGGAGCGGTGATATCGGTATTCCAAATCCACGTAAGAAAATGAAAACTATGTCATAATGATCATGGGTAATTAATGTGCAATTATTGAAATCATTTACCAGATATATTATTCATGTATTTTCATCATGGTCTCATGGCATAGATGATCGTTTAGTGTGTGTGCATGTGCGTGAAATCATGAGAGCATGTAATAGTCGTGCACAATAACTTTTAAATTTAAGAAAACATGTAAAAATAGAAAAATTTATTAACATGGTTGATTACTATTCGTTACACAGTACTACAAGGTATAAACATGCTTATCAAGTCCAAATAACCACTTAAATAACTCATGATTAGCTGCTGGAATAAAACAGGTAAATCGCGACGGGTATCATGGTCGCGTTTATCAAGCGGGCAGAAACGCGACGACGGAGACCGTCACATTCATGCAAACCCTAATCGTTCAAATGGCGTGATTCCCCAGAGGCAGGAAAAGATAGTGAAATGCGACGATCTTAGCGGTCGCATTTTAGAGGTCTTCTGACAGTCAACGCGCACACAGTTTGAGGCGCGGGATGAGCCAAAATGTGATGACATGGGCTGACGCCTTTCAAGTAATCGTGACGGTCAGGATCGACGTGATACCAGCCGGTTGAATCGCGTCGCCTGGCTCAGTCGTGATTCAACGTTCAGCCCGAAAACACAAGAAACATGTAGCGAACATCATGCAATGCTTATATCTCATAAACTAGGGCACTTAGGACAAAGTGATGAACATGAAACTTGTAGGGGACATCAACTAGAAGAGATCTATGCCTTTGGACCGAATCAATTTGCTCTTTTTAGGCATGCAAACTAGCATGACCAAGAAATGGGATAGATTTGCATGACGATGGGAAAACACTTATAACTCCATGGGTACACGATGAAAATTGGGCAAATCACTTGCATATGAAACTAGACATGCAGCACGACAAGATGTCATGAGTTTAGTTTCTCTTCCACCCAAGAATACCTACCTTTGTGAAGATCTAACTTTGTGTTATGCGCAGGACGCAATAGAGCACGGTTAAGGAAGAAGCTCTGTTCTCCAGCTGTTCTCCTCTGCTCCTTGTGCCCTAGCACAGCCTCCCACGACCCCAACACGTTGATGAACCTTCCCCTTTAGTATTAGGGCGAATACTTATATGTCTAGGGTTTATTCCAAGTCCTAATGTAACTAGGAAGGGAGGGCTGCAGGTTCCAGCTAGTTCTTGCCATATTTTGGTGATTTCTCCTCCCAATTGGAGTAGAATCACCATTAGAAGGTGCTAGCTATGGTAGGTCACGAATTGGCTTACCACTCATGGTTGATTTCATTAGTTTTCACCCTAAATTACCCTTTCCTATTTTCCCTATAATTATGGTCACAAATTTAGTGGTATTTCTTCTTGCTTCATAACTCATTCTCTTAATTTGGCCCAATAGCCTTTGTGTGAGCTAGTCAAATCAAGCCCATTACTCTTTGTTGTTTATTGAGTTTTTTTAATTCATTTTATTGCAATATTTCTATTTGTTTATTAAAATATCGAGTTGCTACAATTCAGATGAGTTAGGTGCTAGATCTGCATGTACAACCACTGCAAGAGCAAATTTCAAACATCTTTTGCATAATGTTCGAAAAAATGCAGAAAGAGTTTGTGCAAGCACAAATAAGAACCAGTGGAAGGAGCACAGACCTATTTGGAAAAGAAATGAGTATTGGATGGAACTGTGTGTGATATGGGGAGGGGAGAAATGGAATGAAAATTTTGCCAAAGCAAAGCTAAACAAAGCTGTGCATCCCGAGGCAAATGTACATACGAAGGGCTCTATCTCTTTTGCAACGCATAAAGCAAGGTTGGTAAGTACACTTCTAGATTCTTGAAATTTTGTAAATTTAATAATAAATTGTGATTTATTTGAAAAACATGAAGCATAGCTTAAGCGGCCACCTCAATTTCAAGAATTTTTGATCAAACTCATAAGAAAAAAGGGATGGATGATTACATTAGTGAGAATGCTTGGGAGGTAACAATGAGTGTATACAATAATAGTTTTCATTTAAAAGTAAAATATAGAGTTAAGAATAATTTTGATTTTTTTTTTGCAAGAGTCATAAGTAGAGGAATGGATGAGAGGTACGGGGACGACAGTCAGCGTCCAGAGTTGGATCCTGACATTTAGGTTGCAGCAAATGGGGCACCTAAGAAAGGCCACATGTATGGTTTTGGACATAGCTTGGGCACAGCCAGGGTGATATCATCATGCTCGAGCTCTGTCTCACTTGCGACCTCTCCATTTACCACACCTGCAGCCCCATGTGGTTCTTTCAGTGCCGCCCTGACCATGACTCTGACTCAGTTTAGGGAGATCACCAATGAGACCGTCTCTTAGAATTTCTCACATATCGTCTCTCAGAATGTCTCCCAGACGCTCGCACAGTTGGGGTTTCTTGGTGATAGAGCACCTCCTGCACAGCAACCTCTGGTGAATATTTTAGTTGATTGATTTTTATTTCTCAACTCTAAATATCATATTATAAAATGCAAGAACTTGGGTGTAGGAGGGTCAATAAACACTTTCTAAAAGAACTTAGTTTAAAGTCAATAAACACGGGTTTGGGATGGTCAAAAATAAAAAATATAGGTTCGATTAATTTGTCAATGATTCCAATATGACCGGGAAGGTGAGAGTGACTTGTAGAAACTGATGGAGTCCAAATTGGACTCTCGATCTGGAATGGGCAGTTAATTTTTCATTTTCCTAACTAGTTTTGTTTAAAATCTATGAACTTGGGTTTGAGGGTCCAAAATTTAAAATACAGGTCCAATCAGCCTATCGATTGTTCCAACACGACTTGGGGGGTGAAAGTAACCCGTAGAAACTGACGGAGTTCAAATTGGACTCCAGGTTTGAGCTCGATGCTCAAATTTATATTTTTTAAAAGAACTTAGTTTAAAGTCAATAATTACGAGTTTAAGAGGGTCAAAATTAAAAATATAGGTCTAATTAATTTGTCAATGATTTCAATACGGCCGGAAAGATGAGGGTGACTTGTAGAAACTGACGGAGTCCAAATTGGACTCCTAATTTGGACTGGGCAACCAATTTCTCATTTTCTTAACTAATTTTGTTTAAAATCTGTGAACTTAGTTTTGAGGGTCCAAAATTTAAAATACTGGTCGCAAGGCGTTGGGGGAGACAAGGACCAAGATGACACATACGCAGAGGATTTGTGATTTTATGATGGGTGTATATTGTGGTTTGCGATTTCATGTTAGTTGTGTGGATGTTGTAATTTTATGATGGATGTATGATGGGTTTGTGTACATGTTTGTTGTGGTTTATGTGATGAGATATTGTGATTGTGTAGTAGATGTATTGTGGTTTTGTTTTATTGTCATTTATCAGATGATTTATTGTCATTTATGTTTAATTATTAAAAAAATATTCTAATAATAGCGACCGACTATATCATTCGCAATACGTACAGTTGTTATTGTTGGTCGCTATACAAGTAGCGATCGCAATTATATTGGTCACTAATCGGTCTCTGAATTAGTGACCGATTTGGCGATCGATGTAATCCGTCATAATTAATGCGACCGAGTAGCGACCGTTGGATGTGCGACTGACAGTTATCAATCGTTGTTTGCGACCGATTCAGCAACCGATAGATATCAGTCGCATAATAGCAACCAGAATATAGTGACCGATGATATCGGTCGCTGATCGGTTGCAATTCGATCGCTAATCTCTTTTGCGACTGAATTGTGACCGATTTAGTCGGTCACTATTGACGCTTTTTGTTGTAGTGATGTCTAGAAAAGAGTCCCAACACTATCCTATCTTGTTAGCCACCAAATTGGAGCCCACCTTAAGCCAAATAAAAGGATAAATGTTAGGAAAAGGTAAGATAAATGTGGAAATTCAGAATTGGAGGAAGAGTTAGAGTTTTAAAGGAGCTCTTCAACTCTAGACCTACGAAAACACCCCAATCACGTCCCCAACCGACCCTAATGTTCAATTGAGATTTCTTAGACGTGAAAACAAGGCCAAAGGAGGAGGAATTTGTAGTAGAGAAAGCTTGGAAGGAGATCTTCAAGCATTCTTCACATTTTTGCCTAGGATCTTAAAAGTGCTCGAAGGTAGACAATCTCTCAAGCTAAACCTAATTAAACTTGACCCTAGGTAGTTCATGAACCTAGCAACAAAAGTCCTATCTTTTCCCCAATTTCTATCGTGCCTATCTTGTCAATTTCATGTTGGAAGTTCTATTAAGAACATGTATCCGACCCATCATGATCTCTTTCAATCTTTGTCTACACTTTATCTCGTGATGTGAAATTTTTACTGTAGATTATACTTGATGTCCTGAATCCGTTGATACCATTTTCCTAAAATTCTATCATGTATGTTGCATGAATTTATTAATCCATGTCCATTGTGTCATATTTTCGGTTCATCATGAAGTAACCTGAACATAGCATGTTGATATCATGTTAATTATTAAATTACTCTTTATTGTCTATACTCATGTAAGTCTAGATTCGTTTAAAATTGATTTGATGATCTTACATCAAGTATCCGTTTTGATTTCGATTTTTAAATAGCCTTGTGTCAAAACTTTGGAAGCATGGACCGCAATCTGAGTGTTTTTTCTCCCTTTTGGGTTTGGGCAAAACCTGAGATCGCGATGGCCTGATAGGTTGCATTCTCAACCGAGTCGTGACAACGTCACGTTCTGTCTGACTGACCCACATGTCCATGATTTCTTTGTCACATGCACATACTCGAAACCATCCATCATGACCTGCAATGACATTAAGATGTTCCATAATATATCTTGTAATTAAGTGTAAATATTTCATGTTAACTTTCCTAATATTTTAAATGAACTTGTCTTCATTTTATTCACCTAATTTGGATACCGTTATCGCGCTCCTCTGCCTTCGAGCACTCGAGGCAAGATGGGTAAATGATTTCTATACACACTTTTCTTGACTTGAATGGACTCTCCATTGAGAATACTCCTAACTGGACCAGGTAATACTTGTTCAAGGCCTCCATAAAACTCCTTGGCTTTGGCAGACATCCATCACTAACAAGCTGGTTGTACCCACAATACCTATAATACCCTTAGGGATCAGCATGATCCAACAGCCTTAGAATTCTCTCTTACCTTGAGATCACGCCGGACTTCTGAACTGTGTTCGTAGCACATCCATTGGGTAGTTAGTGAATTCTACCAGACTGCTAGCACACAACTATGCATGTTGTGCAACTATTACTATCTTCTGATTTAACGTCGTTTTATATGCATTGACCTATAGTTCTCATCTATACTCTACCCACACATTCTCTGTACTCTCGTCTATTCTTCAATTATTCTCATCTATTTCTTGGTACTCTCTATGGCCATTTGACTGATTGTCTAAAGATAAAAATATGATTAATGCTAGGCAACATTATAAATGGCCCGGTCTCATTCTGGGAGGTGCACTCGAAAGTGCTAGTGCCCATGGGAGTTTATTCTAGAGTGTTCGGCATTACACTCAAGTGCTAGTTATCTCGATAATCTAAAGACAATCAAAGTGCTATTTTGACTAGTGTGCTATCGTGTTATTATACATGCTATCTCGTGATATGGCCATTCCTTTATCGTACTAGTTGTGCTATATTCTTTTGGAAAGTGTTTCTCTTGCTCCTACTAGGCGTTATTGCTCATCCTGCGCTATTTGTTATATGTGTTTCAGGTGAGTTTGATAATGAAAACTGCACACATAAGGATGGAGATGAGCAGAAACAAGAGTGATCCATTATGTTGTCATCTAGATGTCTTAGTATTAGTTGGTTAGTTAGTTTACTTTTATTCAAATGAAGTACTCTGGGCCCATAGTTCTGGCTTTAGACTAGTGATTTGTAATAGTGAAATTATCAATAAAGTTGGTTCATTTAGCATTGTTCCCATTATGCAATGGTGGTCGTCTATTTTACGCTCTACGCTATATATTTAACTGTAGCTCACTTTGATATTTCGCATCGGGACGTTACAGTTTTGTGGTATTAGAGCCTAGGTTGTTCTTAAGTATAGGATGATCTAGGATGACTTGCTTCAACTAAAGTCAATTATTCTACTTATGTGAGATATGGGTAGAACCATGGGTGACTAGTTATATTAAATTCACACACACACGAACTAATGATATTATAGCCTATTAACTATCATATCTTTTTTTAAAAAGAATTTGAACAATAGTAATGGTCGCAGAGTGTGTACAACTGCGCAACATGCGACAAACCATACATGATCTGACCCGTGCTCTACTGTAAGCTGCTCAAGCTGATGGAAATCAGGGAGCTGGGGACTTGCACCGAAACTTTTAGAGCAAGAATCCACCACGTTTCAATGGAACAACTGATCCCGATGAGGCAGAGCACTGATTTTTGGAGACTGAGCGCATCTTCTGTGTCATGCAATGTACGGATGGTGATAAAATACTGCTTGCTACTTTCCAACTGGAAAGAGACGCACGTGTGTGGTGGGAATCTGTGGAAGCCATTAGGTCAGATGGACAATTCACTTAGAACGAGTTCAAAGAGGAATTCAATTCTAATTATTTCTCTTAAAGAGTTCAAGAAAGAAAGGTCATTGAGTTCACTGCATTGAAACAATGGAACCTCACTGTGGTAGAATATGAGGCTCAATTCTCTCGGTTGGCACGATATGCCAATCATCTTATCAGCACCGAGAAGATGAAGGCGAAGCAGTTCCTCAATGGACTCAAGCCTTCATATATTACTCAATTAGCACCACTCGACATTCAGACTTATGCTGAGATGGTCAAGAAAGCCCAACTGCTGGAGGATGCGACCGATTTCATAGATCGCATCAAGGGTAGAATTGTCAAGAAAGAGCAACCACCTAGCTCTTCAAGCAGACCAACCAATATGGCAAGAAGCGGCCGTTGAGCATCACTAAAGGGCTGAGCCAAGAAAGGAAGCCCTAGATCGCTACCCCCTCAACTCCGAACAAGACCAATTGCAAGCATTGTGACAGCCTGGTCACGCTGTTGAAGAATGTTGGAGGAAAGTTGGTGCATGCCTACGCTACAAGAGTCGCGAGCATCGCATTCCCGATTGCCCTATGGTGAAGGAGAACGATAAGTGTTCGGGTGGACAAAAGAGGTAAGGCGGACTCCAAGCCATGCAAGAAATAGAAACCAATGAAGATGGTGGAGTGGTTGAAGGTACACTGTAAGTCTTTTCTCAATCAACATTTTTTTTGTTTAGTACTGGCACTAGACATTCGTTCATATCTCAAAACTTTGCTGATACTCTAAATATTAAACCTGCATCTATGGGTTTTGAATTTCCTGTCACAACACCACTGAGAGAGAAAGCCAAACTGAACAAATATTTTCCTTTAGCTGATGTAATGATCGGAGAACTCAATCTAAGAGCCGACCTGGTATGTATGCCCATTGAAGGCTATGATGTTATATTAGGAGCCGATTGGCTATCCACTTATGGGGCTAGCGTTGATTGTAGAAGAGGGAAGATTACTTTTAGTGAATTCCCTAAGCTATGTTTAATTGGACATAGATACAAGAGATGCTTGTCTCTAATCTCTACCATACATGCACAAGGCATGATTAGAAAAGGATGTGTGGCATTCTTTGCTACTGTAGTAGTTGAAAAGAAAGTATCTAGGGTAGCAGATTTACACATAGTGCAAGACTACTCTAACATTTTCCCCGAAGAGCGGCCAGGAATTCTCCCTGAACGAGATGTAAATTTCTCTATTGACTTGATCCCTAGAGCTGCACTGCTATCACATCAACCTTATAGAATGTCTCCTGACGAGTTGAAGGAGTTAAAAGAGCAATCGATAGAGTTGCTGGAGAAAGGCTTATCAAACCGAGTACTTCCCCATAGGGAGCACCCGTTCTATTTGTTAAGAAAAAGGACAGATCCATGAGACTATGCATCGACTACAGGAAGTTGAATCTGCTAACTATCAAGAATAAAAACCCTTTGCCTCACGTCGATGAATTATTTGATCAAATTTCTGGAGATAAATATTTATCCAAGATTGACCTTAGGTCTGGATATCGTCATATGAAAGTCAAGGATGAAGATATTTATAAGATGACTTTTCGGAGCAGATATGGACATTATGAATTTGTCATTATGCCTTTTGGTCTAACAAATGCTCTTGTAGCTTTCATGCAATTGATGAACAACATCTATCAGCCATACCTCGACAAATTCGTAGTGGTATTTATTGATGATATCCATATATATTCCAAAACCAAAGAAGAACATGAGGAAGATCTGAGAATCGCTCTGCAGATCTTGCGTGATAATAAGCTCTATGCAAAATTGAGCAAGTGTGTGTTCTAGCTCTAAGAGGTTTCATTTATAGGCCATGTTATATCCAAAGATGGTATACTTGTTGATCCTTCCAAAGTCGAAGCTATACTCAATTGGGGGCAACCAACAAATGTGACAGAAGTTAGAAGTTTTCTTGGACTGGCTAGTTACTACAGATGGTTCATTAAAGACTTCTCAAAAATTATTGTACCCCTCACTCGCCTCACTAGGAAGGAGAACCCCTATGTCTGTAGCAAGGAATGTGAGAAGAGCTTTTAGACATTAAAGAAATGCTTGACATCTGCACCTGTCCTCGCTTTACCAGTTGAAGGCGAAGTATTCTCAGTCAATATTGATGCATATGGAATCGGTCTAGGCTATGTGCTGATGCAAAAGAAAATGGTGATAGCCTATTTGTCAAGACAATTAAAGCCTCATGAGGTCAACTACCCTGTCCATGACCTAGAATTAGCTGCGATTGTCTTTGCACTCAAGATGTGGAGACACTGTCTCTATGGAGAACAATTCATTGTTTACTCAGGTGACAAAAGTTTGAAGTATCTATTCTCTCAAAAGTAACTCAACATGAGACAAAAAAGATGGTTGAAGTACCTTAAGGAATTCGACTTCAATATTCAATATCACCCTGGCAAAGATAATGCTATAGTTGATGCGCTTAGTAGGAAGCTTGTGGCATCCTTGTCTTATTTAGTTATGGGTGAAATGCAATTGTTAGAACAATTCATCAAACTAGACATAAATATTGAGCAAAGGAGAGATCATGTACTGGTTGCTAACCTCAGGATACAACCCGACATTTTTGTCGAGATCAGAGATCAACAAGCAAACGATCCATTCTTGATTCATGTCAAGGAAACCATAGATGATAGACCAGATTTCTCCATCACTGAAGACGGAAGATAACTATTTCATGGCAGGACCTATGTGCCTGACAA
Organism: Colocasia esculenta; assembly: GCA_014218235.1. Lineage (NCBI taxonomy): Eukaryota > Viridiplantae > Streptophyta > Magnoliopsida > Alismatales > Araceae > Colocasia > Colocasia esculenta. The sequence goes on from CM024753.1 coordinate 96,499,286, forward strand.
TGAGGAATTGAAAAGGAAGATAATGGACGAAGCTCACAAGACCAAGTATATTGTTCACCTTGGTACAACCAAGATGTACCAAGACATGAAAAGAACATTTTGGTGGCCTAACATGAAGCGTGAGGTAGATGAGCATGCCGCACACTGCCTCACCTATCAACAAGTCAAGGCAAAGCACCGACGTCCTGCAGGTGTACTCAGACCCTTGGACATATCAGAATGGAAGTGGGAAAGCATTGGCATGGACTTCATCATGGGTTTACCCCAAACTCGTGGTGGACTCAATGCTATTTGGGTCATAGTAGACTGCCTAACCAAGTCCGCACACTTCTTAGCAATCAAGAGTATCTGGAGTGTGGACGTGTTAGCCGTATTATATGTAAACGTGATTGTAAGATTACATGGAGTTCCTACATCCATAGTCTCTGATCGTGACCCAATGTTTACCTTTCGCTTTTGAAAAGGACTTCAAAATGAACTCGGTACTAAACTCAATTTTAATACTGCTTTCCACCCATAGACTAATGGTCAGACTGAGAGGACAAATCAGGTCATAGAAGACATGCTATGAGCTTGTACTATAGACTTCAAAGGATACTGGAATGAGCAACTACCATTGATGGAGTTTGCATGCAACAATAGCTATCAGGCAAGTATAAAGATGGCACCATTTGAAGCACTGTATGGTAGAAGCTATAGATCACCAGTATGCTGAAATGAGGTTGGTGAACAACAATGGTTGGGACCTGACTTAGTGCACAACACTAGTAGAGACGTTTAACTCATCAGAGATAGAATCAAAATAGCTTAATACAGGCAAAAGAGCTATGCAAATAAAGGAAGAAGAGACCTAGAGTTATAGATCGGAGATCACGTACTACTCAAGATATCCCCAACCTGAGGATTCTAAAGATTTGGAATCAAAGCCAAGTTGAGTCCAAGGTTCATCGATCCTTTCAAAGTACTCAAGAGAGTTGGTGAAGTGGCATATCGTCTGGCATTATTTCCACAATACTCTACTGTACACAATGTCTTCCATGTGTCTATGCTGAGGAAGTATGTGTACGACCCATCTCATGTGATATGCTATGATGATATAGTCTTGCACAAGGATATGACCTATGAAGAGAAGCCAGTTAGAATACTGACAAGAAGATTCAACAACTTCGAAATCGATCTATACCAATGCTGAAGGTGTTGGATCTCTTGTTTTGATGTTGTTTAACTATGATCCATACAAGTTTAAATACCTTGCATCAATCATATCTAACACCATATTTCATGTTTAATTCAGAGAAAAAGGTATTGTGAGGTCAGTGGTGTCGACACAACATTGTCAGAGTGTCGACACAAAGCTCAATTCCAGTGAAGATATTCAAGAAGAAAGGCCAGTTGTGTCAACACAGGACCATCATGTGTCGACACATCCCTTGCTCTGAGAAAGCAGTTAAAAGAAAAGAAGCCAGTGGTGTCGACACAAGTCCCTCATGTGTCGACACATCATGTGTTTCCAGAAAGCTATATTTGTGGATTATAGTCAGGTGTGTCGACACAAGTCAGGTATGTGTTGACACAGGTTACCTTCTAGTATTGTCAAAACAGGATGCCAGGATCATGTGTCGGCACACAACTTAATTGTGTCGACACACTTCGACTGATGATTCAAAACTTGAATTCTTGGACACGTGTCAGATTTTGATCCAAGAACTTTTGAGTAGGAATTTTGTGCCCCCAAACTGTAAGGTACCACGTGGGTACATGGGACTATAAATGCTCATGATCCTCACACTTTTTAAGGTATCACACATTAGTTCTTCATCTCCCAGAGGCAGAAGGTGGCAGCTAGAGAGAGGCTTCATCTGAAGATTGCTACAGCTCTAGATCTGAAGAATTGGAGATCCAAGTGCTGTGAGCAATCAATGTCAAGTTGAATTCTCAGATTTAGGAGTCTACATCATCAAGCTGAAGCTGGAATTCTGAAATCTCAGTTGGAAGCACAACAAGGAGAAATTCGAACCAATCTCATCTACTCTACAGTTTCTTGTCATTTAACTGGTTCTTCATCTCAACTTCAAATCATTCTGTGTGTAGTGTGAAATTGGAGGAATCCTTTTGCTCAATTTCATGTGTGTGTTCTAATTTGAGATTTCGATCATCTCAGATTGTGTGTGTGTTATGTGATCTATTCGAACTGGCTACATAAGCAGATTTGTGTGTGTGTGTGTGTGGATGGTGGATGTAGGATACACTATTGTGTAATCCGAACCACCCTAAATCTCTCTGTCACTGTGGTTTGATCTATCTTAATGTTAGATGATTGATAGGCACGTTTGCTATTCAGTTTGATATCATCTAATAACTTGAAGATTCACATCTCACTTGCTCTATATGTACTAATTTGAATCTGTGCATATCTCAGAGTTTTGAAAATTTTATAAGTTTCTAATATGATATGTGCTTAATTTTTAATTGGGTAGAAATCTATTTATCCCCCCCCCCTTCTAGATTTGTCCATAGCTATTTTCCGCTACTTTTCAGAAGGTACTGTAGAACAACCATGGAGTAGAAGAAGCCACGTGAAAACCAGAATGGACAATGTGACGGAACTATCTGGATCTATTCAGTAAGGCATTCTTCCTCATACAATTTAGTGAATTTGGGGACCAAATTATTTTTAAGAGGGGCAGGATGTAGCAACCCGTTATTTTTAAAATAAATAAATAAATTTAAAATTATAAAAAATATGAATTAATTAAAACCCATTAAGCAAAAATAAGTTTTGGGCTTTAATTAATGGTTCATACATGAGTTATTGGGCCAAAAGCAAGAGTCCAATTGATGGATTAGAGATAAATATGCCAAAATTCATAACTAAATTATTGATAAATTAAAAATAGGCACATAAATCACTAATATGACTCATATATATCTAGAAAAGAATCCTAACAGTATCCTAACTTGTTAGCCACCAAATTGGAGCCCACCCTAAGCCAAATAGAAGGATAAATGCTAGGAAAAGGCAAGATAAATATGGAAATTTGGAATTGGAGGAAGAGTTAGAGTTTTTTAGGAACTCTTCAACCCTAGACCTACTAAAACACCTCAATCTCATCCCTGGCCGACCCTAATGTTAAATTGAGATCTCTTGGATGTCGGAAGGTGTACCGACCCCGAGAACCCGACCCTCGGCCCAAGCCGAGGACCCGATTTTCGCAGTCGCCGCCCACGGATCTGGAGACCCGGAAGGGCTATAAATACAAGTCTAACAGAATATGTAAAAGTAATAAACGTCAACTGCTAACTAGGAGCACACGCGAAAGCAGAAAGAAGAGTGAGACCGCTGCATATCACTCTAGGTACAGTCCCAACACACACAACTAGTACAAGTAAAGACAGGGGAAGAACAAGTCCCTTAGGGGCATACCCCTAGGGTGATGTACAACTGTGTAGCAACCTGATTTCTTAGAAATGAAAATAATAATAGTAATGATAATAAATAAAATTTAAAATCAAAGAAAAGGGAATTAATTAAAACTCATTAAACAAAAGAAGTGATAGCCTTTGTTAAATGGATCATATAAAATTTATTGGGCCAAAATAGAGATTTTTAAAAGAAGAATAATAAGAAAATATCCTAAATTCGTATCTTTAATATTTCCTAAAAAGAAAGGAGCTATTAAATCATTAAAATAGCTATTTTGTGTTGGAATTGGACTCCTAACCCTACCCAAATTGGCTAGGTACAAATTTGCATCTCAACTAACCCCATTAGGAGGAGGGAAGCTTGGAAGGTGGAAGGAAATAAGGAAAACTCAGAATTTAATAGGAATTAGAGTCATAATAGGAATTGGAAACAAGGGAAGCTTAAATACCCCAAGCCTCTCCATGGCCAGCCCTAATGCGTTGCTGAGGTTGCTGGATGCGAAGGAGAGGCCAAAGGAAGGGAGAATTCGTGGGGAGAAGGCTTGCTCAAGACCCAACCCTTCCTCTTCGAGTTCTAAGCCCTAGGAGACAAAATGACTCAAAGGTAGGCATTCTCACAAGCAAAACTCAATTAAATTCGTTTGTAGGATGTTCCAACCATCAAGAGAAAAGCCCTCTCGTTGCTCTATGTTTCATGGACCCAATCTTTTGATCTTTATTTTTGAAGTTTTGCTCTCATCTTGGCCCCGAACCATCATATTTAATTTAAATCTCCATGTACACTTGATATCATGCCTTGCAAAATTTACTGGAGATACTGCTCGATGTCAGGAAACTTTTGCCACCGAAATCCCCAATTTTCATCCAGTATCCTACTCGAATTAATTCTTTTCCCTTCACTGCATACTGCTCTGTGTTCTTCATGCATGTTCATGTTTAAAACCTGTGAAGACCATGATGATTATCAAATTCCTATTTACTGTGTATACTCTTGCATGTCTATATTCATTTAAATCTGGTTTCATGAATTTTCATCATATGTATGCCGAGATCTCTATTTTTGAACGACCCTGTATTAAAACATGGATGTCTTGTACCGTAATCCAAGGCAATCCCTTTTCCCGCTCGGACTCAGGTGCAGGACCTAAGAACGCGACGGCCCGATAGGCCGTGTTCTCAGGGGCTGATCGCCACCGACAACCTGTCGCATTCTGAACGTGACAGGCTCTAGAGTCGCGTTTTGGCCACCTGTCCTGATCGACCCGTCGTGATCCTCGAAAGACCCTGTTGCATTCTGTATGTGCCATGTCGTCCTTACAGTGGTATGTCGCCTTCTAGACTTTTTCATGAAAACCCTTTGCTTTTGGTACTCTATCCTTCTACAGTGATTATACTCTTATTAACAGTCATAAATGCAGTGAATAAAGATGCCATAATGTGAACATGTATTGATTAATTTAAAAGACACTCACATGATCTTTACATATACATGATTCTCTTTATCACATGCACATACTTGAAATCATCCGTTATGACTTAATTTGGCATGAAAATGTCTCATAATATATATGGTAATTTACTTCAATAATGTATATTACATTGCCCTATTTTAAATGGACTTGTCTTCTTTTCTCGCAATGTTTTAAATACTGTTACCGACGCTCCACTGTTTTAGAATTCCTCTGGAACGTCGAGCACTTGTTTCTATATACACTTTCTCTTGACTTGGACAAACTCTCCTTCGGATATTCCTTCTATCGGACTAGTGAATCCTTGTTCAAGGCCTCCGTAAGAATCCTTTGTCTATGGATTCCCACATGTCGATGAGCTGGTTATACCCTAATACCTATGATACCCTTTAGGGATCAGTAAGATCTAAACTGCCTTAGAATGCTCTCGCTCTTATCTTGAATCACGCCAGACCTCTGGACCTGTGCATGACATGGCCAATGGAAGGTTAGTGAATTCCACCTGACTGCCAACACCAATTGCATGTGTTGCGCAATTGTTACTATCGCCCGTTTATTCGATGTTTCATGTGCAATGACCTATAGTTCTCATCTATACTCTACTCGGTCATCTTTTCACATCCTCTCTACTACCTTGTCTATTCATCTAGTGCTCTTATCTATTTCTTGATACTCTCTATTGGCCATTTGACTGATTGTCTAAAGATGCGTCCACTGTCCGACAGAAGGATATCCATGGGAGAACACCACGGTCGAAAACTCCGTAGAACCTACACGACGTGACCACCACACGGCTGGCTACACAGACAAGGAGAACCCCACTTGGACAAGAGACACTAGCTACGGAAAACACTACCACTAGTCAACCGATCAGGTGCGTCTACTGACGTCTTATCCTCGACCCAGGTCCAAACCTCCACTCTCGTCAGAGTGGGGGCAGGAACACAAGGTAACACAATAGTAACCGTCGTAGTCTGGCCAGACTATGGTCCCACGCTTGGCCTCTCTAGGCAGTTTTGGGGCCGCAAAGAGTGAGGCAGTGAGAAGAAGGACTGGCTGGTCTACACTGGGTAGAACTCCGGCCGTCCTCGTTGTCCCAGACCAACCAAGAGAGCTCTGCAATTCACTCGACGCCGCTGTCCTAACCACCGTTTTCTCCTTAACTCCAGAGTTCATGACTCGAGTACACTCGTCGCCCCGAACGCTCCCTCTAAGGCGCACGAGGATAGGGGTCCCAAGCAACGGTAACAACCTCTCTCACGGGACAAGCCCTCAGGTGCCGAGCACTGGGAGAACGACTAGTGTAGGACTATACTAGGGAACTAGCACTGGTGCCATGGGTACAGTAAGAAGCGAAACGGTGAGGACTCCACAAAAATGGAACTCTGCAAGACCTTACCTGTCTCTGCTATAGTCACGACGCATCGGGCCGTCGCGACCTTGTCGCAATGCCAAAAGCTGTTGTGACGCATGGTTGCGATGCTCAAGAGCGTCGCGATGATGTTGCGGCAGCCTTGCTAGTCGCAACATCATCGCGACCTCTATAGAGGTCGCGTTCTCAGCCGAGAGGGGTTCCAGGACGATCCTCTCAGAGACCACCCCAAAAATGGGTACAAACCACCACAAGGGGGAGGGGAGCATAAGGAACATGTAGGAAAGCTCATAAATCATAGAAACCACCCTCAAACCCCACAAAAACATGGATTATAACGAATCTGTGCTTGATTGAATCCTCACTCACACGAGTATGATTCTCACGCCCCCACAACCCCAAACCACGGAGGAAACACAATATCAAGGGGAAAGGGAGCATGCTAGGGCGAGAGGAGTCGAGGGTCCATACCTCCAAGAGTAGAGCCGACCCGTTGGGACCTTATTGTCGGAATGGCCACCTCCTCCTCGCTTTAAGCTCCACGATCACACCGCCTGCATGAACAGGGTGTCACCTCCCACCATGAGCACCTCAAGCACGCCGGGAAACCACCGGAGAGGGGAGAACTTGGAGGAGGAAGAAGAAGGGGGAAGAAGAGGAAGGAAAGGGCGAGAGGAGGAAATGGGGCGCAACCCTCGGTTTTAAACCGATGGGCCCCAAGACGTGACGAGTCGGCCCGGTGCGACAACGCCATGTCGCGACACCCCTAAGCGTCACGACCATGTCGCGACGGCCACCCATGGCGTGACATTAAAAGTGATCACACCTCGAAGACCGGGAAATAAGAACACAACGGCTAACCAGGTCGCATCAATGTTGTACGCACTTGATACCTGACAAGGCTGTTCTGACAGACAAGACAGTGGTCAAGTCGGTCTGAAAAGTAGTCGCGATGCCACCAGACGCCGTGACAAGAACGCAACGCCCACCCCCGTTGCGACCATGTCACGACCGCCAGGTGGACCACGTCACGAAGCCTTTCATGACGGGCTCCCCTGGCGTGACCATGTCGTGACCAGGGTGCCTGCTGCGACCCTGAGGATGGGGCCAAGGGCCCAAGAGAGCCGGATCTTAGAAAAGGAGGCCAAAGGATGAGGAATTCATGGAAGAGAAAGCTTGGAAGGAGATCTTCAAGCGTTCTTTGCGTTCTTGCCTAAGATCTTAAAAGCGCTCAAAGGTACACAATCTCTCAAGCAAAACCTAATTAAACTCGACCCTAGCAATTCATGAACCCAGCAATAAAAGCCCCATCTTTTCCCCAATTTCTCGTGCCTATCTTGTCAATTTCATGTTGGAAGTTCTGTTGAGAACATGTATCCGACCCATTATGATCTCTTTCAATCTATGTCTACACTTTATCTCATGATGTGAGACTTTTATTGTAGATTATACTTGATGTCTTGAATCTATTGATACCATTTTCCCCAAATTCTATCATGTATGTTGTATGAATTTATTAATCTATGTCCACTGTGTCATATTTTTAGTTCATCATGAAGTAACATAGCATGTTGGTATCATGTTAATAATCAAATTACTCTTCACTGTCTATACTCCTACAAGTTTAGATTCGTTTAAAATTGATTTCATGATTTTACATCAAGTATCCGTTTTGATTTTGATTTTTGAATACCCTCGCGTCAAAACCTTGGAAGCATGGACCACAATCCAATTAGTGTTGTTTCTCCCTTTGGGGCTTGGGCAGAACCTTGAGAACGTGACAGACCGATAGGTCACATTCTCTACCAGGTCACAACTGGGTCTCCCGTCGCGTTCTTAATGTGACAGGACCCTTCGTCGCATTTTGCCTGACTAACCTAGAACCCCCATCTTTTGCACTAAAACCCTAGATTTCTTATGTTCTTGTCTTGTTATAGTGTCTATACATCCTGTTAAGACTGAAAATGCAGTAAAAGAGAATAGTTAATCATGAACATGAAAATGTTTTAAGAAAAGCCATACACTCGATTCTCACATGTCCATGATTTCTCTATCACATGCACACACTAGAAACCATCCATCATAACTTGCAATGACATTAAGATGTTCCATAATATATCTGGTAATTAAGTGCAAATATTTCATGTTAACTTCCCTAATATTTTAAATGGACTTGTCTCCATTTTATTCGCCCTATTTGGAAACTATTATCGCGCTCCTTTGCCTTCGAGCACTCAAGGCAAGATAGGCAAATGATTTCTATACACACTTTTCTTGACATGGATGGACTCTCCGTTGGGAATACTCCTGACTAGACCAAGTAATCCTTGTTCAAGGCCTCCGTAAGGCTCCTTGGCTTTGCCGGACGTCCATTGCCAACGAGCTGGTTGTACCCTCAATACCTAAAATACCCTTAGGGATCAGCATGATCCAATGGCCTTAGAATTCTTTCTTACATTGAGATCACCCAGGACCTCTGGACTGTGTTCTTAGTACGGCCACTAGGCGGTTAGTGAATTCTACTAGACTACCAGCACACAACTATGCGTGTTGTGTAACTATTACTATCGTCTGATTTAACGTCGTTTTATGTGCATTGACCTATAGTTCTCATCTATACTCTACCCACTCATCTATTCACATTCTCTATACTCTCGTCTATTCTTCAATTATTCTCATCTATTTCTTGGTACTCTCTATGGCCATTTGACTGATTGTTTAAAGATAAAAACATGATCAATTCTAGGCAACATTATAAAGGTTCCGGTCTGGTCTTAGTAGGTGCGCCCGAAAGGGTTAGTGCCCATGGGAGTTTATTGGACAGAATGTTCAGCATTACACTCAAGTGCTAGTTATCTCGATAATCTATTGACAATCAAAGTGCTATCTTGACTAGTGTGCTATCGTGCTATTATACATGCTATCTCGTGTTATTTTCATTCCTTTATCATACTAGTTATGTTATATTCTTTTGAAAAATACTATTGTTCTCTCGCTATCATGTGTCATTACTTTCTCAACTATACTTGATCATTGTCCCTAGTTATCCTGCTATTTAAGACATTAATCACTTAAAGCATGCCTATTTTCAAGATATTAAGTCCTATTGGGCATTATCGCTCATCCTGCGCTATTTGTTATATGTGTTTCAGGTGAGTCTGATGATGAAAATCGCACGCATGAGGATGGGGATGAGCATGTTGGATCTCTTGTTTTGATGATGTTTAACTATGATCCATACAAATGTGGAAATCATGCTTCAATTATATCTAACACTATTTTCCATGTGTAGCTCACAGAAATGTTCATATGATGATAGTGGTGTCGACACAATTCAGATAGTGTGTCGACACATGACTCAATCCCACATCAAATAATCATGAAAGCAAGCTAGTTGTGTAGACACAAGTTCAGTGGTGTCGACACATCCCATGCATCTAGTAAGCAGTGAAGTGTAAAGGAGCCAGTGGTGTCGACACAAGTTGGTTGTGTGTCGACACATTGCATGTATCCAGGAAACAGTCAGAACTTAAGTGCCAGTGGTGTCGACACAGGATGATTGTGTGTCAACACATCCTGTCCCTCCCAGAAGCTTGGTTTTACAGTCAGTGGGAAGTGTGTCGACACAAGTGCAAAGTGTGTCGACACAACTCATCAGTCAAAGCTGCCAGGACACAAAGTCAGGAACATGTGTCGACACACTTCAACTACTTTTTCAAATTTGGGTTGAAGGACACGTGGATGATTTTGGTTGAAGGCTTTTGAGTGGGAATTTTTGTGCCCCCAAATTCCAAGGCATTTTGTGGACACATGGGACTATAAATGCCCATCATCCACTCATCTTTTGGGGGACACACACCTCAGTTCTCTCAACTCCCATAAGCAGAAGGCGAATTCAGAGAGAGACTTCATCCTGGAGAATTGCGACCAGATCTGAAGAATTGGGAGATCCAAGCACCTTAGCTGATCAACCTCAAGTGGAATTCCAAGATTCCAGAGTCTACATCCTGGAGCTGAAGCTGGAGATCTGAACTCTCAACTGGAAGCAAAACAAGGGGAAATCGAACCAGACTTCTTCAATCTGCAATTCAAATGTTCTGTCTGGTTCCTTACTTAAAACTCATTTCCTAGTGTGTGTTTTGTGAAATTGAAGCAACTCTTGTGCTTAATTTCACGTGTGTGTTCAGATCTGAGATCTCTGTTATTTCAGAGAGTGTGTGTTGCAGTGTGACCTATTTGGACTGGCGATAGAAGCCACTTTGTGTGAGTGTATGGATGGTGGATGTAGGATACAAAATTGTGTAATCCGAACCACCCTAAATCATTGTGCCATTGTGGTTTGATTGTCTTTGCGTTTGGTGATTGGTAGGCTCGCTGCTCTCACATCACTTGATCTGTCTAGATTGCTCAGAATTGTTATTAAGTTTGAGATCTAAGTTTCTCATTGGTTCCATTGAGTTTCTAATTGAGTAATTTTTAAATTCAGTTGAAATCTATTCAACCCCCCCCCCTTCTAGATTTCATCATAGTTGTTTTCCGCATCATTTCAGAGCAGACACAAGAGTGACCAGTTATGTTGTCATCCAGATGTCTTAGTATTAGTTAATTAGTTAGATTACTTTTATTCAAATGAAGTACGCTGGGCCCATAGTTTTGGCTCTAGACTAGTGATTTGTAATAGTGAAATTATCAATAAAGTTGGTTCATTTAGCATTGTTCTGCAATGGTGGTTGTCTATTTTACGCTCTACACTATATATTTAACTGTAGCTCACTCTGATAGTCCGGTCGGGGTGTTTCAAAAACTAATCCCTACGAGCCTGTCAATAGCTAACGACTCAATAATAAATGTTCTAGAATATTTTTAAATGAAAATATATAAAGTTTACTTTATAACTATGCTCAAGAACATCATTGACTATAATGACATGTTATGAAAATTGGAAAGGTGTATTTGGCCCCTCTAACCTAAAGTTAAAAGGCCAAATGATCTAGATCAGAAGGTAATAGTTTGATTATCAAATCAGACCCGCTCGACAAAAGTCCAATGGAACCAGCCTGATAGAGAATCCGATTATCAAATTGGAACACATGAAGTACCAATGAACACTGATCTATTGGCCCCATGGGGATGGTCTCTTCTATCCACATCGATGCCAGGAGGAAAGTGCTGACATCAATGGACGACTTTCGAGTTAACTCAGAATGCATAATGATAGGATGCTAGATCAGCCTACCTTGTGCCTAGCTCAATAGATCGTTAGCCCAATGGATAACTAGATAGCCTAATTAAGAGAATTTTTCACTCAGCTAACTCTTAAGTCAATAGAGCCTTAGCTTGGTGGGGAAGCGGTAGGCACTTTTGACTTGAATAGTTAGTATGCATAATAGAAGGAGTAAGAACTCTAGAGCCCCATTACGTCCACCTATAATGAGCACGTCTCTATGTAAGTGCCAAGAGGGCATGACCCATGTCTCCCCCATGTCTCTTTAGTCAACACTAGGGTATGGCGAATGTACAGGTAGAAGTGTCACGCCCCCAAAATTCACCATAAAATTTCATTGGAATGATTGGGGCATGACCTAGTAAATCAGATGGCGCATCAACTATTTAAACGAGGTTTGGGAGGGACGCACTAAATATTTCAAGTAGTACTAGTCGACAGAAACCTTTAGGTGTAAAAAATCGAACATACCTAATAAAACACTTTTCATGGCACTCAAGTGATGTATAAAATTTCCAGTTTTCTAGAGTCTATTCTAGATCCAACATGATAACAACTTTGGAATGGATCCGAACAAAAGAAAGATTTCTTCCATTCCTATCTCCACCAAAAGACTACACTGGGGGTGCTCTCTTAACTCTTGCCCAGTCCCATCTGTTTCCTCATGCTCACCTTCACTTCCTAAAAATGTTAAAGAATTTAATGAGCTTGCGCCCAGTAGGGATTACATCTCAAGGTGTGGGAAATTACATACATGATTAATGCATTAGCAGCAGAATTCAAGGGAGGTTAGGCAGTACTAAATTTAACTATAAAACTATTTTCTAAGTAAGTTAATATGGCAAGTGAACAGATGGTGAACAGTTCCGATTTCTTGGAACATTTCAAACAGTGGCAGGAGTTTCAAAGTCCTTCGGAATACATGGTTTATTTGTACAATTATCAAGGCTGGCTTTATAGTACATGCACAATTTAGTTGAACAATAACGAGATGAGTTTTCAAAACTAATGCAGATCAATCAGATCATAAGATTGGCCATTTAGCGAAAACATAACAATGAATAAGCATATCATAGCATATCAAGAAGGCAATTTCAAATCTTGTAAACATATCAGTGTCATGCCAACACCATAAGTCCATACTCCCACAGTTAAACAGTACATTGGGGTGCTCCACCCCAAGACCAGACAGGGCCCTTACAATTGCATAGGCATGAGGTTAGTTGGACCGAAGTCCCAAATAGTGCCAGAACATATGATGGCCAAGAGAATTCCAGCAGATAAGTAGCGGTACTTCGTTCGGAATTGGAAGTACTCTTGAGGAAACAAGAACGACTAGATTACCATTTATAAGGGTGACAAGGGTTCACTGAGCGAAGTAAGAGAGAGGGAGCCTAAGGAATCAAGTCAGGCCAATGGATCATGGTGATTCCCTACATATATATTTTCTTCCTTTGTTTTCGATGTTCTGAATTCAAGAACAAGCATATCCAAGATTTGAATTTCATATGAGTCGCAGAGGAACATAAATCAAGATGATTAAGAGTAGAAATATCCTTTTGAGTAATCTTTACATTATTACAACTTTTCATATCTATAGGGTGCTTAGGTTAAAAATGGCTAGTTGTTCTTCTACAAGGCAGCTTACAGGCTACCTCAGTTGGAGTCAAATAGTACAACAAATAGGAAGGGACAAAAGGTCTTTCACAATGGAGTGAGGTTAGGAACTTCTAACAACTCTACTAGATAGAATTTAAGCAAATCAAGGTACAAAGCTTAGATCAAAATCTCAGATAGTTCAAGAAACTTAGTTTGTGCTCGAGAAAACCTGCCTTAATCGCTTTGGAAACTCTTTTTTTTTTTGCTCCTTTTTTAGACCAAGAAGAAACGTTGAATGAAGCTCCAAGGATTCCAGGCTTCTGGATTAGACATTACTCTTGAGGCTTCTTCCACCAGTTCTAGGATTCCTCTTCTCACAACCAGTGGGGTTAGAAGGAACTGCAGGGGGTTGGTTTTAAGTGTTCTATCAAACCAAGACAGTTGGGTCTCCGTGTTCACAATACAATGGGTGGGATTTTGTCAAAAATCCACCATACCTTAGGCCATGCTGAATATTGACTTTGGTCTGCAAAAAGGACAAACCAGCATACCTTGGCCATGTCTATGCTTACTTATTTCTGGAGAAAGAACAGGAGTAGGTAAGGACCACCCATGCCTTTTTAGAATTCTTTGTCCTTTTGCTGCCATCGATTGGAGACCAGGCTTCCAATCGATAGGTGTTCACGGGCTACATCGATTGCTGGTGAAGCCACCAATCGGTTGTAGAAGGGCTCACAATGATTAGAGAATAAAATCCTCCATCGATTGGTGTTTAATAGGCCATATTAAAAGGGTTAATTGGTTGGCAACCAAGGCCAATTGACACAAACTCCTATCGATTGCTGAGTAACAAGGCAATCGATTGTTGACTAATAGGGCAATTGATGGACATAAAGGCAATCAATTGGTGAAGGAAAACATTGATTGTTGACCAACATTGATTGATCAGAAACATGGATTGCTGAAGGAAAACATCGATTGCTCATTTGAAACATCGATTGCTAAAGGAAAACAATGATTGCTCATTTAGAACTTTGATTGCTGAAGGAAAACATCAATTGCATAGAAGGCAATCGATTGGTACTTCGTCATATATAAACCTCTGCTTTGACTGGCTGCGTTTTGTTCTATTTTATACGAAGTTCCACGTCGTTATATACAAAGTGTTGCTTCGATTGACTATGTTTTATTCTGTTTTATACGAAGTTCCACTTCATCATATACGAAGTGTTGCTTCGACTGATTGTGTTTTGTTCTGTTTTATATGAAGTTCCACTTTGTCATATACGAAGTGTTGCTTCGACTGACTATGTTTTATTCTATTTTGTACTAAGTTCCACTTCGTCATATACGAAGTGTGGCTTTGGCTGACTGTGTTTTGTTCTGTTTTATACAAAGTTTCCTTTTGTCATATACGAAGTGTGGCTTTGACTGACTATGTTTTGTTATGTTTTATATGAAGTTTCACTTCGTCATATATGAAGTGTTGCTTCAAGTGACTGTGTTTTGTTCTATTTTATACGAAGTTCCACTTTGTCATATACGAAGTGTTGCTTCGACTGACTGTGTTTTGTTCTGTTTTATACGAAGTTCAACTTCATCATATACGAAGTGTTGCTTCGACTGACTATGTTTTATTCTATTTTGTACTAAGTTCCACTTTGTCATATACGAAGTGTGGTTTTGGCTGACTATGTTTTGTTCTGTTTTATACAAAGTTCCACTTCATCATATACAAAGTGTTGCTTCGAATGATTATGTTTTTGTTCTATTTTATATGAAGTTCCACTTCATCATATACAAAGTGTTGCTTCGATTGATTGTGTTTTGTTCTATTTTATACGAAGTTCCACTTCATCATATACAAAGTGTTGCTTCGATTGATTGTGTTTTGTTTTGTTTTATACGAAGTTCCACTTTGTCATATACGAAGTGTTTCTTCGATTGAATGTGTTTTTGTTCTGTTTTATAAAAAGTGTGGCTTCAACTGACTGCTTTAATTTCTTAACTAGACAAAGTGCTGGTAATTAATGTTCCCTTTTCTAGGTACTTCCCTTGCATTATTAAATTTCTACAATTTTGCTTCATTACTTTAATTATCCAAATTGAGTCCTTTACTCAATTTTTCCCTTCACTTCACCCTATTTATTTGAGATTAAAAATCCAGGGCATTACACCCTCCCCTACTTAAAGGAATTTGGTCCCAAAATTCACACTTAATATACCATAATATACTGGGAGTATAAGAGAACTTACGAAGGAGTAGTTCTGGATGTTTCTTCTTCATTGTCTCCTCTCGTTCCCAAGTAGCTTCCTCCAGGCCTCTTCTGCTCCACTGGATCTTCACCGTAGGTATATGTAATAGCCCATTCCAACTTTGAACCCTTAGATGCCCCTTAGCACTTTTTCAATTATCTTAAACCCTTTTTGCCTTGGATTTAACCATTATCTTACGAATTAAATGGGAATGAGAGATGCATTATTATCATGTACTTTGTTATTTACCCTATCTAGGTTTTAGTTTGAGTTCCCTGTTGAGAATTTGTGTTTTCGGTCGAAGTGTAGCTTCGTATATGATGAAGTGAAGCTTCGACTGATCCATTTATATCGTTGTCAGTCGAAGTCCAACTTCGTATATGACGAAGTGCAGCTTCGCATATGATGAAGTGTAGCTTCGTATTTGACGAAGTGGAGATTCAACTGTTTCTATGTATATCGTTGTCAGTCGATGTGTAGCTTCGTATAGGACAAAGTGAAGCTTCGACTGGTCTGTTTATATCGCTGTTAGTCGAAGTCCAACTTCATATATGATGAGGTGAAGCTTCAACTGGTCTATTTATATCATTGTCGGTCGAAGTGTAGCTTTGTATATGACGAAGTGAAGCTTCGACTTGTCCGTTTATATCACTGTCGGTCGAAGTGTAGCTTCGTATATGACGAAGTGCAGCTTCACATATGACGAAGTGTAACTTTGTATATGACGAAGTGAAGCTTCGACTGTTTCTATTTAAATTGTCATCCTTCGAAGTGGGAACTTCATATATTGACGTTCTTTAGTCAGTAATCGATGTTTTAACTAGAAATCAATGTTTAATAGGTAATCTGTATTTTAACTAGAAATCGATGTTTAATAGGTAATTGATGTTTTAACTAGAAATTGATGTTTAACAGGTAATCAATGTTTTAACTGGAAATTGATGTTTAATAGGTAATCAATGTTTTAACTGGAAATCGATGTTTAATAGGTAATCAATGTTTTAATTGAAAACTGATGTTTAATAGGTAATCAATGTTTTAACTAGGAATCGATGTTTAATAGGTAATCAATGTTTTGGACAACAGTCCATGTTCCCTCTGTCCTCTTAGTGAACCAAAATTTGGTGTAATCTTGTAGTTCTGGTGCTTCTGTTAGATTAATGGAATGGCCGTCATCATCTAACTCCTTTGACCTGCCAACTTTCTGGTAGGGATCCCTATGTTTGTCTGTACAGTTCAGACTTTTCTGCAAATCGTGCTACTGGCCATGTGAAGAACCTTCCCCTCATACTGCTGTAGACACCCATTTCTGACCCATAAGTCGACCCAAATTCCTTGTCATATCGTTGACGCCCCACGTTGGCTCATCATCTCTAAGCTGGCTTTCTCTGATCATGGTATCTTTCTCATTAGTTCATCACCCTGTGGGTTCTTCCTAGTCACATCAACCAATCTTCATCATCATCTCGTAGCTCTCTGAGTCGGGAGTCCAACGCTACAAGGTGCACGCCAATCTGATATCCATGCGAGGAGATCAGATACTTTGAATAAGTCAAATGCTGAAGGATCATGAAGGCGACAATGAACCTATCATTTTCCCATTCAGAAGGTGACGCCCTTCATGTCGTGTTCTTCCTCACATCGATTTGCCTTCAAGCCTGATTCGATCTCTTTCAGAGGGCGACGCCTCTATACATCGCGTTCTCATTTGGCATTTTAATTCCCTAAAAAAATTGCTAGAAATGTTTAAAGGTTTCCTTCTATGGAAGGTGACATGTCGAGGCATCGCAATCTGATAGTGACCAGGAGGCTGTCGCGTTATGGTTTCCATGCAACGTGGCCTTTCCTATTCCCACTTGGACCCTTGCTATTCATAAATAATCTCTCTTTTAGTGGGTCTAGAGATCTCCAAATCCTTCCAAACTCAGAGGAGATCTTCTTTAGAAGTTCCTTTCCACGTTCTGACTCCCCTTGCACGAGCATACTTCCCCAAAGTCGGACTATGCCTCATTATTCCCCTCCTAGCCCGTTCATGAATAATCACCTATAAATCTCTTCATAGGGCATGGTTTAAGGCAAGGCTGGTGTCTACTTCTTCCTCTCCTAGAGAGCTCCGAGTTCCCAGAAGACCTCTCGACCTCCAGACGACCAGGAAGTGCCCCCCAGGGCGTTTTCTCCTCATCTACACTTTCTCTCTCCTATTCTTCTTGATTTTTCTCTTCATACATGCATGTTTAGATCTATTTTCTTCGTAGAATTGCATTAGAACACTCCACACACACCACTTTTAATCACCCAAAGGGTTAAAACCCCACCCCATGTGAGCTCCCTCCAATTATTCATGTTTATTTATTGTTTTGGGATAGATTCTACATCAAACGTTTGTCTAATGGGTGTTCTATTGTTTTGATGTTCTTTGCAGGGTTGTAGAAGACAGTAGTAGCACGAGGCTCTTGCCCCTTGGCCGCTGAGGAGTAGGAAGAAAGAAACCCATAGTCTTCATCTTCTGTTGCAGAAGGCGACACACACCTGGTCGCGATCACTAAAGGCGACAGTTTACACGTCGCGTTCTGAGAACCAGAAGGCGACACTTTTCTCGTCGCGTTCAAGACAAGGCGATAGATCCATTGTTGTGTTCATAGGGCCAAGTTCCTTTCTGCACTTTTTCTTCCTTTTCTAGAGTAGTTAGCATCTTTTCTTCGTCATACATCTCTTACAACTACTTTGGTGGCGATCACGATCTCTTTTCCTTATTTTTAATCATCTTATTTGGGGAGCAAATCCCGTGATTACACCTGCCATCAATCTCATCCACAGGATTTATATCTTCTTTTGGTCTGCATGTTGGCCAGGTGTCTAGCTTCCCTTGTTAGTATCACCCCCTTAAAATAAAAATCCTTATGTAGCCTTGGTGGCCATTCCCGAATGGACTTTGGCTATCTTCTGCTATTGGGAGATCGAAGGCAGGAGCTTGGAGTCATAGTAGCTTCCTTGCAATTTTGGCCTCCCAGTTCCTTATGATTTTTCTGTTGGTTTTCCCCATGCTAAGGTAGGCATAACCAATCCCTCCTTTGACCCCTTGAAAGTCTCTCTTCATCTCCGTATATGAACCTGCATGTTTGACCCTTTGTGAAGCTTCTGTGAGTCATCCCTCAACTCCTTAGTTATGTGCTGTTTATGAGCCTGCATGTTTGATTTCGAAATATGATTCGAATCTCTTTTGGGTTGTCCTATGAAAATATTATGTCTGATTGTCTTGGAAAGGGACTTTGATCCTTCTCTTTGGGGTGGTTAGAACTCCTCATGGTTGGCATCATGCATGAGGGGTCAGTCGTGACAACGGTTTCATCCCACAGTTTAAACCTAGATGGTTAGGCTCACTAAGATGGGTAAATTTGAGTATGTATGTATATGTAACATCCTGTTTCGGCAGGTGGTTAGCTATATGTTATGCATCCCCCGAGAGCTTTGCTGATGCCATTTGCAATATTTTAATTCCCTACCAAGCAATCATGTTTTAAAATATGATTCATGCATATTTGAAATTATGAAATCTGTAAGTCATTCATGCTATGTACTTTTGTGTAACTCTTGTACTTCTGCACCCTCATAACGGCACCTTGTACCATGCTCCCATGCTTTTCATTTCGTTGGTTTGCCTGCTGAGTTCCCTTAGAACTCATGCCTTTGTTTACACCCATTTCAGATGCTTCACTCTTAGGAGGTTTCCTCTCACGCCGACCCCTTTGCTAGGTTGGTGCTTCAGGCTGGGCAATCTCTAGGACTTTAAAAAGTTGTTTAAGTGTTGGATATACCTTTTGTGTGTAGACTCTTTGGCATGTAAGTTTGAATAGACTATATATTGCACTTACATTATGTGGTGCTTGGCACTAGTGTTTGATGTGGTAATCGAACTTTGTATGTGATGGCCCTAGATATTTATACCCATTAAGGCTCCATATCCAGATCCGCCTCCCGCGAACGGACCGAAGTCTCGCAAGGAATATCTCACACTCGTGTCTAGTAAGAATATAAAAGACAAACCACAACAGTATAAGACACAGAAAAGTACATGTGCTCATATCTATAAACTACATTGTACAACTGTCCCAATGCATTATTACATGTCTAATTAAAAAGTACAACTACCTGGGGCATACCCCGAGGGAGCACAAGCTCACACAACTCGACTACAACACAAATGCTGGTGGTACAAGTCTACCACAACGTCTCCACATGCTACACGAATGGCAAGCCCTGAAAAGAACTGTAGGGGAGTGAGCCTCAACAAGTCACAGGCTCAGTAGGGGACCACCCGAAAACTACACACAACACAGAAGAACCTCAACCCCAGAGGGTCTCACTGGCAACACTAAAAGCCAAACCATGGCATGCTCACAACATTTATAATAAACAACAACCTAAATAGTAATTCATGAATAAATACATATTCCTCGAAAGAAAGAGGAACCACAGACTAGCACAACACCACTAGTCTGCCCCACAACAGAAATGCCTAGGCCTCAAGCCTCACAGGCATACTACCTTCATAACAGGTCACCTAAGCTATAAGCCACACATGCAAATCACTGCCTAGGCTACAAGCTTCACAGGCGAACCTCAAGCACACGGGTAACAGGACTGCTAACCATGAGCTAGTCCTTCAACCCCTAAATCACGATATATTAAATGTCACACTTAAATAACAGGACTGGCTACCACGATGCCAATCCATCGCATATTATAACCTTAATCAAAAGTTTACCTAAGAAAGGGTAAACACAACAAGTGGAAGGTCACACCACACGACCTCCATGGAGCACAGCTTCACCAAAACTTGAAAAGGCTAGTACCCAACGTACCACGAGAAACATGTACCCACGTAGGTACAGGTACCTACCACCACGAGGTACCACCATAAAGACCACAACCAAACTAGTGCCACCACAAGGCACTCCACCATGGGCAAAACCTTAACACAACTGTGCCAACAACAGGGCACACCACGAGAGTTAACCACAACCAGTGAGTCTCCACTCACTAACCACAACAACAACTGTGCAACACTAGGGCACACCTCAACGGGTAAAACCACAACCAGTAAGCCACTGCTCACAAGCCACGACCACTGGCAAAGTACGAGTCGGAAAGGAACGACACCACCACACGGGAATGAACTACTGGCTGATGAAACCAGTATCCAACCCGGACAATACAACACAAGAACTACCTCTCAGTCTCGTAGCCACGGACCCTCAGTCCAGCTACGACCCCACAAACTCACAAGTCAAGCAACTAACTGTGTAGACTAACAAACACCACCATTACCTGTAGCCTCACACACACTACAGGCCCATGCCTGGCACCTTTAGGGACTCAGGCCTGAGCTCCCTAAAGTGAGGCATTGGTAACAGGACTAGCTGTGGCCCAGTACGTCTACTGGTGTCCGTACCCCAAACCACGAGCGCGCTACAAGCGACCAAACATAAAACTAGCTTAACACAAGTCGCTGCCCTCTGTCGTCTTTCCCTCAGCCGGATGTACAACTCAAACTCAAGAGTGAGGGTGTTCAGGAAGACGACACAAACCTCAACGGTACCACACAAGTACCGGGACAAACCCCGAGCACAACAAACACATGTGCCTGGCTCACACAGAACCTGGGGTACCCGACTGCAGAGGTATTCCAGAACAGGCGCTGGACCACCAAACTTGGCAAGCTCAAACCACGATACTTACATATACAATCTTTATTACAAATCACAGCACAAATGTAAGGAATAGCTTGACCTGGTCACTCTGTGATCCACAAGCTAACCTACATAGATATAACCACGAATCGCATTAAACATTAACAACTCGGCCTGTCATTGGTCATACCATGACCTCCATGCCACATTAAACTCAATACACAATAATCATTTGATAACCATACTCATACTTTACTAATTAACCACTTTACTTTACCTATAATAGACATTAGAAAGCCAGGGCTAGGTTCACGTGGAAACCTCACCGCCCAGCTACCACAAACCAACCTTTATAACATTATTCAAATCATGCAAACCATGCACATTATGCATTAACCACGTAAACCACACATTCACGATACAAACAACATGCCACAAGCGAGCTAAAAGAGTGTTACAGGTGCCAATGCACCACTCACGCTAACCATGCACAGAAGACACCAATATCGGATAATCGTATCATTTAAACTATGCATAAAGGACCTCTCAGATGAGGTCGCAATGTGGGGTTGTGTCGCCTTCAGAACGCGACGCCCCGATGTGTCGCATTAGCAAAGCCTAACGCGACACGATAGCCTGTCGCAACATGTTCGCGACAAAGGGTCGGCTGCCTTCAGATTGTGACACCCCTTTGTGCCGCATTAGAAAACCCTAACACGACAGATCGGGGGGTTCCGTCACCTTCATAGGCAGGAACCCTAATCCGGGATCCTCTCCCCAGATTACCCCCACAGACCATGCAAAACATATTTAATTCCCATTTTTCATGCTTTAATGATTGCCCTAGCATGATATCTATGGTTTATAAACTGAAAAACACATATTACACACCAAACACATGATCCATGCATCAAAACGAGGTGGAATCTCCCTATCTTCAAGAAGAATGCGAAAACCATCCACGGTACAGCGTCTCCCCCACTCCACGCGACGTCCTCGCGGTGAGAGCACGCCAAAAACACCTCCAAAATGCCGAATTGCCCGAAGAACCGCCGCAATAGCCTCCCCTGGCCGAGCAGAGCTCGCCCCAGCTCTGTCCGGCTGAAACCATCTTAAAAACACCCAGTGGTTGGGATCACGGCGTACCTCCCCGTCGCGACCTTGTCGCGACGGACTAGGTTGTCGCCTTCCCACTGCCAATGTCAGCATGCCCTGCCCCGCACGCAACACGTGGCGTGCATGAAGACGTCGACTCTAAGAGCGGCAACATGAACGCGACCAACAAGGCTGTCGTGTTAAGAACGCGACGCAGGCCTCTGTCGCATTCACAGGCACAAGACCTGTGAGCACTTTGGGCCCAACTGCCGGCCCACTAAGCCTCACAATCACACGCCACACCTGAAACACTGTCGAATGGGCCACACACTGGCCACCAAACTCGCTAAACAAGGATCCACAAGGATCCGAAGAATGTGTGACATTACATTACTATCATCTATGAAAGAATGTCGTCCTCGACATTCGAAACAAATCATAATAAACCGGACTATCATCTAAGAAGAATTTAAACCTTATACAGAGCAAGTAGGATAATCTTCTTATGTTCTTGCCTTTCAAAGTATTTGCACTGACTGAATTTGCTGATTCACAAGTCAAATCTATTTTGTCGTTTCTTTATTTTCCAACTGTAAGCGAGTCTACCTTGCCAATGGCGCTTTATCTCCTTGGACTCAACCTGCTTCCACATTTTCTGGGCTGTGTTTGCAACATTTCTTTTTCGGGCTGTTTTTCTTGCTTAAATTCTTTCACTTTATTCTACAACTTTTGGATGTTCAATCGCGCTATTCCTTACTTAAATTCTCGAATTCCTCGGTGCCATTCCATTATCCACTTGTCACTGTTAGCCATTACTCTGCTTTATCTGTATTCACATACTTAACTGTCTGACCTGTGGATTATGAACCCACCACGCTTCTGCTGCGCTACTCTGATTATACTGAACACTGGGCAAAACCATAACTCTGACCTCAATTTCATTTTTACTGGATTTCCAAATCATCTTATTTATTCACTTACCGTTGGAAGAAAATACTAATGTTTCCGGTCTACTTTTCTTATTCCGATCGAACCACCTACTTAAACTCTGAATTCTGACATACCACTATCAACATATTTTACCTTAATTCATACTCCCAGGCTGATGTTGTAGTACTTTTATTATCTCATAATTACATTGCTTAACTGATCCTGCTCGGATTCTGTTTTTAACCATTTCTGTGCCACACTAAATTTTGAATTTACCATATTACTGCTAACATACTTTACCTTTTATATGCTTTCCTCACTTCAGACAATATTTTCTGATTAACTCAGCAAATCAATCCCATATCTTTCTACATTTTCTATTCTCATTGCTGTAACACTATTATCAAGACAAAACTTACTCGACGTCATCTTATTCAGAATTCTTTGCTACTAAACTGATCATGTCTTTCCTTATCCTTTCTGTTTTGCTTTTGCCACCTCTTAATCTACTCAGTATTCTTTAATTGTTCTGTTGTGACCTTTACATTAAACTTTGGAGACATTTTTATACGAAATCCCTTCGTTCACCTGGATCACTTTACTGCTTACTATTTACACAAATTCTTGTTGCACATTCCTTGATCCATGTGACTATTGCTGCTCTATAATCTGCTATATTCTTCATCTATTTAATAATACTAAACTTTACTTTTACTTCCAACAGCATAATTTCATTTCTGTAAAGCATTCCTCTTAACTATATATTCTACTAATTGATTAATCTCACTGTGCCATCTTCACTACAATCTTTCTTATTAAAATACTGCCATAGCCATAAACTGAAACCATTTCCTTCAAACACAATATCTGGTTACGCCTGGCCCCTCTATTCTACATTACTGATCCACTACCGAATAGAAACAATTCCACTATTGCAGCTTATTCACAAATGCTCATTCACAATTTGCCTTGCCTTGACCTTAATCTGCCTCTTATAAAATCTTTATTTTCATGTGCCCACAAATTGCACATAATTGTTGGCATTACCGCTCTTATTCTTAACACTATAATTCTGTGTAAATCTTTCTACGAAATTCTTATCCACTGCCACTTACTAATCAAATATCTTTCTTATGAAATTCTTAGAAAAATCTGACTGCTCACTACTCTTTCATTATTCTTTCTTTACCCCGCTGCTCATCTCTGTACATACTTACACAAATCTCTGTATCAAACTTTCCATTATCATCATTACTCATAACAACACTATTCTGAAACTCTTTACTGCACCCATCTCTAACCACAAAACACACTTCATCTGACTGCCACACATTACTGTTCCTCTGTTTATTAATGCCACATTTTAAGTTGAACTACCTCACTTAATCATTTCAAACCGAACACATCATTAATCACGCCACTTCTCAATATCTATCAACACAGATCTCGAATATATTAACTACCTTTGCCAAAATTCTCAGCCACAATTCATGCATTTAACAACCCTGATCACACTGCACTATTCCTCACCATACCACTATTCTCTCTGCCATTCCATCACATCATTACTCTATACCTACCTCTGTTAACTCTGGTCCTCATTAAAACAGTTTCACTGATTTCTATAATTGAATTCACCAATCTCTTTAATTTTTATAACTGAGAACCTTTAAAAAATTATATTTTAATCACAACTAGCATTCTGATGTGACCACACTCACACTATACCATTAACCGTGCCATTTCTAACAATTGCCAGTTTAACAAACAAAAACACACAGTTCAAAAGCTCACGTGAAAACCACAATGGAGATCACATAAAACCAC
The DNA here is from genome assembly GCA_014218235.1 of Colocasia esculenta. Taxonomy (NCBI): domain Eukaryota; kingdom Viridiplantae; phylum Streptophyta; class Magnoliopsida; order Alismatales; family Araceae; genus Colocasia; species Colocasia esculenta. Next base: position 96,524,171 of record CM024753.1, read on the forward strand.
AGACTTACTACCATCAGTGGACATTAAACCATGTCTTGGGACATTGTACCCTTAATGTCTTTTCATATTCTAACTGGACCAATGCTCTGATACCAACTATGACGGCCTGGATATTTATGCCCATTAAGCCTCCATATCCAGATCCGCCTCCCGCGAACGGACCGAAGTCTCGCAAGGGATATCTCACACTCGTGTCCAGTAAGAATATAAAAGACAAACCACAACAGTATAAGACACAAGAAAGTACACGTGCTCATATCTGTAAACTACATTGTACAGCTGTCTCAATACATTATTACATGCCCAATTAAAAAGTACAACTACCTGGGGCATACCCCGAGGGAGCACAAGCTCACACAACTCGACTACAACACAACTTCTGGTGGTACAAGTCTGCCACAACGTCTCCACATGCTACACGAACGGTAAGCCCTGAAAAGAACTCTAGGGGAGTGAGCCTCAACAAGTCACAGGATGAGTAGGGGACCACCCGAAAAGTACACACAACACAGTAGAACCTCAACCCCAGAGGGTCTCACTGGCAACACTAAAAGCCAAACCATGGCATTCTCACAACATTTATAATAAACAACAGCTTAAACAATAATTCATGAATAAATACATATTCCTCAGAAAGAAAGAGGAACCACAGGACTAGCACAGCACCACTAGTCCGCCCAACAATAGAAATGCCTAGGCCTCAAGCCTCACAGGCATACTACCTTCATAACAGGTCGCCTAAGCTATAAGCCACACAGGCAAATCACTGCCTAGGCTACAAGCTTCACAGGCGAACCTCAAGCACACGGGTAACAGGACTGCTAACCATGAGCTAGTCCTTTATACCCCTAAATCACGATATATCAAATGTCACACTTAAATAACAGGACTGGCTACCACGATGCCAATCCATCACATATTATAACCTTAATCAAAAGTTTACCCAAGAAAGGGTAAAACACAACAAGTGGAAGGTCACACCACACGACCTCCACGGAGCACAGCTTCACCAAAAAACTTGAAAAGACTAGTACCCAACGTACCACGAGAAATAGGTACCCACGCAAGGTACATGTACCTACCACCACGAGGTACCACCACAAAGACCATAACCAAACTAGTGCCGCCACAAGGCACTCCACCATGGGCAAAACCTTAACACAACTGTGCCAACAACAGGGCACACCATGAGAGTCAAACCACAACTAGTGAGTCTTCGCTCACTAACCACAATAACAACTATGCCAACACTAGGGCACACCTCAACAGGTAAAACCACAACCAGTGAGCCACTGCTCACAAGCCATGACCACTGGCAAAGCACGAGTCGGAAAGGAACGATGCCACCACACGGGAATGGACTACTGGCTGGTCAAACTAGTATCCAACCTAGACAACACAACACAAGAACTACCTCTCAGTCTCATAGCCACGGACCCTCAGTCCAGCTACGGCTCCACAAACTCACAAGTCAAGCAACTAACTGTGGAGACTAACAAACACCACCACTACCTGCAGCCTCACACACACTGCAGGCCCATGCCTGGGACCTTTAGGGACTCAGGCCCAAGCTCCCTAAAGTGAGGCACTGGTAACAGGACTGGCATCCTAGATTGTTGGTGTGGATTGGGAGCCCACTTTGTGGAATGCTTGTGTTTACTGCTTTCACCATGCTCCCTCCCCATGGTTGTAGTGTTTGTAGCGTGTGGGGGACCCCGAGATGTAGCATCCCGGCAATCGGCCTTCCAGCGCGTCACCCCGGTCTGACGCGACCTTATCATGGTGCGGTTGGCCATCACGATAAGGGTCGTGTCACGACCCGGTTGCCCGTCGTGACAAGCTATTGTTGCGACGCGCAGCCCTGTCGCGACAAGCTTGTCATGGCGCTTTGCCTGGTCCCGACAACTTCGTTGTCACGACGCCTTTCCCTGGCTCGACTCGCTTGTCGCAGTTGCCCTTCCCGTCGCGATGGCATCACGACGGGTGAGGAGGGCGTGATAAGACCTGGCGCGCCTCAGATGTTTCTGTGGCCTCGGTTGGCGTGTCGGTATGTGCCCCAAGGCAGGGTTGCCCTTAGGACCTTTTGGTAGGGAATGCGGCAGGTTGCCTCCCTACGTTCAGTGACCGAAGGTGACACCTTCGTGGTCGTGTCCTAGCGGCAGTGCTAGGAGGCTCGCGTCTATCTAATAATCGATTGTCTATCCGTCAATCGATTATTAGAAGAGCATTGGTTTCTGTTCTGTCTGGTGGTGTTCTGGTTTCTCGGGCTGTGCCTTATGTGCCGGCATTGGCCGACGGCCCTTCTGGGGTTTCTGGAAGGGGTTCCGTGTGTGCCTGTGCCGGCTGGGCTTGTCTTGGTTAAAAGTCAGTTGTGCTGTTTCTGTTGGTGTTGCCATGTCAGTTCTCTTTCACCCGGTGCTCAGCACTTGAGGGCTTGTCCGCAAGATAGGTTGTTACCATTGCCTGGACCCCCAGTCCCGTGCGTCTGTGTCAGAGGGAGTTGCTCCAGGCGGCAGGCGAGCTCAAGTCACGGACTTGGAGCAGAAGGGGAAAACGGTAGGGGCAGCGGCGTGAGCCATTTGTAGAGCTCTCTTAGCTAGTCTGGGCCTTCGAGGTGGTTTTGGCACTCTTCCGGTGCGGACCAGCTAGTCCATCTCACAGCCTTGCTCTGCGTTGGTTCTAGAGCCGCGTAGGGAGGTTAGGCGTGGGGCCACAATTCGGCCGGACTGCGGTGTTTGTGGTTGTGTTCTTGGCTGTGGCTCGCTAGCCTTACTTTACCGGGGAGGTTGTAGGCGGGAGTCGACGGCCGGCGTGCTGGAGGAGTGGACTGTGTGTCCTCCTCTTAGCTGCCTGTGGCGGTGGCTTGTGTGCTCTTGCGTAATGGTGTTTCTCACGCTGTTTCTGAGATCGGGTTTCTCGTTGCCCTAGTCTGCAGGGTGGTTGTAGCCTAGCCGTGTCTAGTTCCGTGGGTTTGGTTGGTTTGGCCTCGTGGGCCGTGTTTAGTGGTTTCCACTCTGCGGGTTCTCTCAGGGTGCCTTGTGTAGGCACCCAATTGTTGTTTCGATAACCGTTCCTTGGTGCCATCTGTGGTGGCACCGGAATGTGTAGTTCCCTGACCTCGTGGCGTGTCCGAGGTGCATGGGGGTTCTGCTTGTAGGCCCTCGACCTTGTGGAGGTCTGAGGTGGCCGTGCTTGTGGTGAGACGTTAGTTCTCATTTGATTGCTTGGTGTCTCTCGGGGTGACACTTGGTTGTTCTTTCCCGACCTCGTGGAGGTCAGGGATGTTAGTGCTTGTGTCTTGAGACTCTGGTCTCACGTGGTTGCTCCGGTGTTCCATGAGCTCCTTTGTCTCGATGGGTGTGTGCAGAGGTGTTGCTTCCGCATTTTGTTTGACTCCGATGATTCTGCGGGAGTCATGTTTGGCCTGACCCGGGTTGTGGTCGAGGCGTTTCTCTGTTTCCACTGCTTTGTAGTACTCTGTGGTAGGCGTTTCTCGCTTTACTACTTTCTAAAGTAGTTTGCTTCCACTTTTCTTGGAGTTCCTGCTGCTCTGGCTGGTAAGGGACTGGTAATCCCTACTAAGCCTTGTTCACGAGGCTCACCCCCCTACTCTCTTTAGGTAGGGACTCGCTGTCGTAGGAGTTCGTTGCCGGACGGTCATGGTGGCAGTTTGTTGTGCCGTGCGTTGCCAGTAGTGTGTGTTATGAGCGTGAGCAATTGTAGCATGAGTTGAGAGTGGCCTTGTTGCAAGTCCTTGGGGTATGCCCCTTAAGGACTGCACCTTTCTTTCTGTACTTGTACTTTTATTTGGGACATGTTGTACATAATTTCTTCATTAAATGTACAAACATTCTTGTTATAGTTATTTGAATTCATTGCTTATCTCACTGGGCTTAATTCTAACCCTTCCGAGTCTTCGGATTCGTGGGTGGCGGCGTGACCTTCGGGGGTCCCTGGGAGGGGGGTCCGGGGGGTCGGGTCGTTACAGCAGGCCCATGCCTGGCACCTTTAGGGACTCAGGCCCGAGCTCCCTAAAGTGAGGCACTGGTAACAAGACTAGCTGGGGCCCAGTACATCTACTGGTGTCCGTACCCCCAACCACGAGCAAGCTACAAGCGACCAAACGTAAAACCAGCTCAACACAAGTCGCTGCCCTTTGTCGTCTTTCCCTCAGCCAGACGTACAACTCAAACTCAGGAGTGAGGGTGTCCAGGAAGACGACACAGACCTCAACGGTACCATACAAGTACCGGGACAAACCCCGAGCACAACAAACACACGTGCCTGGCTCATACAAAACCTGGGGTACCCGACTACAGAGGTATTCCGGAACAGGCGTCAGACCACCAAACTCGGCAAGCTCAAACCACGATACTTACATATACATTCTTTATTACAAATCACGGCACAAATGTAAGGAATAGCTTGACCCGGTCACTCTGTGACCCACAAGCTAACCTACACAGATATAACCACAAATCGCATTAAACATTAACAACTCGACCTGTCATTGGTCATACCATAATCTCCATGCCACATTAAACTCAATACAGAATAATCATTTGATAACCATACTCATACTTTACTAATTAATCACTTTACTTAACCTATAATAGACATTAGAAAGCCAGGGCTAGGTTCACGTAGAAACCTCACCGCCCGGCTACCACAAACCAACCTTTATAACATTATTCAAATCATGCAAACCATGCACATTATGCATTAACAACGTAAACCACACATTCACGATACAAACAGCATGCCACAAGCGATCTAAAAGAGCGTTACAGGTGCCAATGCACCACTCACGCTAACCATGCACATAAGACACCAATACTCGGATAATCGTACCATTTAAACTATGCATAAAGGACCTCTCGGCTGAGGTTGCGATGTGGGGTTGTGTCGCCTTTAGAACGCGACGCCCCAATGTGTCACATTAGCAAAGCCTAACGTGACGCGATAGCCTGTTGGGACATGTTCATGACAAAGGGTTAGCTGCCTTCAGATTGCGACACCCCTTTGTGCCGTGTTAGAAAACCCTAACGCAACAGATCGGCCTATCGCGACCTTGTCGCGACAGGGTGTTCCGTCGCCTTCACAAGTAGGAACCCTAATCCGGGATCCTCTCGCCGGATTACCCCCACAGACCATGCAAAACACATTTAATTCCCATTTTTCATGCTTTAATGATTGCCCTAGCATGATATCTATGGTTTATAAAATGAAAAACACATCATACACACCACACACACGATCCATGCATCAAAACAAGGTGGAATCTTCCTACCTTCGCGAAGAACACGAAAACCATCCATAGTACAGCATCTCCCCCGTTCCACGCGAAGTCCTCGCGGTGAGAGCGCTACTTCCTCGCGGTGAGAGCGCACCAAAAACACCTCCAAAATGCCGAATTGCCTGGAGAACTGCCGCAACAGCGTCCCCTGGCCGAGCAGAGCTTGCCCCAGCTCTGTCCGGCCGAAACCAACTTAAAAACACCCAGCGGTTGGGATCGCAGCGTACCTCCCCGTCGCGACCTTATCGCGACGGACTATGGTGTCGCCTTCCCACTGCCAACGTCAGCATGCCCTGCCTCGCGCACAACACGTGGCGCGCATGCAGACGTCGACTCCAAGAGCGGCAACATGAACGCGACCAACAAGGCTGTCGCATTAAGAACGCGACGCAGGCCTCTGTTGCATTCACAGGCACAAGACCTGTGAGCGCTTTGGGCCCAACTGTCGGCCCACTAAGCCTCACAATCACACACCACACCTGAAACACAGTCGAATGGGCCACACACTGGCCACCAAACCCGCTAAACAAGGATCCATGAGGATCTGAAAAATGTGCAACAATACATTGTATATTTAGTAATTCTACCATGTGCAGCTCTGGTGTTGGGTCTACTATATATATTGCATGCAGCATAGAAGGCATCCCCATAACAATGTGTAAGATACTTCCGTTTGGTTAGTGTGCATGTCACCTCTTAACCGGCCGGGAGGGGTGATAGGCCACTACAGTATCACCCTATTTCTAAGTTGTTGTAGTTTCTTGTTCAAAATCCTTACGAGCTTCTCCTCATAGGTCAAGTCCTTTCCCAACTCTAGGTCTTCATATTGGATCACTTGCTCATCATTATAAAGGTAATTCCTCAACATGGATACATGAAAGACATTGTGTACCCCTGCTAATGATGGAGGCAAGGCAATCCTATAAGACACTTCTCCCACTCTTTCTAAGATCTCGAAGGGACCTATAAATATGGCTTTCAGCTTCCCTTTCATTCCAAACCTTTGGATTCCCCGTGTAGATGACACCTTCAAGAACACATGATCTCCAACTTGAATTTCTAGCTCTCTTTGTCTTTTATCTACATAGCTCTTTTATCTTGACTGGGCAGCTTTCAAATGTTCCCTGATAAGCTGAACTTTCTTTGAAGTGCCTATTGTCATTTCAGGTCCTAACCACTTCCTTTCTCCAGCTTCTTCCTAACACACTGGTGACCTACAACTTCGGCCATATAGAGCTTCAAATGGTGCCATCTTAATGCTTGCCTGATAGTTGTTGTTGTATGCAAACTCAATTAAGGATAGTTGCTCACTTCAATTTCCATTAAAATCAATTACACAGGCCCGCAACATATCTTCTACAATCTGATTGTTCCTCTCAGTTTGTCCATCTATTTGGGGATGGAAAGTAGTGCTAAAGTTTAGTTTAGTTCTTAATGTAGATTGCAATCCCTTCCAAAAATGGGATGTGAATCGAGAGTCTCTATCAGACACAATGGATAATGGAATTCCATGAAGTCTGACAACCTCCTTTATGTACAAGGCTGCCAGTACATCAACAGACCATCTGCTGTTTATCGGTAGGAAGTGGCTGACTTTGTCAATCGATCCACAACCACCCAAATCCCATCAAGACCGCCTTTAGTCCTAGGAAGTTCCATGATAATGTTCATACCTATATTCTCCCATTTCCATTTAGGTATTTCCAAGTGTTTTAACATTTCTATAGGTCTAAGATGCTCCGTCTTAACTTATTGATAGGTCAGGCAACGAGTTACAAATTCTTCCACTTCCCTTTTCCTGTTGGGCCACCAATAAACTTTCTTCATATCTTGATACATTTTGGTGGCACCAGGGTGTATGATATACCTGGACTTGTGGGCTTCAGTCATCAACTTCTTCTTGAGCCCCTCATTATCAAGTATGCATGTTCTTCCTTGAAAAATCAATTTTCCATCATTTGCCACAACAAAGTCTGGTCTCTGGTTATTTTTCTCCTTGACTTCTACCAGAAATGGGTCATTACCTTGCTATTCTCTGATCTCATTAAGGAAATCTGATTGTACACAGAGGTTGGCAATCATCACACCATCTTCATTCTTCTTCACATTCGAATGAAGGCTAGCAAATTACTCTAGGAATCTCCATTCTCAAACCATTAAACTAGCCAGAGCTGCCATAGTTTTTCTACTAAGGGCATCTACTGCTGAATTAGCCTTTGTAGGATGGTACTGAATGGAAAAGTCAAAATCCTTCAAATACTCCAGCCACCTCCTTTGCCTCATGTTGAGTTCCTTCTGCGAGAATAAGTATTTCAGACTTTTATGGTCTGAAAACACCTTAAATTATTCTCCATACAAATAATGACGCCAGATCCTCAAAGCAAATACCACGACCGCCAATTCCAAGTCATGCACTAGATAGTCGACTTTGTGTGCCTTCAATTGTCTAGAGGCATAGGCCACTACTTTGCCTGATTGCATAAGTATACACCCCAACCTAATGCTTGAAGCATCTGCACAAATTTCAAATTCTCCTCCCCTGGGCAATGTAAGTACTGGGGCTGTAGTCAAGCAGTCATTCAGTTTATAGAAACTCTTCTCACATTCATCTATCCACACAAATGGGTTTTCTTTTCTAATCATCCGGGTCAGAGGCACTGCTATTTTGTTGAAATCCTTAATAAACCTTCTATAATACCCTGCCAATCCTAGAAAACTTTGGATTTCGATCACATTGGTAGGCCTCCCCCATTTGATGACTGCCTCAACCAGAGGGGTCCACTGCTAGCCCATTCAAACTAATCACATGTCCTAAGAAGGCCACTGCCTCTAGACAAAATTCACATTTGCTCAGCTTGGCATATAGCTGGTGATCCCTTAACAATTGCAAAGCTAATTTCAAATGTTCCACATGTTCCTCCCGAGTTTTGGAATATATTAGGATGTCATCAATAAACACCAACACAAACTTATCCAGATAGGGCCTATACACTTCATTCATTAGTTGCATGAAGGCTGCAGGGGCATTCATCAGTCCATAGGGCATGACAACAATTTCATAGTGCCCATATCGGCTCCTAAAGGCAGTCTTATGAATGTCTTCTTCTGAAATCCTCAATTGATGGTAGCCATATCTAAGATCAATCTTAGAAAAATATTTGTCTTCAGCAATTTGATCAAACAACTCATCAATCCTTGGTAGGGGTACTTGTTCTTAATTGTGAGTTGATTCAACTGCCTATAGTCAATACATAATCTCATAGACCCATCTCTCTTCTTGTCAAACAACACAGGTGCTCCCTAGGGTGAAGTGCTAGTTCTGATAAACCCTTTTGATAGTAGTTCAATCTACTACTCCTTCTGCTCCTTCAATTCTATTGGGGACATTTTGTAGGGGGCTTTAGAGACAGGGGCAGCTTCTGGAATTAGTGGGATAGAGAAATTAACTTCTCTCCCAAGGGGAATACTAGGCAGCTCATCCGGAAACACGTCTGGAAAGTCTTTAACTACATCAATGTCTTCGATTCTCACCTCCTCTTTTTCCTTTATCATTCACACAAGGAATGCTACACATCCCTTCCTCATCATTTTGTGGGCTTGGAGGGCGGAGATGAGAGATGGATGCGTCTAGCTTTTAGTGCTTGAATATACCAATTCTGGGTATCCACTAAATGTTACTCTACTCTTTCTACAGTCATCGTTAGCCCCATGTTGGGTTAGCCAATCTGCCCCTAGATACACATCATAATGTTCCATAGGCATGTACACTAAGTCTGCGGGTAAGTTTCTCCCTCCTCCTTTTCCTTTATCATTCATACAAGGAATGCTACACATCTCTTCCTCATCATTTTGTGGGCTTGGAGGGCGGAGATGAGAGATGGATGCATCTAGCTTTTAGTGCTTGAATACACCAATTCTGGGTATCCACTAAATGTTACTCTACTCTTTCTGCAGTCATCGTTAGCCCCATGTTGGGTTAGCCAATCCGCCCCTAGATACACATCATAATGTTCCATAGGCATGTACACTAAGTCTGCGTGTAAGTTTCTCCCTCCGATGTCCACATCAGCAGAGGGAAAATGTTGGGAGAGTTGAGCTCTCTCTCCAATAGGTGTGGTGATTGGAAATTGATAGGCTAGAGGTACAGGTTTTACAGGAAACGTCTCAGCAAATTCCTGGGATATAAATGAGTGTGTTGCCCTTGTGTCAAATAAAGTAAGGACAGGCCTAGAAAGTACAGTAAGGGTATCTTCCACTACTCCTCCTTCTGAGGTTTCTGGTTCCATCATTGTTTGGAGGCAACCTTGTTTCTTCTACCCTTTCTAGCGCTTGTCTTGAAGTGGTTGCTCCTTCAACATAGGACAGTCAGCGATCCAGTGGTCTGGACTCCCACATCGCAATCATTTGCCCTGAGCTTTCCAGCAATTCTAAAGTTGGTGCCCCTTCATGCCAGAATGCTTGCATCTTTTAAACTTGGACATTGTTAATTGTACACCAACCCCTCTTGGCTTCTTATCTATTTGAATAGTTTGGCCAACACTAGGCCTTTTTCTCCCAAGATTTGGTTGCAATTTCCCTGTAGTTGGGGTCTGCCCCATTTTGACGGATCTTACCTTAATTTTCTTAGTAGTATCCATGGCATCCTTAAGTAGTTGGGCCTTCCTCACCATATTTGCATAGATTTAGATGTCCATCAGTGCTAGTTGAGTGATGAACTGGGGCCTCAGGCCATTTAGAAATCTCTTGGACTTCTTCTTTTCGTCCCCACTAGATGTAGCACATAGTGAGCAAATCATGAGAACTGTGCCTCATAATCTACCATTGTTAGTCTCCTTTGTTTCAGTGCAACAAACTCCACTGCCTTCATCTCCTGCACCCTTTCCAAAAAAGTATTAGTTGTTAAAATGTTCTGTGGACTAAGTACATGTCACTCATTGTCCTTGCAATGTGGCTTCTACTATTCCCACCAGGTACGAGCATCCTTCTCAAGTTGAAAGGTGGCCAATAGCACCTTGTCTTGGTCAGTGTATTTGAAAATCCGCTGTACTTCCGTGATCTAGTGTTCAGCAACATCTGGGTCAGTGCTCCCCTCAAACACTGGGGGGTTCATGCTACGGAAATTTCGATGGAGTTCTCCAACTCCGTGGGTTCCGCCACCTTGGGTTGCTTGTAGAATTGCCTAGGTCAAACTCTGAAGGGTTTGCTGCATGGTCCTCATTTGAGCCCATTTGGCAGCCATTTGGACAATGTCATACCTTCAAAAGGACGAAGTTTGTTAGGGTCTGGCTATTGCACCTAACATTCTTGACTCGTGGCTCTACCCATCTCACTTGGTAATGGACCTTTCTAACCGGTGACAACTCAGGTCGGGTCAGTGCTAAGGGTTTCCCTTAATCAGTGCTAAGACCCAAGGAGTCGTCGCTTTGATACGACATTTGTCACGCCCCAAAAATTCACCTTAAAATTTCATAGGAATGATTGGGGCGCAACCTAATAAATCAGATGGTGCATCAACTATTTAAACTAGGTTTGGGAGGGACACACCGAAGATTTCAAGCAGTGCTAGTCGACAGAAACCGTTAGGATTCAACAATCAAACATACCTGATAAAACACTTTTCATGGCACTCTAGTGATGTATAAAATTTAGAGTTTTCTAGAGTCTATTCAAGATCCTACATAATTACAATTTTGGAATGCATCTAAACAAAAGAAAGATTTCCTCCATTCATATCTCCACCAAAAGACTACATTGGGGGTGCTCTCTTCACTCTTGTGCAGCCCCGTCCGTCTCCTCATGCTCACCTTCACCTTTTGAAAATGTTAAAGAATTTAATGAGCTTACGCCCAGCAAGGATTATATCTTAAGGTGCGGGTAATTATATACATGATTAATGCATTAGTAGCAGAATTCAAGGGAGGTTAGCCAGTACAAAATTTAACTATAAAACTATTTTCTAAGCAAGTCAAGATGGCAAGTGAATAGATGGTGAATAGTTCCAATTTCTTGGAACAGTTCAAATAGTGGCAGGAGTTTCAAAGTCTGTCTTTACAGTACATGGTTCATTTGTACAATTATCAAGGCTGGTTTTACAGTACATGCACAATTTAGTTGAATAATAATGAGATGGGTTTTCAGAACTGATGCAGATCAATTACATCACAAGATTGGCCATTTAGAAAAACATAACAATGAACAAGCATATCAAGAAGGCAATTTCAAATCTTGCAAACATATCAGTGTCATGACAACACCACAAGTCCATACTCTCACGGTTAACAAGTACATTAGGGTGCTCCTTCCCAGGACCAAACAAGGCCCTTACATTTGCACAGGCATGAGGTTACTTGGACCGAAGTCCTAAATAGTGCTAGAACATATGATGGCCAAGAGAATTCCAACGGATAAGTAGTGGTATTTCATTCAGAATTGGAAGTACTCTTGTGGAAACAAGAACGACTAGAGTACCATTTATAAGGGTGCCAAGGGTTCAGTGAGCGAAGTAAGAGAGAGGGAACCTAAGGAATCAAGTCATGATCATGGGGGTTCCCTACATATATATTTTCTTCCTTTGTTTTCAGGGTTTTGAATTCAAGAACAAGCAGATCCAAGATTTGAATTTCAGATGAGTCACAGAGGAACAGAAATCAAGATGATTAAGAGTAGAAATCTTCTTTTGAGTAATCTTTACATTAGTACAACTTTTAACATCTATAGGTTGCTTAGGCTAAAAATGGCTAGTTGTCCTTCTACAAGGCAGCTTAAAGGCTACCGAAGTTGGAGTCGAGGGTACAACAAATAGGAAGGGACAAAAAGGTCTTTCACAATGGAGTGAGGGTCAGGAACCTCTAACCACTCTACTGGATAGAATTTAAACAAATCAAGGTACAAAGCTTGGATCAAAATCTCATATAGTTCAAGAAACTTAGTTTGTTCCCGAGAAAACCTACCTTAATCGCTTTGAAAACTCTTTTTTTTTGCTTCTTTTCCAGACCCAGAAGAAACGTTGAATGAAGCTCCAAGGATTCTAGGCTTCTGGATCAGTCACTGCTCTTGAGGCTTCTTCCACCAGTTCTAGGATTCCTCTTCCCACGACCAGTGGGGTTAGAAGGAACTGTAGGGGGTTGGTTTTAAGTGTTCTATCAAACCAAGATAGTTATGTCTGCATGTTCACAATACAACGGGTTGGATTTTGTCAAAAATCCACCATACCTTAGGCCATGCTTAATATTGACTTTGGTCTGCAAAAAGGACAAACCAACATACCTTGGCCAAGTCTGTGTTGACTTATTTCTGGAGAAAGGATAGGGGTAGGTAAGGACCACCCATACCTTTTTAGAATTCTTTGTCCTTTTACTGCCATCGATTGGAGACCAAACTTCCAATCGATAGATGTTCAAGGGCTACATCGATTGCTGGTGAAGCCACCAATCAGTTGTGGAAGGGCTCACAATGATTGAAGAACAAAATCCTCCATCGATTAGTGTTTTAATAGGCCATATTAAAAAGGTCAATCGGTTGGCAACCAAGGCCAATCGACACAGATTCCTATCGACTGCTGAGTAATAAGGCAATCGATTGTCGACTAACAGGGCAATTGATGGACATAAAGACAATCGATTGGTGAAGGAAAACATTTATTGTTGACCAACATTGATTGGTCAGAAACATGGATTGCTGAAGGTAAACATCGATTGCTGAAGAAAAACATTGATTGCTCATTTAGAACATCGATTGCTGAAGGAAAACATCGATTACATAGAAGGCAATCGATTGGTACTTCATCATATACGAAGCTTTGTTTCGACTGATCGCGTTTTGTTTTATTTTATACGAAGTTCCACTTCGTTATATACATAGTGTTGCTTCGAATGACTGTGTTTTGTTTTGTTTTATACGAAGTTCCACTTCGATATATACGAAGTGTAGCTTCGACTGACTATGTTTTGTTCTGTTTTATACAAAGTTCTGTTGAACCACTCCTATATTTTATCCTTTTATTTTGGTGATAACAAAACTCATGCTTAAGTTAAATAACATGAATATATTTATTACCATTATCCAAGATTATTTATGCATAAGAAATAACATGTTTTATTCGAAGTTTTTTCATGAGTCGATGTTGGCAGTTGAAGTGGCTAGTCATAGTTCACATTGAATGTCTTTCACATCGATTACACTTAAACATCGATTACATTGAAACATGGATTACATTAAAACATCGATTACATTGAAACATCGATTGCATTGAAACATCGATTACACTTAAACATTGATTGCATTGAAACATCGATTACATTGAAACATCGATTGTATTGAAACATCGATTACTATTAAACATAGATTACATATAAAACATCGATTATCTTTTATAAACATCAATTGCCTTTTTACAGATCGATTGCCTCATAACATCAACTGCTTCACTTAAACATTGATTACCTTCCAACATCGATTATGTTCAAACATCGATTGTCTTTCACATCAATTACCTTAGAACATCGATTGTTGGATCGATATGGCACTAATGATGTCCTAGAGGAGGGTGAATAGGACTTCTTGACCTTTTAAAATTTTTATCTGAAATTAGACAACACTAGATAGAACTGTTAGAACTTAGTGTAGTGTGTGATTCAAGTGTAAATTGGCGGAAACAATCACACAAATGCACAGAGAATTTTATCTTGGTTCAGCCATTTCCACATGGAAGTCCTACGTCTAGTCCTCAAGCAAACCACTTGAGATTTCACTAACTGTCAAGAAATTTGGCCTTCTCCCACCCTTGAGAGGAATTACAAGCCCACTTGCTCCCAAGCAAGTCTTCCCTCAACAGGGGTACAATACTACCTTTCAAAAGGTCTTCCCTAGACAAGAGGGGTACAACACGAACAAACCTCTTGTAGGTTTACACAGACAGAATTGTAAAAACACTAGTGTGTTTGCCCCAAGAATGAGTAAACAAGGAAATTCAGAAAGGACTAAGAAATGAGCACTACAGTTGTGATCCTTTCTGAATCAGGAAGGATGGACTGGAAAAAAAAATCTAATTACAACTTCCACCCAACAAGACTTCTGTGAAGAGGAGAGCTTGGAGATTTTTTTGAATGAAGAGGCGATCAATCTTGCAGCTTAGGAGAAGGCTTGTAGAGGCTCTTGCTAGCAGAAAGCAGGAGAGAGTTGAAACAGTTGCTAGCAGATTTTTGACACTCTAAGTGTTGTGTTGTCTCCTCTTGTTCAAACTTCGGCTTCTATATATGCTTTAGAGGATGTATCCGTTTGAAACTATCCGATGAAGATCTAGTCATTTGAGGAGTGGTCTTTGATCCTTTGGGTGCAGATGAGATCTTGATTATCCATTAGTTCTTCAGCTTTTTAGCTTTCCAATGGCTTCAGACCATGCTTGTAGCTTCCCAGCTTAGAGGTCAATCCTCAATTAATGTTCTATGAAAGCTCCATGCTGAAAACGTGCATAATAAATGATCTGCAACAAGGACAAGACAAATGAAAGGATACCTCCATACTTTCTGAGGTAGGTGAGTCAGATATATATAAAAGTATAGGAACGTCGGACAGACACAAGTTTAGAGCAAAATAAATACAGACAGACAGTTGCAATAGAAGGTAAGGTGAAGTTCTGACTGTGGTAGGTGAGCCTCTGTCATATACACCATGCGCCTGAAGGCATTAATTTGCAAGACATCTGTTGAGCAAAAAGAAACCCTGAACTTTTGACATAAAGCAAGAGACCAATTTGAATAAATGTTTCAGACATTTTTATAGATAATTTTTCTGTGGTTGTTTTGAGTAAAATATATCCTATCTGTCAGAATATATATTAAATAATAATATCATGAAAGGATATAATTTTTGAATGATATACAGATGCTATGTGTTCTATAGAAGATATCATTAAGCAAATGTGATACAAAACAATCAACATTTCATGAGACTATAAAATAGTATTTGCATGAAATTTTTACAGAAGTTGTCAGGGAAGTCGGTGACAAAAAGAAAAGCAATTCGACTTTCTGAAGTTGGAATCTAAGTTAACAGAAATAGATTAGCATTCGACTCTACAGAAATCCCAGAAGGAATTTGGCTTCATAAAGTTGGAGTGAACTCATTCGACTTCCTAAAGTTGGATATCAACGAAGAGATTTTTGACTTTTTAGAGTCGGAGAGATTTCTTCGACTTCCATGAAGTTAGACACAACAAGACAGATACTTCAACTTCTGAGAGTCGGAGAGTGGCATTCGACTTCTAAGAGTAGGAGTTCAGAACACAGGACTCTGAACACTTCGGTTTTAAGAAGTCGGATTCCACAGTCAGATTCAATGTGATACATAGAGTAGTCTGTGGAGTTTGAAAAATTTTCGAGATAGTGTTTGTTCAAAATATTTTTTGTGGTATATATATGAGTATATTTAATTTGTAGAAAGTCTTTTAAAAGGTTTTGTCATAGCAAAATCACCATGTTAAAATAATTTAAAGTCTTAGATAATTTTCTTAGGGGATATCTCAACAATTCTCCCCCTTTTTTTTAATGACAAAAACTTTTAAATAGACAGTGAAAAACCAAATTTTAAGATTGTACAAGTACATTACAAGTGCATTCTCCTATAGATTTATTTATTTGTTTCTTACTTTCTTTCTCCCCCTTTGTGGCATTAACAGAAAAGGTAAGATAGTAAGAGAGAGAGAGATTTCCATAGACATGAGGAACAAAACTATCATTCATATAACTGAAATGTTTAAATACAAAACAAGTCTATGAAGCTGATAAGGATCTTGGTAAATACAGAGAAGGAGGGATCTGAGCAAGGAAAGGCTGGAGAAGAGCCCAAAGCTTCTTCTCATTCTCAGGAAAGAAGTTCATGAACTTACCAAAGTCTATCCTATAGGTAGGACCTATGGAGGGGATTTTTCTATAGGACTTTACATGCCTCTTATGGAACCAGGTAAGTTTCTTCTGAAAGTTACTAGGATGCAAAAGAATCTTGAGAGGGACAAACTTCTTAGTGGCTGCTAAATGGAGAAAGTCATGAACAGTAATGTTCCAATGCAGTCCCTAATGAATTGCAGCTTCCTTGGCTTGGTAGTAGACTAGGTACCTCTACTTCTACTTATGAGCAATAGACATCCAAAGAGTCTCATATCCTTTGCAGAGATAGTCACTAACAGAGATCTTCAACTTCTCACAATCTATATGATCTTTGGGGTAAGAAGCAGCCCATTGATCTTCAGATAACCTCTCAACTTAGCAAAACAGATTTGAAAATCTAACATGTGCTGGGAGTTCTGAGGAGCTTGCATGAGAGAAAACCTATGGAATGATAAATTCAGGTTGTACTTGATTCTGAACCTGGTAGCTATGCGGATGTGCCTATTAAACACAAGCGGAGAAAAATCTTTTCTAGCAGAAATGGCACCAACCAGGCTTGGATAAAATCTAGAAGATAGTCTAATGGACATGGAAGGGGAAATCTGCCGCTGACCACTGATATTATTCTCCCATTGGCCCTTTTTGACATCAGGCAACCCCAATCTGAACCTAGCTGCATTGAAGTCCATCCTTCTGTACTTGGCTTGCGACTTTCTAAGGAGGGTACCCAATAGGTCATAAAATCTAAGATTCTGGTGAAGGGTAATGTCCATGAACTGGTTTCTAGCCAAAGTTTGTTGGAATTTGGTGGCTTCACTAGGATAGAGTTCAAGAAAAGCTTTGGGAGGGAGACTGTGGCTTTTATGAGTAATTAAATTCAGATCTGCCAACTGGACTTGAGATGTATGGAGGAGAGAGGGAAGCCAGTCCTCAAAGGTGAAACCTGGCATTTCATGGACTTTAAGGAATAGATTAACTATTTTCATTTGCTTAACTATTATTTTATATTTTTCATATAATTCGTTAAAGGCATCTTCAAAGCTATTAGAATCAGATTCAGAACATGATGTGAAGGAGGTTTCAGAATTTACCTGATCCAGTCCTGCCATGAGGGCTAGATTTGTCTTTTCTTTTTCTTCAGATTCTGAACTTGAAGAGTCTGAACTGGTGGCTTCTTCATTATCCCATGCTGTTGCCATAGCCTTTTTCTTGTGTATTTTGAACTTCTTTTCTTTACCTTTCTTCTTCTCAGATCTTTCTTGTCACGCCCCGACGCGAAATATCGGAACGTGAGGCAGTTGCAACTAAACGGGTACATAGTGTATAATAGACATCAAACCATTGGACAAGAATAATTACTAAAGCAAAAGCATTTCATTAATAATTCCTCAAATGTCCATTACAACCACTAATATCAGAGCCGATCTGTAGGGCCCAATTACATCGAATAAAAGTAAAACACTAAACTATGACTATAACATAATACTAAGACGTCAGGGTACTCATGACTTCGCTCTTGGTCATTCCCGTCCTCTTGAGTGTAAGTATCTTCCTCGGTCTCACCTGAGAACACATAATCAAATGACGCAAGGTGAGCGATAACGCTAGTAGGACTTAAAACTCATGATCAGGCATGCTTTAAATGATTAATTTATTAAAGAGTAGAGTAACTAATGATAGAGAGCGAGAGTCAATTAACGTAAGAGATAGCACAATAGCACGTGATTGAAATAGCACAAGTTTCCAAATATAGCACAGAGCAGGATGGCCATAGCACAAATAGCACAATGTATAACAATAGCACGTCGAGTATAGTATAGCACTTTGATTGTCATTTAGATACTCGAGACAGATAGCACATGAGTGTAATGCCAAAACACTCTGGTCAATTAACTCCTGCGGATAAATAGCACTTTTGGGCGCACCTCCCAGGACCAGACCGGGCCCTTTATATTACCAGACATTAGTTACATTGTTTATCTTTTAGACAATCAGTCAATGGCCAATAGAGAGTACCAAAAAATAGATGAGAGTACTAGATGAATAGACGAGTGTATAGAGAGTGTAAATAGATGCGCGAGCAGAGTATAGATGAGAACTACAGATCATAGCACAAAAAACGACGAGTAAACGAGCAATAGAAACAGTTGCACAACACACGCAATTGGTGTTGGTAGTCAGGTGGAACTCACTACCCTTCCACTGGCCATGTTATGCACAGGTCCAGAGGTCCGACGTGATTCAAGATAAGAGTGAGAGCATTCTAAGGACGTTTGGATCTTAGTGATCCCTAAAGGGTATCATAGGTGTTAGGGTACAACCAGCTCGTCGGCCATATGGGAATCCATGGACAGAGGAGTCTTACGGAGGCCTTGAACAAGGATTCACTAGTCCAGAAGAAGGAATATCCGAAGGAGAGTTTGTCCAAGTCAAGACAAAAGTGTACATATAGAAACAAGTGCTTGACGTTCCAGAGGAATTCGAGAACAGTGGAGCATCGATAACGGTATTCCCAAACAACGCGAGAAACGAAGACAAGTCCATTTAAAAATAGGACAATTTAAATACATTATTGCAGTAAATTACCAGATATATTATGAAATATTTTCATGCCAAGTCAACTCTTAATGGATGGTTACAAGTATGTGCATGTGATAAAGAGAATCATAGATATGAAAAGATCATGTGAATGACTTTTAATTAGCAATTACATAGCCAAGTTTAACAATTTCGTTTACTGTGTTTAAGACAGTCGACAAGGTATGAGGTTACTATAGAAAGTCAAGATTAGCTAAAATATAGGGTTTTCATACAAAAGACAAGAAGGCGACGTACCCCTGTAAAGGTCGCGACGGGTACTTACAAAATGCGACAGGGTCAATCAAGGGTCGCGACGGGTCGGTCAGGACAGGGAACCAGAACACGAAGCCAGTGCCTGTCGCGTTCAGAACGTGACAGGTTGCTGGTTGCAATCATCCCTGAGAATGCGGCCTATCGGGCCATCACGTTCTCAAGTCCTATGCCTGAGCCCGAGCAGGAAAAGGACCATGCCTTGGATTGAGGTCCAAGTTTCCATATTTTGACATGGGTTCATTAAAAAATTAAGAATTTGATGCACAGTTGATGAAAAATTATGAAATCACTTGCAAACTAATCTAGACATGCGAGGGTACTTACAGTAAATAGGAATTCGTAAATCATCAAGGTCTGGACAGGTTCTAAACATGAACATGCTCGATGAACATAGAACAGTGTACAGTGAAGGTAAAATATTTAATTCGAGCAGGATACTAGATGAAAATTAGGGCTTTCAGGGGAAAACGATGCCTAACAACCATCAGTATCTTCAGTTAAAATTTCGTAGCATGGGATCAAGAGTACATGGAGATTTAGATTTAACATGAGGGTTCGGGGTCAAGGGGGTTGCAGAACTTCAAAAATTAAGAACAAAAGGTTGGCTCGACGAAAAATAGAACAACAAGAGGGCTTTTGTTCCTGATGTTTGGAACAACGTACATACGAAATTAATCGAGTTTAGCCGGTGAGAATGCCTACCTTTGAGTCATTTTGTCTTCTAGGGCTTAGAACTCGAAGAACAAAGGTTGGGGCTTGAGCAATCCTTCTCCCCACGAGTTCTCCTTTTCCTTGGCCTCTTCTCCACGCCTAGCAACCCTCAACCATGCATGTGTTCTACCTTTACATGTTGGCAAGTAAGGCAATGAGCGGCATGCTCGGCAACCTCTGTAAGGCCCTCGAATTTCCGTCGCCTTATTTGTATTTATGTGTGTATATTTGTGCTTGTGTATGTATGTACATATTTACGTACGTATAAATTAGTACGAGTACGTGTGCAGGTGTTTATATTAAATATAAATAATGTACGTGTTGCATGGTGATAGTATGGATATAATACCATATACGTATTGCATGTATATATGCATGGTATGCATGTTTTCTGCATATTTTAGAGTTCTGGCCGAAGGCCACTTTGGCGTCAAGCCCAGGCCGTTTAGGTGGTGTCAGCGTCCAGACATGGACGCCAACACTAATCCTGGCGTCCAGAGATATGGACGCCAATCTCTCTGGCCTGCATGCGCAGCAGAGCTGCAAGCTTTTGAAACAAGGTAAGCCAACCATTGGGGGATGTCCCCAACGGCTCTGAAGGCTGTCAAATCAGCATGGTGAGTGGGAGAGAGACTCCCCTTATGTCTGAACCCGAAATAGCCTCTCCCCACTCCTCCCTTCACCTTTCAAGAGGAGAAAAAGTGAGAAGAAAACCCTAGGAGAAAGCTGAGAGAAAACCCACTTTGGAACCCAAGAATCCATCAACCTGAGGATTTGCTCCGGAGATCTAATGCTTCAAGAAGGTAGCTGGATCAAAGGAGGAGGCTTCCCCGACATCCCCTTGGCGTGGAGATCATCCAGGAGCCCGGAGGAGAGATCATTTGGAGGGAGTTCTGCACTTCTTGGGACAGCCCAAGGAGAGCTTCACCGAGCCCTAGATCCTTTGGAAGAATTTTTGAAAGGCAAGTGACCTATCCATGATGTCCCTGTATAAGTCTAGGTTGGTTTTGAAATTTTTGTACATTTTTCCTCGAGTCCTAGACCCTCCTATTCACCAAATCTTGAGAGGTCGGGTCTGTGTTTCTGCACAGACCTGAATTGACGGCAAGGTCCCTGGACGCCCAGATCATGCTTGGCGTCCATCGGCCATGCCGCTGACTCTGAGTTAGCGGCCAGAGACTGCCACCAAGTTCCTCTGGACAGAATAGTGAACTGTTCTGCCCTTCCTTTACATTAATTTCGGTATGGTTTCCGTGATGAGGATATATGGTAATCCTATACTCTATGTATATAGTCGATTCTGGTGTGTGGATGAATGTGGTGTGTGATGGTGAATGTAGGAAATTGTATCCCTTAAACTTTTAAGCATGACTTGATAATATTCTTGCCAATCCATGTTTCATGAGTAGGATTAATCTGAATGCCTTGGTTTTATCAGATCATGGAGATTAGTAGATCAGTAGATGTATGCCCAATTTTGGTAAATTGTCCATGCTTGCATGAGTTGCAAATAAATTTGGTTCGGTAATTAGAAAGACATGCAAAAATGGTTTGTGGTGTTTGATCTATAGATGTATGATTTAGGGTAGATTATGTATTCTCAGATCATGTATGTGACAGAAACCTGTGTTCAACAGTAAGTGGCAACATTTCATGATGTGTTAAACTCCATGTAACTTGAATTGTGAATGGCATGCAAAATAAGTGTTTGATTTTCTGTAAATTCTATGTAACTCAGAAAAATCTGAAAATTTTAGTGTATGATCTTGAACCCGAAGACAGCATGTGGTTAAAATTTTTGGTCATTTGGATCAGTAAATAAAAAGTTATGTATTTTCATGAGAAATGTGATAATCTACGTATATTATCGTAATGTGGTTAGTTATTGTCTAAAACC
Organism: Colocasia esculenta; assembly: GCA_014218235.1. NCBI lineage: Eukaryota > Viridiplantae > Streptophyta > Magnoliopsida > Alismatales > Araceae > Colocasia > Colocasia esculenta. Next base: position 96,545,811 of record CM024753.1, read on the forward strand.
CAACTTGATTAGTGAAAATTCCTGTGTGTTAAACTCCTGAAATTCTGTAGTACCATGTTAGGAAAAACAGAGATATTCATGTGAGTGAGAAAGTGAATGTGATGAAAAGTGTGAAGTGTAAAGCCATGTGTAAAACGGTAAATGTGTAAATGTGTAACTGTGCCAATGTGACACTGCTTCCGTAGAGGGCAGTGGAGCTGTATCAGGGAAAAGTCCCCCTGAGAAAGTTCAATGTATATGTGACCCTAAGGGCATTAGGGGGAAATCCTGGAGGTGGACAAGTACCACTGGTTAGGGTGGAGACTTGTTCTCCCGGTCTGCGCAGTCCAAGAGTCGCCATTGGAATGCCTAGATGGCGTCTATGTGTAATGTGATGTGTATATGTCCTTCTTTGGTGGTTTGGACTATGTGTCACGGCACCTAAAATGTGTAATGTGAAATGTGTAATGTGTATGTGTCCATGTGTAAATGTGTAAGTAACAATGTGAATGTGTATGTGTAAAGTGAACCATGTGAAAGAGGAAACTTGTGTAAAGAAAATGTGAAACTAAAGATGTGAAAATATGTTATTGAAAACCATGTGAGACAAATCTGAAATCATGTGAAATCAGTGAATTTATGTTATTACCATCGTGTTATTATGTGCAAAGATGTCTAGAATCCATGTTAGGGATAATTGGTGAAAACGGGTACAAGATAGCATGATTGTTTGATCACATGATATGTTTTATGTCATATTGTAGCTTTCATGTATAGGTTTACAGCCGTTAAACCATGTGAAATCAGCAACCTAAAGCATGTGAAAAGGGTTATGTATGTACTTAAGGACATGTGAAATCCATGCTAGTTGTGTTTCCCTTTCATGTATGTAAAATGTTCATGTTGGTAGCTCTCATGTTTTAGCTCTTTAAAGATTAAAGTTTCATGAGTAAATTGAATAGAGAGCATGTGATAGGTGAATTTTATTTTTAGAAATCTGAAAGCATGATTCATGTATAAAATTGTAAAACTTTCATGATAGGTTGAGACTTGAATTGACTAGCATGCTATGTGTTGCAAATTGTAAATGTGCATGTAGAAACCACTAGGACTTGTACGTGTATGTTATGAGTAGTGTTGCTTGTTGAGTCCTTGGACTCACTCCTTGCTTCGGCGTACAGGTATAGTTGGTGACACGACACCGTTGGAGGAGACGGTGGAGACGGACTCCGAGCGCGGAGACTAGCTTTGGAGTTTCTTGCGATTTGTGTATTTCATAAGTATGTAATTTGAACATTGTATTAGAGTATTATGAAAAGGATGTATAAATGTGGACAATTTGTGGTTCTATTTCAGCAATTTAAATTATGTGGACCTTTAGTTCTTATATGTTAATTGCGAATTGCATGTATGTTTAATGTGGATGATGAATGAATGGAGACAGTTGTCTTTTACTTCCGCTACTCTGTTGTATATTCGCGTGTATCTCAGCTGTATGTATCGTTGGGTAAATGTCCCACTGTGAGGACTCTTTCTATACCGACGTGGGTTGGTATAACCGTACCGGTATAATGAGGGCCGTCACAACCTCTCTCTTCATGTTCGGCCACCAAAATGTTCTTTTCATGTCTTGATACATTTTGGTACCTCCAGAATGAATAGTATACTTCATCTGGTGAGCTTCATCCATTAACTTTCTTTTCAGTTCTTCATTGTCTAGGACACATGTCCTTCCTTGGAATATCAGCCTTCCATCCTTGGTCAAAGCAAAATCAGGTCTTTCAGCTAAGGTTTCTTTGATACGAACCAAGAATGGATCACTATCATGTTGTGCTTTGATCTCTCCCAGCATGTCCGATTGAATCTTGATATTGGAAACCAAGACTCGATCATCCCTATGTTCAACGTTCAAGTCTAAACTTGCAAATTGTTCTAGTAATTGCATCTCGCCAAGAATTTGACTTGATATAGATGCCATCGGCTTTCTACTAAGAGCATCAGCCACAGTATTTCCCTTGCCTGGATGGTACTGGATGTTGAAATAAAATATTTCAAGTATTCAAGCCACCTTCTTTGCCTTATGATATGTTCTTTTTGTGAGAATAAGTACTTCAGACTTTTATGGTCTGAGTAGACTGTGAATTGCTCACCATATAAATAGTGCCTCCAGATTTTTAAGGTGAAGACCACGGCAACCAACTCAAGATCATGCACGGGGTAGTTGACTTTATGCGTCTTCAGTTGTCTTGAAGAATAGGCAATGACTTTCTTCTTCTGCATTAATACATAGCCAAGCCCAATTCCTGAGGTGTCTGTATAGACAGAGAAACCTTCTCCCTCTATTGGAAGAGCGAGAACAAGGGCGGAGGTCAGACATTCCTTGAGAGTTTGAAAACTCTTCTCACACTCTTTACTCCAGGAGTAGGGATTCTCCTTTTATGTAAGGCGTGAGAAGAACGGCAATATTGGAGAAGTCCTTGATGAACTGCCTGTAGTAACTAGCCAGTCCCAAGAAGCTTCTTATTTCTGTGACATTGGTTGGTCTCTCCCAATTGAGTATGACTTAGACTTTGGAGGGATCAACAGAGATGCCGTCCTTTGATATAACATGGCCTAAGAAGGACACTTCTTCGAGCCAGAATTTGCACTTGCTCAGCTTTGCATACAACTTATTGTCTCGCAACACCTGTAGTGCTATCCTCAGGTGTTCTTCATGTTCTTCTTTGGTCTTGGAGTATATGAGGATGTCATCGATGAAGATGACCATGAACTTGTCGAGATAAGGTCAGTAGATGCTTTTCATGAGTTGCATAAAGGCTGCAGGAGCATTGGTCAGACCAAAAGGCCTAATGACGAATTCATAGTGTCCATACTTGCTCCTGAAAGCCGTTTTGAAAATATCGTCATCCTTGATCCTCATTTGATGATAGCCAGATCGAAGGTGGATCTTGGAGAAATATTGAGCTCAAAATATCTGGTCGAAAAGTTCTTCGATCCGAGGAAATGGGTGCTTATTCTTGATAGTCAAAAGATTGAGTTGTCGATAGTCTATGCATAGCCTCATAGATCCATCCTTCTTTTCAACGAACAGCACAGTGCTCCTCATGTGGAAGTACCTGGTTTGATGAACCCCTTCTCTAATAGCTCCATCAATTGTGTCTTCAATTCCTTTAGCTCGGCAGGTGACATCCGGTACAGTTGACACGATACCGGGGTAGCTCCAGGGATCAACTCAATGGCAAAGTTGACATCACGTTCAAGGGGAATCCATGGCAGATCTTTTGGGAACACATCTAGGTAGTCCTAGACTATGTGTAGGTCTTCTATTTTAGACCCCTTCTTTTCGACTATCACGACCGCAAGGAAAGCGAAGCAACCTTTCCTTATCATGTTGTGGGCCTTTATGGCAGAGACTAGAGACATCTGTCTCTTATGTCTAATCCCAGTGAATGACAAGTTAGGGAAATCACTAAATGTAACTTTCCCTTTCTTACAGTCGACACTTGCCCCATAAGTGGACAACCGGTCAGCTCCCAGAATCACATCATAGCCTTCCATGGGCATACACACCAAGTCGGCTTTTAGGTTGTATTCTCCGATCATTACATCGGCAGATGGAAAGTATTTGTTCAATTTCTCCTTTTCTCCTAGTGGTGTTGTGACAGAGAATTCACAACCCATAGATATAGGTTTAACATTCAAAGTATCAGCAAAGTTTTGAGATATAAATGAATGGGTTGCTCTAGTATCAAATAAACAAATGCTGATAGGGAGAAAACTTGCAGTGTACCTTCCACCACACTGCCTTCCTCAGCGGGCTCTTCCTCATATAGGGCTTGCAGTCTTCCCATTTTCTTTGGCACATTAGTGGCCTCTCATTTTCCTTCAGTAGCGGGCACTCGGGGATACAGTGCTCGCGGCTTCCACAGCGCAGACATGCACCGACTTTCCTCTAGCATTCATCAGCGGTGTGGCCTAGCTTGTCACAGTGCTTACAGTTGCTTTTTGCTAGAGTATTGGGAATGAAGACCTTGGGTTTCCTTTCCTGACTGGGTCCTTCCGTGATATTGAAAGGACACTTCTTGCCGTTGGTTGATTTGGCAAATGATAATCCAGTTGTCAGTTCTTTCTTCACGAATTTTCCTTTGATACGGTCCGTGAAGTCCATAGCATCTTCCAGTAGTTGAGCTTTTTTTACCATCTCAGTGTATGTTTGAATGTCAAGAGGGGCCAGTTGAGTAATATACTGAGGCTTAAGGCCATTGAGGAAGCACCTAGCCTTCATCTTTTCTGTATTCACCAGGTGCTCGACATATCTTGCCAGTCTAGAAAACTGGGCTTCATAGTCAGCTACAGACATGCTCCTCTATTTAAGAGCAGCGAACTGCACAGCCTTCTTCTCCTGGACATGCTCGGAGAAGTACTTGGAATTAAATCTTCTTTGAATTCAGTCCAAATGAATTGACCATTTGCCCTGGTAGCTTCCACTGACTCCCACCAAGCGCGGACGTCCTTCTCCAATTGAAATGTAGCTAGTAGCAGCTTGTCCCCAGCTGCACATTGCCTGACACGGAAAATCATTTCCATCTCCTTTAGCCAGTGCTCGGCCTCGTCCGGATCAGCAGAACCACTGAACTTAGGTGGTTTCAAACTCCTAAAGTTACGATGCAGCTCGCCTACACTGCGGTTTCCTCCTCCTTCTTGTGCTGCTTGCAGAAGTGCACGAGTGAGTTCTTGGATTGTTTGTTGCATGCCCCTCATTTGAGCACGTTCAGAAGTCATCTTAGCCTTCTTAAGTTTCCTACAAAAGTAGCTTATCATTAGGACATTGATATGGAGTTTAATTCATGCATGTGTGATTATCTTTTAGATCTTATCCCTAGGTTCTACCCAAATCTCACATAGGTATGATAGTTGACTTAGCCAAGTGTCATGGTAGTCCGTCCTAGAACATCCTAGACTTAATTATCCTAGTAAGGATATCCTAGGCTCTAATACCATAAAACTGTCACGCCCCGATGCTGAATATCAGAACGTGAGGCAGTTGCAAGTAAACGGGTACAGAGCGTATAAAAGATATCAAACCATTAGGCAAGAATAATTACTAAAGCAAAAGCATCTCATTAATAATTCCTCAAATGTCTATTACAACCACTAATATCAGAGCCGATCTATAGGGCCCAATTACATCGAATAAAAGTAAAAGACTAAACTATGACTTTAACATAAAAATAAGACGTCAGGGTACTCATGACTTCACTCTTGGTCATTCCCGTCCTCTTGAGTGTAAGTATCTTCCTCGGTCTCACCTGAGAACACATAACCAAATGACGCAAAATGAGCAATAACACCCAGTAGGACTTAAATCTCATGGTCAGGCATGCTTTAAATGATTAATGTATTAAAGAGCAGAGTAACTAATGATAGAGAGCGAGAGTTAAGTAACGCAAGAGATAGCACAATAGCACGTGATTGAAATAGCTCAAGTTTCCAAATATAGCACAGAGTAGGATGGCCATAGCACAAATAGCACAATGTATAACAATAGCACGACGAGTATAGTATAGCACTTTGATTGTTATTTAGATAGTCAAGATAGATAGCACTTGAGTGTAATGCCAAAACACTCTGTTCAATTAACTCCCTCGAGCAAATAGCACTTTTGGGCGCACCTCCGAGGACCAGACCGGGCCCTTTATATTGCAAGGCATTAGTTATATTGTTTATCTTTTAGATAATCAGTCAACGGCCAATAGAGAGTACCAAGAAATAGATGAGAGTACTAGATGAATAGAAGAGTGTATAGAGAGTGTGAATAGATGAGCGAGCAGAGTATAGATGAGAACTACAGGTCATAGCACAAGAAACGACGAGTAAACGAGCAATAGAAACAGTTGCACAACACACGCAATTGGTGTTGGTAGTCAGGTGGAACTCACTACCCTTCCACTGGCCATGTCATGCACAGGTCCAGAGGTCCGACGTGATTCAAGATAAGAGTGAGAGCATTCTAAGGACGTTTGGATCTTAGTGATCCCTAAAGAGTATCATAGGTGTTAGGGTACAACCAGCTCAACGGCCACGTGAGAATCCATGGATAGAGGAGTCTTAAGGAGGCCTTGAACAAGGATTCACTAGTCTAGCAGAAGGAATATCCGATGGGGAGTTTGTGCAAGTCAAGTGTAAGACCCTCGAATTTCCGTCGTATTTTTCGTATTTATGTGTGTATATTGTGTTGAGTATGTATGTACATATTTACGTGGATATTAAAATAGTATAAATACGTGTACATGTGTTTATATTAAACGTAAATAATGTATGTATTGCATGATGATAGTGTGAATATAATACCATGTACATATTGCATGTATAGAAGCTTGGTAGGCATGGTTTTCTGCATAAATTAGGGTTCTGGCCGCAGGCCCTATTGGCGTCAATCCCCAGGCCGTTGAGCTGGTGTTAGCGTCCAGCCCTGGACGCCAACCCTAATTCCGGCGTCCAGCGATCTGGACGCCAACTTCTCTGGCCTGCATGCGCAGCAGAGCTGCTGTCTTCTGAAACAAGGCATGGCAGCCATTGGGGGGATGTCCCCCAATGGCTCTAAGGCTGTCTAATCGACATGGTGAGTAGGTGAGGGCCTCTCCTACATGCTGAACCCGAAATGGCCTCTCCCCACTCCTCACTTTCACCCTTGCAAGAGGAGAGAAGAAGAGAGAAAAACCCTAGAGCATTCTGTGAGAAAAAAAAACCCCTTTTAGAACCCTAAAATCCGACCCCTTGAAGCTGGTTTTGAAGATCTTCTGCATCAAGGAGGAAGCTGAAGCATAGGGGAAGGCCTCCCCATCATCCCCTCGGCGAGGAGATCAACCAGGAACCCAGAGGAAGGCGATCTAGAGGAAGGTTCTACAACTTCTTGGGACTGCCCAAGGAGGTCTTCACCAAGCCTCTAAATCCCTTAGAAGAAATTTTGAAAGGCAAGTGACCTATCTATGGTGTCCCCGTATGAGTCTAGGAGGTTTTTAACATTTTTATGGAATTTATCTCGAGTCCTAGACCCTCCATTTCACCCAAGATTTAGAGCTCGGGTCTGTGTTTTCTGCACAGACCTGAGTAGACGGCAAGGTCCCTGGACGCCCAGTTCACCCTTGGCGTCCATCGACCGTGCCGCTGACTCTGAGTCAGCGGCCAGAGACCGCCGTCTAGTTCGTCAGGACAGAACAGTGAGCTGTTCTGTCCCTCTTATACGTTAATTTCGTTATGATTTCCGTGATGAGGATATATGGTATTCCTAGAAGCTATGTATATTGTGCATTGTGGTTGTGAATGAATGTGGTGTGATGGTGAATGTGGAAAAATGGTGTCTTTAATCTTGTGAGCATGACTTGTAGATAATTTTGCAAACCCATGTTCCATGACTACAGTGAGTTGAATGCCTTGATTTCGGTCTAATCATGAAGATTGTGGGTCAGCATGTGCGTTTGCAAATTTAGGAAACTTATCCATGTTTATGCAATTTGTTAATAGTTTCGGTTCGATAAAATAGAAGTATGTAGAAAGGATTCGTAGTGTTAAATCCATAGATGTATGAATTAGGGAAATTTTGTACTCTAATTTCATGCATATGTTGGTAGCTTATGGTTAAACAGCAAGTGGTAAATTGCATGATGTGTAAATTCCATGTTAACGTAAATTGTGAATAATGTGCTAATTAGGTGTTTGATTTTCTGTAAATCCTATTTAGCTCAGAAAAATCTGAAAAATTGAGGGTATGATTTTGAACCCGAAAACAGAATGTGGTTAAAATTTCAGATTAATTGGAACAGTAAATAAAAAGTTATGTGTTTTCATGTGAATTATGAATAATTCGTACATATGATCGAAACGTGATTAGATTTTGTCTAAACCCAGCATGATTGGTGTGTTTACTATGTGTTGAATCTTGAAAACTCTGTAGTACCATGTTAGGAAAACATAGGTGTTCATGTGAGTAAAAGAGTGTGAATGAAATGAAGAGTGTCAAGTGTAAAACCATGTGTAAAACGGTAAATGTGTAAAAGTGTAAACTGTGCCAATGTGATACTGCTTCCAGAAAGCAGTGGAGCCGTATCAGGGAAAAGTCCCCCTGAGAAAGTTCATTGTGTTAAGTGACCCTAAGGGCATTAGGGGGAAATCCTGGAGGTGGACAAGTACCACTGGTTAGGGTGGAGACTTGTTCTCCCGGTCTGCGCAGTCCAAGAGTCGCCATTGTATTGCCTAGATGGCGTCTATGTGTTATGTGATGTGAATGTGTCCTTCTTTGGTGGTTTGGACTGTGTGTCACGGCACTAAAATATGTGTAAAGTGTAATGTGTAAAGTGTATGTGACCATGTGTAAATGTGTAAGTGATATGTGAATGTGTATGTGTAAAGTGTAAACATGTGAGAAGAGGAACCTAGTGTAAAGAAAAATGTGAAATCTTAGATATGTAAATGTGTTATAGAAACCATGTGAAACTAAATCTGAAACCAAGTGAATTCAGAAATGCATGTCATTATTCTCATGTTTATGTGTGCAAAAGTGTTTAGAATCCATGTTAGGGACAACAAATGAGTATGTGAGTAAAATGGCGTGATGGATTGTTCATGTGTTATGTTTAAGCAACGTTGTAGCTTTCATGTGTAGGTTATAGTCATTGAACCATGTGAAACCAGCAACCTAAAGTATGATAAAAGTTATGTATGTACTTAAGAACATGTGGAATCCATGCTAATTATGTTCTCCGTTCATGTATGTAAATTGTTCATGTCAATAGCTCTCACGTTTTGGTTAAAGTCCCATGAGTGAATTGAATAGAGACCATGTGATAGGTGAATGTTATTTTTGAAATCTGAAAGCATGCGTTATGTATAAAATTGTAGAACCTTCATGATAGGTTGAAAACTTAAATGGATTAGCATGCTATGTGTTGTAAAGTGTAATGTGCGTGTAGAAACCACTAGGACTTGTACGTGTATATCATGCATAGTGTTACTTGCTGAGTCCCTGGACTCACTCCTTGCTTTGGCGTACAGGTATAGTTGGTGACTCAGTACCCTCGGAGGAGACAACGGAGACGGACTCCGAGCGTGGAGACTAGCCAGTTTTTGAGATCTTGTGATTGTGTACTTCTTAGTATGTACTTGGACATTGTATTAGAATTATCATTTAAAAGAATGTAATATGTGGACATTTGTATTTCTATTTCAGCAAATTAAATCATGTGAACTTTAGTTCCTTTTTGCAAATTGTAAGCTGCATGTATGTTTAATGTGGATGATGAATGAATGGAGATAGTTCTCTTTTACTTCCGCTACTCTGTTATATATATTCGCGTGTATCTCAGCTGTTTGTATCGTTGGGTAAATGTCCCACTGTGAGGACTCTCGCTATACCGACGTGGGTTGGTATAACCGTACCGGTGTAACGAGGGCCGTCACATCAAGAGAAAAGTGTACATATAGAAACAAGTGCTTGACGTTCCAAAGGAATTCAAGAACAGTGGAGCGTCGGTAACGATATTCCTAAACAATGTGAGAAACGAAGATAAGTCCATTTAAAAATAGGACAATTTAAATACATTATTGAAGTAAATTACCAGATATATTATGAGATATTTTCATGCCAAGTCAAGTCTTAACGGATGGTTATGATGAACAGTCCATCCCCTCGTAATTTTAAATCCATTACATACTTATTTTGGTGATAAACAAAACTCTGTCAAAAGTTTTCTAACTACATTTCATTTAGCCTTAAGCACAGGAAATCTTCAAAGAAAATCAAGCACTTATGGTAAGTACATATATGCATTGATTCCAGTAAAGGTGCAACGACTTCTTTGTAAGTTCTAAAGTTCAAACAAGTCGATGTCATAACGATTTCATAAGTCATCGTAACGACTTATTTAGAAAGTGTAACGACTTGCCAGTCATAACGATTTCATAAGTCATCGTAACGACTTCTTTAGAAAGCGTAACGACTTGCCAGTCATAACGACTTCATAAGTCATCGTAACGACTTCTTTAGAAAGCGTAACGACTTGCCAGTCATAACGACTTCATAAGTCATCGTAACGACTTCTTTAGAAAGCGTAACGACTTGCCAGTCATAACGACTTCATAAGTCATCGTAACGACTTCTTTAGAACTCGTAACGACTTGCTTGTCATAACGACTTCTTTAGAAAGCGTAACGACTTGCCAGTCATAACGACTTCATAAGTCATCGTAACGACTCCTTTAGAACTCGTAACGACTTGCCAGTCATAACGATTTCATAAGTCATCGTAATGATTTCTTTAGAACTCGTAACGACTTGCTCGTCATAACGATTTCTTTAGAAAGCGTAACGACTTTATAAGTTATCGTAACGATTTCCTTAGAAAGCGCAACGACTTGCTTGTGGTAACGATTTCATAAGCTACCGTAACGACTTCTTTAGAACTCACAACGATTTGCTTCCCGTAACGACTTCTTTAGAACTCACAACGATTTGCTTTCCGTAACGACTTCTTTAGAACTCACAACGATTTGCTTTCCGTAACGACTTCTTTAGAACTCACAACGATTTCTTTCCTTAACGACTTCTTTAGAACTCACAACGATTTGCTTTCTGTAACGACTTCTTTATAACTCGCAACGACTTGCCTGTCATAACGATTTCGTAAGTTATCATAACGACTTCTTCTGAATTTATAACGATGTGTTATGATTCATAACGACTCTCTTAGACTATCATGATCTCATAACGATTTCATAAGTCATGTTTCCATCAAATAAATGTTTTCTTTTATTTGAAATACGTTGAATAGTCAAAGTCGTATCTCACCTGTTTGACTGCTATGCATTTAATGAAGACTGAACGTATCTCTGCATGCACGTAGAACATATCTTCCATTATCGTGTATTCTCTGCATGTATCCTTTCAATACGATAAACTGTCACTACTATATCTGTGTTTACTTGCTCTAACGTTGACTGACATCTGGAGATAGTGTTAGCTGTCTACCATTAAAGCTCAACCTTTTCAGAACTTTGAAGTTGTACCATCTTACAACGTTGGACATAGAAAGAACTACAAGTCACCTCAGAAGATCTCATCACTTTGCGTGCTCTAAAGAACAAAAGACTGTTGACTGGAAGCTTCCATAAATCCTTCACTCTAACGTTCACCAAAGCTGTGAGACAACGACTATCTCATCGTCTACATTCAAGATGAAGATATACATATATATATATATACAAGACAGAAGATTGGAAGACATATAGCAATCAAGAAAGAAAAACAACTCCGCAGTCTTTCAAGTCTTCACAAGAATTCTAGAGCCAGCTTTGTCATTCCATTTCCGCCTTGGCTCTTAGCTCCCTATGTTGTGAGAAAATTCAGAAGAGAGCTAGAATAGTTCTGAGAGAGAGCACCTGTGTAGATCTTTAACTCTCAGTGCTTGTAGCTTCAGATCGAGTTCTGTTAAGCTTGATCTAGGGGCTAGTCAATCCTTTTTCAGATTCCCTTGTTTGTTTCCCTTCGGGTGTGAAGGAAGATCTGGTGGTACCAGGGTGTTGTGTTCCCTTCGAGTGTGAAGGAAGACTAGCTGAGCTGGGTGGTTGTTTCGTCCATAGGGGGACTGTACCCTAGATAGTGGAATCCTGAGGTTTGCTCAGGGACTGGATGTAGGACTCCTAAGGAGAGGAGATCCGAACCAGGATAAATCTGTTTGTTGTGTGATTGTCTTCTTTGTGTGATTGTTCTTTTTACTAACCATTACTATTCTCTTCCAAGAACGTTTTTGTGTTTGTTTAAGTTCAGGTTTTAACTAAGTAAATATTTTTTAAAGACCCATTCACCCCCCCCCCTCTGGGTTCGCCAACCGGGCAACAGGTTACAAGTATGTGCATGTGATAAAGAGAATCATGGATATGAAAAGATCATGTGAATGACTTTTAATTAGCAATTACATAGCCAAGTTTAATAGTTTCGTTTACTGTGTTTAAGATAGTGGACAAGGTATGAGGTTACTGTAGAAAGTCAAGATTAGCAAAAACATAGGGTTTTCATGCAAACGACAAGAAGGCGACGTACCTCTGTAAAGGTCGTGACAGGGTACTTACAGAACGCGACAGGGTTAATCAAGGGTCGCGACGGGTTGGTCAGGACAGGGAACCAGAACGCGACGCTAGTGCCTGTTGCGTTCCGAATGCGATAGGTTGCTAGTCGCAATCATCTCTGAGAATGTGGCCTATCGGGCCGTCGCATTCTCAGGTCCTGCGCCTGAGTTCGATCGGGAAAGGGACCACGCCTTGCATTGTGGTCCAAGTTTCCATGTTTTGACACAGGTTCATTCAAAATTTAAGAACTTGATGCACAGTTGATGAAAAATTATGAAATCACTTGCAAACTAATCTAGACATGCAAGGGTACTTACAATAAATAGGAATTCATAAATCATCAAGGTCTGGATAGGTTTTAAACATGAACATGCTCGATGAACACATAACAGTGTACAGTGAAGGTAAAATATTTAATTCGAGTAGGATACTAGATGAAAATTAGGGCTTTTAGGGGCAAACAATGCCTAACAACCATCAGTATCTCATGTTAAAATTTCGTAGCATGGGATCAAGAGTACATGGAGATTTAAATTTAATATGAGGGTTCGGGGTCAAGGGGGTTGCAGAACTTCAAAAATTAAGAACGAAAGGTTGGCTCGACGAAAAATAGAACAACAAGAGGGCTTTTGTTCCTGATGTTTGGAACTACGTACAGACGAAATTAATCGAGTTTAGCCGGTGAGAATACCTACCTTTGAGTCGTTTTGTCTCCTAGGGCTTAGAACTCGAAGAACAAAGGTTGGGGCTTGAGCAATCCTTCTCCCCACGAGTTCTCCTTTTTCTTGGCCTCTTCTCCACGCCCAGCAACCCTTAGCCACGAATTAGGGCCGACCATGGAGAGATTGGGGAGTATTTAAGCTCCCTTGGTTTCCATTTCCTAATATGACTCTAATTCCCCTTTAATTCCGAGATTTCCTAATTTCTCTCAACCTTCCAAGCTTTCCACCTCCTATTTGGGTTAGGTTGGGGTTGCAATTTTGTGGCCAACTAATTAAGGTAGGGTTAGGGGTCCAATTCTAACCCATATTCCCTATTTTAATGATTTAATAGCCCCCTTTCTTTTTAGGCAATAATAAATATATGAATTTTGGGTATTATTCTATTATTCATCTTTTGAAAATCCCTATTTTGGCCCAATAACTTTTATATAGTCCATTTGACAAAGCCCATCACTTCTTTTTGTTTAATGGGTTTTAATTAATTCATTTTTCTTTAAATTTTTCATTTTATTTATTTATTAAAATACCGGATTGCTACATTTCTGCTTGATCCTTCTTCTTCAGCTTAGGACATTCAGATTTGTAATGTTCTGATTGATTACATTCGTAGCAGGTTGGTTCCTTCTTCTTGTCCTTCTTGAAGAATCTCTTGGAGCCAAATTTCTTCTTCTTGGTAAGGATCCTTTGTAGTTTCCTTGACAACATGGCTTCATCATCACTATCATCTAATTTCTCCTTTGAGTCTTTAGAGGAAGAGGAATCTGCAACCTTCAAAGCATTTGACATTTTCTTTTTTGATGAACTTTCAGAAAATCTTTCCATGTTAATTTCATGAGCCATTAGGGATCCAATTAACTTATCATGGAAAGTTAAGTTAGATCATGTGCTTCTTCAATGGCAGTGACCTTAGGGGTCCAAACATTTGTTAATGATCTTAGGATTTTTCTTACAGTTTCTTCATTTGTAAGGACTTTTCCTAGAGAACTCAGTCCTACTTTTATATTTGAAAAACGATTGTACATCTAAGTTATGTTTTCATTAGGAAGCATTTTAAATTGTTCATATTGAGAAACAAGAATATCTATCCTAGTTTGTTTTACTCTATCAATTCCTTCATATGTAACTTGTAGTTTATCCCATATTTCTTCAGCAATTCTTCAAGCAGATGGTCTATTGAATTCTCTTTTAGATAGAGCACAACATAGATAATTTTTAGCCTTATAATTTAAAGACATGTTCCTTTTATCAGCTATGGAGAGACCAAAGGTGGATTCAGCAAGAATTTCAAAATCACCTTGTTCGATTACCTGCCACAGATCAAAATCTGTGCCTCTGATGAAGCACTCCATCTGCATCTTCCAATACTGATAATCTTCACCATCAAAGAATGGTGGCCTTGTAACAGACTGACCTTCAGAGTTGTGACTTTCGGCTGCCATCTCTTCTCAAATCTTTAGATTCTTCTGAGAAGACCTCGCTCTGATACCACTTGTTGGATCGAGATGGCACTAATGATGTCCTAGAGGGGGGTGAATAGGACTTCTTGACCTTTTAAAATTTTTATCTGAAATTAGACAACACTAAATAGAACTGTTAGAATTTAGTGTAGTGTGTGATTCAAGTGTAAATTGGTGGAAACAATCACACAAATGCACAGAGAATTTTATCCTGGTTCGGCCCTTCCCACATAGAAGTCCTACATTCAGTCCTCAAGCAAACCACTTGAGATTTCACTAACTGCTAAGAAATTTGGCCTTCTCTCACCCTTGAGAGGAATTACAAGCCCACTTGCTCCTAAGCAAGTCTTCCCTCAATAGGGGTACAATACTACCTTTCACAAGGTCTTCCCTACACAAGAGGGGTACAGCAGGAACAAATCTCCTGCAGGTTTACACAGACAGAATAGTAAAAACACTAGTGTGTTTGCCCCAAGAATGAGCAAACAAGGAAATTCAGAAAGGACTAAGAAATGAGACCTACAGCTGTGATCCTTTCTGAATAAAAAAGAGTGGACTGAAAAAAAAAATCTAATTACGACTTCCACCCAACAAGACTTCTGTGAAGAGGAGAGCTTGGAGATTTTTCTGAATGAAGAGGCTCTCAATCTTGCAGCTTAGGAGAAGGCTTGTAGAGGCTCTTACTAGTAGAAAGTAGGAGTGAGTTGAAATAGTTTCTAGCAGATTTTTGACACTCTAAGTGTTGTGTTGTCTCCTCTTGTTCAAACTTCAACTTCTATATATGCTTTAGAGGAAGTATCCATTTGAAACTTTCCGTTGAAGATCTAGCCATTTAAGGAGTGATCTTTGATCCTTTGGGTGCAGATGAGATCTTGATTATCCATTAGTTCTTCAGATTTTTAGCTTTCTGATGGCTTCAGACCATACTTGTAGCTTCTCAGCTTAGAGGTCAATCCTCAATTAATGTTCTGTGAAAGCTCAATGCTGAAAACATGCATAACAAATGATCTGCAACAAGGACAAGACAAACGAAAGGATACCTCCATACGTTTTGAGGTAGGTGAGTCAGATATATATATAAAAGTATAGGAACCTTGGACATACACATGTTCAGAGCAAAATAAATACAGACAGACAGTGGCAACAGAAGATAAGGTGAAGTTCTGACAGTGGTAGGTGAGCCTTTGTCAGATACACCATGCGCCTAAAGGCATTAATTTGCAAGACATCTGCTGAGCAAAAAGAAAGCCTGAACTTTTGGCATAAAGCAAGAGACCAATTTGAATAAACTTTTCAGACATTTTAATAGATAATTTTTTTTTTGGTTGTTTTGAGTACACTATATCCTATCTGTCAAAATATATATTAAATAATAATATCACGACAGGATATAATTTTTGAATGATATATAGATGTTATGTGTTCTATAGAAGATATCATTAAGCAAATGTGATACAAAACAATCAACATTTCATGAGACTATAAAATAGTATTTGCATGAAAAATTGTACAGAAGTTGTCAAGGAAGTCGGAGACAAATAGAAAAGCAATTCGACTTTCTAAAGTTGGAATCTAAGTTAACAGAAATAGATTAGCATTCGACCCTACAGAAATCCCAGAAGGAATTCAACTTCATAAAGTTGGAGTGAACTCATTCGACTTCCTGAAGTTGGATATCAATGAAGAGAGTTTCGACTTTCTAGAGTTGGAGAGATTGCTTCGACTTCCATGATGTTGGACACAACAAGACAGATACTTCAACTTCTGAGAGTCGGAGAGTGGCATTCGACTTCTAAGAGCAGGAGTTTAGAACACAGAAATCTTAACACTTCGATTTTAAGAAGTCGGATTCCTCAGTCGGATTCAGTGTGATACGTAGAGTAGTTTGTGGACTTAGAACATTGATTACATTAGAACATCGATTGCTTCACTTAAACATCGATTACCTTTATGAAACATTGATTGCCTCTATAATATCGATTACCTTTTAATAAACATCGATTGCCTCTACATTTTAAATGTTTCAAAATATCTTTGGCGCTCAAATGAAAGTTCAAATGCACTTCATATGTTTAACTTGTTATTTTTGTAATTGACAGAAGATCTTTCTGTTGTGTGCCTTCTATCTTATCAAGGTAGGTAAGAAAACGAGTCAGCAGAAATTAAGGACTGAAAGGACTCCTTCCTTATGCTAAAAAGCAAAGGCCTTACCTAATATAACTGGATGTCAACAGAAATCATAGACCTACACATAAGAGGTATGGGCTATCTGTTAGAAGACTTCTCTAGTCTAACATGTTCCTATTTGCATTAAATGTCAGCAGAACTATTCTACTCTTGGACCTTCTGTTAGCATCCGTTAGACACATGAAGATGTCTGTTAGATAGAAGAAGAGGGAAAGGAGATGAAGATGAAGATGAGCAATGACTAGAAGAGTCACGATGGATCCAAGAACCCCACCGGCCATCTATCAATGGATCTCTTCTTTCTCCATATAAGGATGAAGGCTATGAAGAACAAATCAAGAGAGCAAACCTGAAAATCATTTGAAGAGTGTACATCCAGTGAGAAGCCTCAACGCCATACACACTCAAAGCAAGAGAGAAAGAGCTAGAGCCCAAGAAGAAGTGTTCTCATAAGCAACCATCTGAAGTCTTTAAGCATTCAAGCTTATTTTCTCTCTTCACTATCTCTGTGCATCATTGTAAATTTGAGAGAGAGTCTCTGAGCTGAGAGTTTGAGTTGCTTAGTGTTCATCTTGTATAGCTTTCAGTTTGTTCTTTCTTTTCTAAGAAAGACTTGTGTCTAGTTGTAGGACTGTATATAGTGTTTCTCTTCTTGTGTGAAGAGAAGGCCAGCTAGGTGCTGGTGGATTCTGTCCGGCTGTGGGACTGTACACAATGTTCCCCTTGTGTTAAGGGAAGAACCTTGCTGGGGTTTGTGTCAGCAGAACCTAGATGGGGGTTTAAGTCTAGCAGAACAACATTGGGGTTTGTTCCAGGAGGGTGGCTTCCTGACCTGTAACAAAAGTGAGTTTCCTTCCTACTCGGAAAGGAAGAGGACCAACGGAGAGCTAGGGATTTGTATATCATTGGGGGGATTGTACCCTGGTTAGTGAAATCCCAAGATTTTCTTGGGGGACTAGACGTAGGTCTTCCATTTGAGAAGTACCGAACTAGGATAAAATTGTGTGTGTTCATTTGTGTGATTGTTTGTTTGAATTGCTTCTGCACAGCTACTCTATCTGATGCACACAACTACATTCACTAACCAAAGTTTTCAAGTGGTGATTTTTATTTGTATTTTCAGATAACCTATTCAACCCCCCCTCTAGGTTTATCCTTGATGCCATCCGTGGGCCAACAAGTTCCACTTTGTCATGTACGGAGTGTTGCTTCGACTGATTGTGTTTTGTTTTGTTTTATACGAAGTTCCACTTCGTCATATACAAAGTGTGACTTCGGCTGACTGTGTTTTGTTCTTTTTTATATGAATTGCACATCATCATATATGAAGTGTTGCTTCGACTGACTATGTTTTGTTCTATTTTATTCGAAGTTCCACTTCGTCATATGACGAAGTGTTGCTTCGAATTACTGTGTTTTTGTTCTATTTTATACGAAGTTCCACTTCATCATATACAAAGTGTTGCTTCGACTGACTGTGTGTTGTTCTATTTTATACAAAGTTTCACTTCGTCATATACGAAGTGTTGCTTAAACTGACCGTGTTTTTGTTCTATTTTATATGAAGTTCCACATCATCATATACGAAGTGTGGCTTCGACTTATTGCTTTAATTTCTTGACCAGATGAAATACTGGTTATTAATGTTCCCTTTTCTAGGTACTTCCCTTGCATTATAAGATTTCATCGATTTTGCTTCATTACTTTAATTATCCAAATTGAGTCCTTTACTCAATTATTCCCTTCAGTTCACCCCTATTTATTTGAGATTAAAAATACGAAGTGTTACAAGAAGACTTAAAGGTATCCCCCCCCCCATTCATGGTGAGTGAGACGGTCCATGTACAATCAACAACGACCCGATGAGATCTATGTACGAAAAACTCTATCGTAAGCTAGTTAAATGCCCATGACTTTGACCATGACACAACCTCGTCGCATGAGAATGACAGGGAGGCTGATGGTGCATATAACCTATGACCCTTCGATGTAAGATAACTCTGATGTAACAACTTCTAAACCCACTAACACTGTGGGGAGTGATCTTAAATCATTCACCTTTTTGGTTCAAACTCTTGCTGGGATATAACTTAGACATCAGATGATTTTTCTTGGATGCTACTCCCAAGACCCTTTAATCCCCTTTTGTCCTCTGCACAGGTCCCACTATTGTAGTCATAGAACATCATCTAGTTTCCTAATCATCTCAGGCCATCCAATGGTCCATTGTAAATTTGTGATCATGTCTCTCCATCTGGCACAATATGTGGGAAACAGATGGAAGATCATGGCATGCAAGTGCAACAGTAAGAGGGCCGGCTACAAGGGAAATGGCCCTGTGGAATGAGGCCCCTCATCTTCTCCTCAAAGGTGTCACAAATGCATCCTCCTCTCCTTACGTTGCTATCCAACCAACACAAGATGGTGTCGATCCCCTGATCTCCCTCACCGAGAAATTGGATTGGCTCCTTGACTTGCTAGTGGCTCACAAGGGGAAGTAGAGACACCTCGACTAGTTATAGACCGGCCTTCTCTTAGGGGAAACCTCTCACCGTGATTGGCAAACCATCGACTAGTGCTTGTCCCTCTAAGGCGGGTGCCTCGTAAGGCACAAAGTGAGTACGGGGTCCCAGCCCTCTCCCATCCATAATGTGGAAGTTATGTCCACTCCGCAAAGGCAAAGTGCCACCCAATGGCCAATTCCACTCACCTAGTGATCGCCGAAAAGCACCCCAATGGCAGGCATGACCCTCCAACACTGGCCTCATAACAACCTAGAGTTGGGACACCTAATTTGGGAGTTCAAGTGGCAGTTTGCTGAGTAGGAATATAGCATTGTTGCCTTGTAGGAGGAAAGGTGGGAAACCATGTCGATGAGGATGAAGCACAATCATCCTTCACTAGAGAGATTTTGATGGCCCCCCTATTGGTAGAGATCCACATCCCTGTAGTCAATCCGTACGACAGCTTAGGTGACCCAACTCTCCCTACAACATCTTTGAAGCACTCACGACAATACATGGCACTACCAATGCTATCAAGTGTTAGCTTTTTGCAGCCAGCCTTGTGTAAAATGCCCATGCTTGGTTCTGAGCTCTCCCACTTGGCGACATCTCTAGCTTCCAACAACTCATCAATCTCTTCAAGATGAGCTTTGTTAGGAGAGGACTTCCAAAGACCACAACGAGATTTCTAGCACTGAACCAAGCCTGTAGGGAGAAGCTCCAGAACTTTGTCACCCTCTTCCATGCCAAATCCATCTGCATCCCTCAGCTTGAGACAACCATGACCATCATTGCTTTCACCTAAAGCACTGGAGATGATGGACTTTGACAAGAGATAGTCCTTCATCTCCCCGCATTAACCTTCACTGACTTGATCACCTTAGCCCTGCATTATGTAGACTGTGAGAAGGTCTTGTTCACCTAACAAGACTCATGTAGCAATGAGGAGGAGGAAAGGCATATGTCTGATTAACCCTCCTGATCATAATAAAAGAGAAGTCACAACAGCCCATTGGCCACTCCTGTTCATCAGATCATTGTGGAGATCCAGGATAAGGAGTATGTTCGATGGGCCGAACCATTCAAGATTAGCCTGCAACAATGGGATCGAAAAGAGTATTGCCAGCTCCACCAAGACCTTATGTAGTGACCCTGGTTATTAAATACTTGAAACTCTATGATTACATAAGAGAAAAAAGAAAAAAATGAAAGAGAAATAAAAATCGAGTATTAGAAATCCAACCTAAAATGGAGTCTCAGGAAAGGACAAACAAATCTAAGAAATTGAGTCCCACAAATCAAGTTTCAAATAAGATGCATAATCAAAACCTACTCTTAGACAAAAATGAGTCTCAAATAAGACAAAAACAAAACTTAGAATCTATACTATACAAATAAAACACAATTCCTAGCCCAGACATGTGGCAGCATCAGAAAGAATTTTTTTCCTGCTGAAACAATGCAAAAATCTCATGAAAGATTAAAAAAAAAAAATCAATGCCAAAATCCATTCCATATTGTCAAAACATGGCAACAAGGTTAGTAAGGATTTAAAAACATTCTCTCTCTTTTAACTCCACCTACTAAGATTGGATCGTCTGATATAGAGCTAGTTAAGTCTATAAATCGAGTCTCAAATTGAGTCTCAGACTCATGGAAATCGAGCCTTAATCGAGTCTTGAACTCATGGAAAATAAATCTCAATCCAATTAAGTCTCACACTTACAAAAATGAGTCCTAGATTTATGGAAAATAAGTCTCAGGGCAATCGAGTATGACACTCACGAAAACGAGTCCCTGACTCGTGGGAAAACAAGTCTCAAGCCAATTAAATCTCAGATACATAAAAATGAGTCTCAGACTCATAAAACAATCAAGGCTTATGGAAATGAGTCTCAAATCCATAAAGCAATCAAGACTTATGAGAATGAGTGTAACGACCCTCTTTATGTCGGTATGGTTATACCAACCCACGTCGATATAGAAAGCGTCGCCACAGTGGGATATTTACCCAACACATACAATAAGTTGAGATGTACACAAATATAAACACATACAGTGGAAATAAAGAACTAAATAAAAGATCTTATTCCATCATCCACATTTATCCACAGTCTATATAGTACAAGAAGGAACTAAACATTTCACAACTGAAAATTTAAAGTAAATTACATTGTCCACAACTAAATTACATCAAGTTCTTTATTACATACTATGAAAGAAAAGTACAAAATGCTGAAATCTCCACAAAGGTGCTACTCCTCGCGCTCGGAGTCACTCCTAATTGTCTACTCCAAAGCAGTAGAGATATCTGCACCTGTACACCGAAGCAAGAGTGAGTCCAAAGACTCAGCAAGCAAATCCACACACATAATACATACACACATCATATAGACAATTACCTTTAAGTCAAGTCACGATTTCATGTAACATGGATTTAACAATCTTTTTAAAAATCTAAACATGTTATTCTACTACCTTTGATATAGGCCACATGCTTTATATTTACGTTTAGAATTAAATTACCTAACACATGCTTTCTACACATACTTTATCATTCTAATTTCAAGCACTTTTCATCATTTTTATGTCATGATACAATAACCATATAAGCATGGAATTTACACATAGTGAAAGAGATAATCCTACCATGGATTCTAGGTACAACTTCACATTCATAACGCATTTATAAACATAAATAGCTTGCTGTTTTTACATGGGTATAACACATTTAATAATCTGATTCACAATTTCACATATTATCATATTAATTCATAGTTCCACAAAATCTTTTGCACATTTTTACCCATGCCCATTTCACATATAAACAAAATCACATTATCTCATTTTATGCCATGACAAATAGTCCAAACCACCTCTAGAACGACACACACTTGTCACATCACACACATATATCTTATCACCTAGGCAATCAAGTGATAGATCTTAGTTACTATGCAGAACCGGGAGAAACACTCTCCACCCTGACCAGCGGTACTTGTCCACCTCCAGGATTTTATCCCAATGCCCATGGGACATCACACACATATGAACCTTCACGTAGGGACTTTACTACGGTACAGTTTCACGGCCCTCTAAGGTAGCAGTGTTACCCATTGGCACGTTTACATAATTTCCATTTTTAAACACACACGATTTCACACTATTTAACACATAATTCCGTATTCACAATTATACACACGGTTTCGGTTCCCTATTATGATACTACTGTTAACAATATTTAATCAACCATAGATTAACATTAATCATGCTAAAACTATTTAGTTAATCTATAATTACAATGAACATGCTTTAATTAGTCATTTCTTCATGAAATGAACAAATTATTACATACTATTGTCCAATCCACATGAAATTTTTATCACAGATTGTTTATGGTTTGGACATCATGCTTACATAATTTCATATTTTTCTGAGCTATACACGATTTATAGAATTTAAAACAGTGATTTTACATGTTTACTCATAACTCGATTGTTCATGAAATCATAGTATTGTAATAATTTTTAACCATTCAAGACCTGTATTTATAGTTATAACATCACATTAAATTTTCAGGAATTTGGGTTGCATCGTACAGTTTATTGAAGAATTAAAACTAATTATACATATTCACTATTTTACAGTTAAGAAATCATAATTATTTATACAGATATAAAAAAAATCCCAAATTTTCCTGACCTAGACTGACATCTATAAACATCTTACAGAAATTCTATGGTACTCAATTTCCACATGGATCATGTAAACAACAAATTTACAAGATATAAAACCTATCTAACATGCATTTCAGGAATTTTTAATAAATAGTACAATTAACAAAAATTCACAGAATTTACACAACATGATCCACTACATATATTACATAACATATAAAAGTTACAGTATATCCTCATGCGCAGAAATCTGAAAAATAAATCATAAAGGTGAGAATAGTTCACTATTCTTGCCTGAAGAACTAAACGGCAAGGGGGTGGCCGCCTACCATGTTAACGGCAACAAAGGCCGCCGTCAACTTCAGATATTAATGGCAGCAAAGATTGCCGTTAAGTTCTTGTCTGCAGAATATAGACCGAACTCACAAAACACCGGAGAAAGGGGGGTTCCAGGACACGATTAAAATCCGTAAAAATGCCTAGGACCTACTAGACACATGTATGGACCATGGGTTTGGGTTACTTGCCTTTGTAAAAATCCACGGATGGAGTTATAGGTCGAAGAAGCTCTCCTCGGCCAGAGCCAAAGAGCCTTCAGAATCCCTCTGATCCAGGTTCTGTGTCGATGTAGAGCACAACCCGATGTCGGAGAAGCCTTCCCCAATGTTCAGACTCCCTCCTTGTCGATGTAGAATGTCGTAAGAAGTCACCAGTCGCCGGATCTCAGAGCATGAAGTGAGGGTTTCGCACAGAGAAAACTAGGGTTTTGATAAAAGAGTCAAAAGGGTCATCTCCGGCTGAAATCTGGGTATTTTATAGGCTAAGGGTCGAAGACGCAAAGAGGGTAGGCTAGGTTACTATTGGGGAACGGTTTCCTAATCAGAGGGCGACATATCCGGAGGCGTTTCTGGATCTACAAAAGCATCTGATCTGGGAGGTAAATGTCCAGATCACTGGCCGTCAATACTGGGTTAGCGTCCATTGATGTGGCCGCTGACTTGGGGTCGGCATCTACAGATGTGGACGCCTACTGGTTGACAGAACAAAACTTAAAACTGGAGAAAATTCTATATACACCACACAGTTATGTACAATTTACAATGTATATTTTAAATATAATATCATCTATGCAATGCATTACATAATATACAATATATATACATACATATTTATAACAAGACCAAAAATAATTTATATACACATTCTCACACATACATAAGCACAATTTAACACCTATATAAGAGAGTAAAAAAATATAGGGCCTTACACCCTCTCCCCCTTAAAGAAACTTCGTCCTCGAAGTTAGACCGGAACTACTCAAACAACTGGGGATATTTCTTCTTCATCGCATCCTCAAGCTCCCAAGTAGCCTCCTCTCGCGAGAAGTTGTGCCATAAAACTTTCACTGACGCAATGCTCTTGTTCCGGAGATGTTGAACCTTCCGGTCAAGAATAGCTACTGGTTGCTCCACATAAGAAAGATCTGGTTGGATCTCCACTGGCTCGTGACTAATAATATGAGATGGATCTCTAACATACCTCCTGAGCATAGATACGTGGAAAATAGGATGAACACTAGCTAACGCTGGGGGTAAAGCTAGCTCATATGCCACGTTGCCCAATCGTCTGAGAATCTCATACGGGCCAATGAATCTAGGGCTCAACTTACTATGCCTACCAAATCTGACTACACCACGAGTAGGCGATATCTTTAAAAAGACATGCTCACCTACCTCGAACTTCAAATCCTTCCTCCTGTTGTCGGCATAACTCTTCTGCCTATCCTGTGCTGCAACAAGCCTCTTCCTAATCAACTGCCTATCGCCTGTCTCCTCCCAACACAAGGAAGATCTACAGGGCCTACCATACAACGCTTCAAATGGAGCCATACCAATACTCGCATGAAAACTGTTGTTATATGCGAACTCCACAAGAGGTAAATGGCGCTCCCAATCATCTTTCCAATCCGGAATACACGCCCTCAACATATCCTCGAGCGTCTGGATAGTCCTCTCGGACTGTCCATCTGTCTAGGGATGAAACGCCGAACTGAGCTTCAACTCCGAACCTAACGCATCCTGAAGACCCTTCCACAGTCTCGAAGTAAATCTCGGATCTCGATCCAAAATGATCGACTTCGGTACCCCATGCAATCTAATAATACTACTAACATACAATCTAGCTAAACTATCTACTGACTGCTTCTTCTTCATGGGCAAGAAATGCACAGTCTTCGAGAATCTATCTACTACTACCCAAATTGAGTCATTACCCCGTCTAGATCGAGGCAAACCCGTAACAAAATCCATAGTGATAGCTTCCCACTTCCATACTGGGATGTCCATCTTTTGCATAAGACCAGATGGTCGCTGCCGCTCGAGCTTCACTTGCTGGCACACAAGACATCTAGATACAAACTCTGCTACATCCTTCTTCATGCCAGACCACCAAAAAGATCTCTTCAAATCCTGGTACATCTTAGTGTTACCCAGATGAATAGAGAATCTAGACCTATGAGCCTCTGCTAATACATGCTCACGGACATCTACGATGTCAGGAACACAAACACGGTGATGGAATCTAATCACACCATCCTCATCACGAGCAATGCCCGCCTTGCCCACTAACTCTTGGAGTCTAGGGTCGGCTTTCTGTTGCTCGATCATAATGATGGCTCCAACTCAGTCATCGTACATGTCGCATCCTCCAACATCTTCCAATCCTGCTGGAGTGATGACCTCTTCCTACTAAGGGCATCCGCTACAACATTCGCCTTTCCAGGATGATACTGGAGGTCGAAGTCATAGTCCTTCAAGAACTCAATTCATCTTCTCTGCCTCAGGTTTAATTCCTTTTGGAAGAAAAGATACTTCAGACGCTTGTGGTCAGTGAACACCTCAAACCTGACACCATAAAGATAGTGTCTCCAGATCTTCAGTGCATGTACCACTGCCGCAAGCTCCAAATCATGAGTCGGATAGTTACGCTCATGCTCCTTCAATTGCCGAGAAGCATATGCTACTACCCTTCCTTGCTGCATCAACACACAACCAAGGCCAATCTGAGATGCATCCGTATAAATGGAAAAATCTTCATCACCACTAGGTAATACCAATACTGGAGCAGAAGTAAGCTTAGCCTTCAATAACTGAAAGTTACTCTCACATTCCTCGGACTAAACTTTACTTCTCACCCTTCCTGGTCAGCTTGGTTAAAGGGGCTGCGAGAGATGAAAATCCATCAATAAAATGCCGATAATAACCCGTCGAACCAAGGAAACTCCGAATCTCCGAAGGGGTCATAGGAATCTCCCAATCCATAACAGCTTGGAGCTTCGCTGGATCTACTGCTACACCAGCACCGGAGATAACATGCCCAAGGAAATGAACCTCGCGCAACCAAAAATCGCACTTGCTGAATTTTGCATACAACTTGTTCTCACGGAGAACTTCTAATACTACCCTCAAATGCTGACGATGTGTGGCCTCATCCAGAGAGTAGACCAACACGTCATCAATGAAAATTGCCACAAAACTATCTAAATATTGTAAGGTCTCGGGTCTTAGCAGATCCTTATTGGGTCTTGTAGAGGTTCTGGTGTGGTTGACGACAAGGGACATTGTCGTTGACTTGGGGTTGACGGCCAGGAGCTAGCCGTTAACTTGGTATTGGCGTCCAGCGATGTGGATGTTTGTCGTTGAACTTGACGGCAAGCGGTCCGGATGTCAATCCATTGGCGGTTCAAGTAGGCGGCGAGGTATGTGGACGTCTATTTGTCGCGCCTATAGAAATAGGCCAGCCCGAGAGCAGCAACCTTTCCTTTTCCTTTCCTCTCTTTCCCTCCACTTTCACCTTTGTCTATTTCCACCTCTTCCAATGGTTGATGGGAGCTCGTGGGAAGACCCTGGTACGTGTGGCGGTGTTAGATCGGGCGGGAAACGCGAAGATTTGGTGTGATTCGCGCGGAGACTTCGAGGGGTTCCGGCACGATTGGTGACTGTTTAGGAGTTTTTTGGGTGTTCTAAGGTAGGGATTTAACCCCTTAAACCCTCCTTAACGAATCAGCATGCTTATTTGTGTAGATTAGTATGCTAATCGCATTTTAGGGTTGGGTTATGCCATGCCGGGATTTTGGGTGTTTTGGGCGATCCAAGTGTTGGATCGTGTATTTCCGAAGTTCTGGTAGTGTTAGAAGATGTGAGGAGATGTTTCCCTCCATCAATTTTATGGTTGTTGGGCGGATTTGCCCAGTTGGACTGACCTGGCACTGTTCTGGGTTCAGGGAGCTGAGGATATTAACGTCCACATATGTTGACGTTGAGATCTTCAATGTTGATGTTAACGACAAGATCTATTGCCGTTAACCAAGTGTTGGCAGCCATATGAGTGCCGTTTACATCTTGATTGGCGACATTCGATGTTGCTGTTAATATCTTGTGTCCCAGTAGGCCTTGGTCCTATTTTGTGTTTCAAGGTGTTGACGTGCGATGTTCGCTTGTTAACACATTATGCCAGGCCTAGAGTGTGGCTCTGCCTGTGCATATGTGTGATTAACTATGTCAAGATGTGACACGAGGTGTCCGTCTATTGTACGGTGTTTCAGACGTTGAGAGTGTTACCGTCTGTACTCGTGTTGAGTTACCGTGCTTCTGTTTCTGTTTGTCACCTGGACATAGAGCGATGCTCTGTCTAGATGACCGGCGTGTGGGGGTCCTCTGTCGGTGAGCCAGGACGTTGAGAGAGTCTCTGTCCTGTGCGTACTCCTTGTGGTGGTTTCGAGCCGGTCTCCGTGGAGCCCCTTCTCTACCGCTAGGGTCAGGCGTAGGGGGAAAACCGGTCGTGGACCAGACGCGAGAGAGAGCGTCTGTAGTGTGCACACGTGGCTGGGGTTGAGAGACTCTGTGGTGACGGGACGCCGAGCCACAGACCCTAGCTGAGTCCTACTTACTGTGTGTGTGAGTGTGTGTTACTGAGCCGCGAGGTTTACAGTTTTGTGTTGTGATGCGACGTGTATTTACTTTCTATTTTTACTTTCCGCACTTTAGTACTGTTGCCGGTGGGGGTTACTTTTCCCTACTGGGTCTCTTTTCTTGAGACTCACTCCCCTCCCTTTCAGGTGGGTCGTCGTCGACTCCCATTCCAGGCGAGTCTAGTCACTCCGGTGTTGGTGCACCCTAGCTGCAGTGAGTAGTACTTTTTGTTGTACTTTTGTACTCTGTACTTAGCTCGGACTCTGAGTTGTACATGTTATGTTTCATGTATAGTGAAATTTTACAGCTTTACATGGTGTGTATCTTCTTATATATAGTCTCCTCGGACATTCACTTTTTACCCTTCCGAGCTTGTCTCGTGGGTTAGCGGGTCAGAATTCGGGTTACTGGTTGGTTACTGGTAATGCGGATTCTGGGTCGCTACAGTTTGGTATCAGAGCCTGGTCTAATGAGATATATATAAGGAAATACCCATCATGTTAACTCAGAGTACAAAGAGTACAGTTGCAGCTATTTAGCCCGGAGTTAGTTAGTGTATTTATGTGTGTGTGCATTTTTGCTCTGTGTATAGTACTATGGCACCTAGGCGACGTCCTAGAGAGGGAGTGGCTGAGCAGGCGACTCGTCAGGAGGCTGGAGACGCCCCGCCACCTCAGCAGACGCAGCCTTTGCCACAGGACGCACACAGTGGCATTGTTCTGCCGCCACCTCCTCCTCAGGTAGCACAGTGATTAGACTTGACCCGCTTTCTTGAGGGGATGGCTCAGTTTGTTGCTCAGCACCGTGATGCGCCAGTACCCCAGGGTGGTACTGGGAAGGTGTTAAGGGAGTTCTTACAGTTTTAGCCTCCCCAGTGTTTGGGCCAGCCTGATCCAGACATCGCGCGGGCGTGGTTGGATGCAGTGGAGCGGACTTTCCGTTCCATGGAGTGTGTTCCCGAGGAGCGAGTGTTGTTAGCTAGCTACCAGTTGCAGGCGCAGGCGTTGACTTGGTGGTCCTCTGAGTGGGAGACTACTTTTCAGTCTCACCCACTTAGACAGATTCCGTGGCAGGAGTTTGTCGTTTCTTTTGAGAGAGCCTTCTGTCCTACTTATGTCCGGACGGAGAGATTATACCAGTTTCTAGACTTGCAGCAGAGGGACTCTACTGTAGTGCAGTACAGGGCCAGATTTGTAGAGCTAGGGCGTTATGCTCCGCAGATTATGGCAGATGAGAGTCTGAGGACTCAGCAGTTTGTGAGGAGCCTGAGGCCAGAGCTCAGGCAGGCACTGATAGTTGCGCATGTCACAGACTTGGATACGGCCTATCAGACAGCGGCAGCGTTGGAGGCTGACACTTTGCAGACCCGTGCTCGGAGCGCAGAGGTTCAGACACAGGTAGTTCCTATTCAGCCTCGGAAGTAGCAGAGTAGTGTGTAGGCGACTCCGAAGGCCACGACTTCCTACGCATCCACTTCTGCTGGGACGACGGCGAAGTCAGGATCTCAGAGGAAGTTTCGGCGTGATAGGAGGCAGGCAGAGCAGAGACAGCAGTCTGTTGGGAGTGTTCAGCAGCTGGTAGGGCAGCCTTCGCAGCAGGTACAACGTTCTTTTGCTGGTCAGTGTTACCGGTGTGACCAGATAGGTCACATGGCGCGAGATTGCCCTTTGTTACCTCGTGTGCCGCAGCAGCAGACCCAGTCACAGCCCCGAGTGCAGCAGCAGCAGCAGGCACCTGTGCAGCAGCGTCAGCAGGCCGAAGGTTCTGGTGGGTCAAGAGGTAGAGGTCGTGTTACTCACTTGACCCGTGCAGACGCGGAGGCAGCTCAGCTAGTGGAAGGTACTGTTACAGTTTTTGGTTATACAGCTAGAGTTTTGTTTGATTCTGGTGCCTCTCACTCTTTTGTGTCTGAGGATTTTTTAGACTCCCTTGGAGAGTTGAGTACGGGAGAGTCTATTGAGCTAGCAGTAGAGTTGACGACAGGGGACTTTGTCCTTACGTCCTACTGTCTCGAGGAGGTACCTGTGCAGTTGCAGGATCAGTGGTTGTCAGCTCGCTTGTTTGCTTTGCAGTTGCAGGATTATGATGTGATTTTGGGTATGGACTGGTTAGAGCGGTATGGTGCGGTGATGGATTGCCAGAAGAAGAGGGTGCACTTGCGGATACCTGGGGAAGCGGCGTTCTACTTCCAGGGTATCGTACCTCTTACTTCTCGCTTTTTAGTTTCTGCTTTGAGGGCGGGGAGGTTGCTTGCCTCTGGTTGTCAGGGTTTTCTAGTTTCTGTAATGACCCTTGACCAGGTTACCTCGGGAGTGGGGGACATTCCCGTAGTGTGTGAGTTTCTGGATGTTTTTCCGGAAGAGTTACCTGGTCTACCTCCAGAGAGAGAGATTGAGTTTACTGTTGAGTTGATTCCTAGCACTGTACCATTTGCACAGGCACCGTACCATATGGCACCAGCAGAGTTGAGGAAGTTGAAGAGGCAGCTTGAGGAGCTGTTGGAGAAGGGCTATATTCGTCCTAGCTTTTCTCCTTGGGGATCACCTATTTTGTTTGTCCGGAAAAAGGATGGTAGCCTGAGATTGTGTATTGATTATAGGAAGCTGAACCAAGTGACCATAAAGAATAGGTATCCTTTGCCTAGGATTGACGATCTCTTTGATCAGCTTCAGTCTGCTCATGTCTTTTCGAAGATCGACCTGAGGTCGGGCTACTATCAGTTGCGGATTAGAGACTCTGACATTGAGAGGACTGCTTTTCGGACCAGATATGGACATTTTGAGTTTTTGGTGATGCCGTTTGGGCTCACCAATGCACCAGCGGCCTTCATGGATCTGATGCACCGGGTGTTCCACCAGTTCTTGGACCGGTTTGTCATAGTGTTTGTTGACGACATTCTGGTGTACTCCGCTTCGGAGGAGGAGCACGCCGAGCACCTGAGGATCGTGTTGCAGATCTTGCGAGAGCACCAGTTGTATGCCAAACTTAGTAAGTGTGAGTTTTGGCTACAACAGGTTCACTTTTTGGGGCACGTGATCTCAAGTGAGGGAGTTTCTGTAGATCCAGCGAAGGTCGAGGCAGTTTTGCAGTGGGAGAGGCCCAGGACTGTGTCTGAGATTCGTAGCTTTTTGGGCTTGGCAGGTTACTACCGCAGGTTTGTTCGGGACTTTTCTCAGGTTGCTGCACCCTTGACTCGGCTGACGAGAAAGGGGGTTCCGTTTTTGTGGTCGGAGCAGTGTGAGCAGAGCTTCATAGAGTTGAAGCGACTGCTTACATCAGCACCAGTCCTTGTGTTACCTTCAGGTGAGGAGGGTTTTTAGGTTTGCACAGACACTTCAGGTGTTGGTCTGGGTGCAGTTTTGATGCAGCAAGGCTGGGTGGTGGCTTATGCGTCTCGCCAGCTTAAGCCCCACGAGGAGAGTTACCCGACCCATGACCTAGAGCTTGCAGCTGTGGTGTTTGCTTTGAGGATTTGGCATCTTTACCTGTACAGAGTGAGTTTTGTAGTCCGTACCGACCACCAGAGCTTGAGGTATGTGTTTTCTCAGAGGGATCTGAATATGAGGCAGCGTCGATGGATGAAATATCTGAAAGACTATGATTTTAGCATTGAGTACAAGCCTGGAAAAGCGAATGTAGTTGCAGATGCTTTGAGTAGGAAAGCACAGATGAGTCATCTGATGCTAAGGGAGTGGCAGTTGTGGCAGTCTGCAGCAGAAGGGTCTTTTAGAGTTTCGTCCAGTCGTCGACTGTGTGTGTTGGGCAGTTTGTTGGTGGCTCCCGCCGTTGTGAGACAGGTTGTTGAGTCTCAGCAGGCAGATCCCGAGTTGCATAGTGTGTTACTTCTCCCAGAGGTTGAGCTTCGCGAGGACGGGACTGTCAGGTTCCAAGATAGACTCTATGTTCCTGTTGAGGAGTCTGTCAGGAGAATTGTGTTACAGGAGGCACATGGTTCCAGGTACTCGATTCATCCAGGGTCGACCAAGATGTATCACAGGTTGAAACGTCAGTTTTGGTGGCCTGGGATGAAGAGAGACTTAGCGGCTTTTGTTGCTAGGTGTTTGGTCTGCCAGCAGGTGAAGGCCGAACATCAGCATCCAGGAGGATTTGTGCAGCTGTTAGAGATTCTGATGTGGAAGTGGGACCATGTGACGACTAACTTTGTTTGTGGTCTGCCGAGGACAGCTGGAGGTTTTGACAGCATTTGGGTTCTTGTGGACAGATTGACGAAGACTGCTAGATTCTTGCCTGTTAGGACTAGTTGGGGTGTGAGTAGGTTGGCTGCGTTGTACGTAGAGCGGATTGTTCCTTTGCACGGAGTGCCGATCTCTATTGTGTCTGATAGAGATCCTCGCTTCACTTCTGGATTCTGGCGCAGTTTCCAGAGGGCTTTGGAACAGAGTTGGCTTTTAGTTCCGCCTACCACCCTCAGTCAGATGGTCAGTCAGAGCGGACTATCCAGACTTTAGAGGACATGCTTAGAGCTTGTTGTCTGGAGTGGCAGGGATCGTGGACACCTCACTTGCCGTTGGTCGAGTTCGCATATAATAATAGCTATCACTCCAGTATCGGTATGGCACCATATGAGGCTTTGTACGGACGACCGTGTCGCACTCCTCTAGACTGGTTCGAGGTTGGCGAACGGGTTGTCACGGGGCCAGAGTTAGTTTAGCAGGCAGTTGAGGTAGTTCAGCTTGTGAGGTAGAGGCTTCAGTTAGCTCAGAGTCGGCAGAAGAGTTATGCAGATCAGCGCAGACGACCGCTCGAGTTTCAGGTAGGGGACCAGGTGTTTGTCCGTGTGTCTCCTATGAAGGGAGTGGTGAGGTTCGGTAGGCGTGGAAAGTTGAGTCCCCGCTTTATTGGACCTTTCACCATTACTGAGCGTGTCGGAGGTTTGGCGTATAGACTTGAGCTTCCGTCAGAATTGGCAGCAGTCCACGATGTGTTTCACGTGTCGATGCTTCGGAGGTACCTTTCTGACGAGTCTCACGTTCTCCCGAGTACAGAGTGGTCTGAGGTGACTCCAGTGTTAATAGTACCAGAGTTTCCGTTGCATATTGAGGATCGTCGAGTTCAGAGGTTGAGGAACAAGGCAATCCCCTTAGTTCGTGTTGCGTGGCAGCGACATTCAGGTGGTGAGTCGACATGGGAGCGAGAGGACGAAATGCGCGAGCAGTTTCCGTACCTCTTTGGTGAGTCTTCTTTCTTTATGTTGTTTGAATTTCGGGGGCAAAATTCCTTAAGGGGGGAGGGCTGTAAGGTCTCGGGTCTTAGCGGATCTTTATTGGGTCCTGTAGAGGTTCTGGTGTGGTTGACGACAAGGGACATTGTCGTTGACTTGGGGTTGACGGCCAGGAGCTAGCCGCTAACTTGGTATTGGCATCCAGCGATGTGGACGTTTGTCGTTGAACTTGACGGCAAGCGGTCCGGACGTCAATCCATTGGCGGTTCAAGTAGGCAGCGAGGTATGTGGACGTCTATTTGTCGCGCCTGTAGAAATAGGCTAGCCCGAGAGCAGCAACCTTTACTTTTCCTTTCCTCTCTTTCCCTCCACTTTCACCTTTGTTTGTTTCTACCTCTTCCAATGATTGATGGGAGCTCGTGGGAAGACCCTGGTACGTGTGGCGGTGTTAGATCGGGCGGGAAATGCAAAGATTTGGTGTGATTCACGCGGAGACTTCGAGGGGTTCCGGCATGATTGGTGACTGTTTAGGAGTTTTTGGGGCATTCTAAGGTAGGGACTTAACCCCTTAAACCCTCCTTAATGAATCAGCATGCTTATTTGTGTAGATTAGTATGCTAATCGCATTTTAGGGTTGGGTTATGCCATGCAGGGATTTTGGGTGTTTTGGGCGATCCAAGTGTTGGATCGTGGATTTCCGAAGTTCTGGTAGTGTTAGAAGATGTGAGGAGATGTTTCCCTCCATCAATTTTATGGCTGTTAGGCGGATTTGCCCAGTTGGACTGACCTGGCACTATTCTGGGTTCAGGGAGCTGAGGATATTAACGTCCACATATGTTGATGTTGAGATCTTCAATGTTGATGTTAACGACAAGATCTATTACCGTTAACCAAGTGTTGGCGGCAATATGAGTGCTGTTTACATCTTGATTGGCGACATTCGATGTTGCCGTTAATATCTTGTGTCCCAACAGGCCTTGGTCCTGTTTTGTGTTTCAAGGTGTTGACGTGCGATGTCCGCCTGTTAACACATTATGTCAGGCCTAGAGTGTGGCTCTGCCTGTGCATATGCATGATTAACTATGTCAAGATGTGACACGAGGTGTTCGTCTATTGTACGATGTTTCAGACGTTGAGAGTGTTACCGTCTGTACTCGCGTTGAGTTACCGTGCTTCTGTTTCTGTTTGTCACCTAGACATAGAGCGACGCTCTGTCTAGATGACTCGCGTGTGGGGGTCCTCCGTCGGTGAGCCAGGATGTTGAGAGCGTCTCTGTCTTGTGCGTACTCCTTGTGGTGGTTTCGAGCCGGTCTCCGTGGAACCCCTTCTCTACCGCTAGGGTCAGGCGTAGGGGGAAAACTGGTCGTGGACCAGACGCGAGAGAGAGGGTCTGTAGTGTGCACACGTGGCTGGGGTTGAGAGACTCTATGGTGACGGGACGCCGAGCCACAGACCCTAGCTGAGTCCTACTTACTATGTGTGTGAGTGTGTGTTACTGAGCCGCAAGGTTTACAGTTTTGTGTTGTGATGCGACGTGTATTTACTTTCTGTTTTTACTTTCCGCACTTTAGTACTGTTGCCGGTGGGGGTTACTTTTCCCTACTGGGTCTCTTTTCTTGAGACTCACTCCCCTCCCTTTCAGGTGGGTCGTCGTCAACTCCCGTTCCAGGCGAGTCTAGTCACTCCGGTGTTGGTGCGCCCTAGCTGCAGTGAGTAGTACTTTTTGTTGTACTTTTGTACTCTGTACTTAGCTCGGACTCTGAGTTGTACATGTTATGTTTCATGTATAGTGAAATTTTACAGCTTTACATGGTGTGTATCTTCTTATATATAGTCTCCTCGAACATTCACTTTTTACCCTTCCGAGCTTGTCACGTGGGTTAGCGGGTCAGAATTCAGGTTACTGGTTGGTTACTGGTAATGCGGATTCTGGGTCACTACAAATATGGTCTAAACACCCTATTCATGAGATCCATGAACGCTATCGGGGCGTTGGTCAGACCAAAAGGAAGGATCAAAAACTCATAATGTCCATAACGGGTTCTAAAGGCCATCTTGGACACATCCTCACTCCTAATCCTTAACTGATGATAGCTAGAACACAAATCAATCTTGAAAAAGACTGATGCATTCTGTAGCTGGCCAAACAAATCATCAATCCGAGGTAAGGGATACCTCTTCTTCACCGTCACTTGGTTTAGCTTCCTATAATCTATGCATAACCTAAGTGACCCATCCTTCTTCTTTACAAACAATACAGGTGCGCCCCAAGGAGAAACGCTACGGCGTATGAATCCCTTATTTAGCAAATCCTGCAACTGCTTCCTTAGCTTAGCTAATTCCACAGGTGCCATCCGATAAGGGGCCTTCGAGATAGGAGAGGTGCCAGGAAGAAACTCTAGTGTGAACTCTATCTCTCTAGCCGGTGGCAATCCAGATAAATCATCAAGAAAGACATCTGGAAAATCCTGCACTACATCTATCTTTGCAAGAGTAGATGACTCATCAGCCTTGGGTACTAATACCACGCTGGCAAGAAAAGCGTCACAACCCTTGTTAACCATACGCATCGCCTTCATGGCAGAGATGACAAACTTTCCCGCTAAATTCCTTGGCAAAGGATGAGAAAACTCGTCCTCACCAGGAATGCGGAAAACAATCTTCTTCCCACGACAATCCACTAACGCATAGTGCTCCTCTAGCCAATCCAAACCAAGAATAGCATCATAGTCCTTCATCTTAAGCAAGAAGAAGCACCCTTCTAGGACACTATCCTCAATGCACACCGGTAAAGATAGAATACACTTCCTAGTCGATACCGTGCCCGCAGGTGTGTGTACAGACAAAGGGACTTCTAACTCCTCAGACTCTAATCCCGACTCTAATGCTAATTTCCTAGCAAAATGCTCGAAAATGAACAAGTGAGTGGCACCCGTATCAAATAGAACTCGAGCGTGCACACCCATTAAAAGAACCGTACCTTCGGTGACATGCTCCACCTGCTCGGCATCCTCACGAGCTAACGCAAACACTCGAGCTGGGGCTCGAGGTCTCCCTGGTCGTCCTGTCGCTGGCGCTGCTGCTGCTGCTGGGGCTGGTCCACGCTGGACTCCCTGCTGAAGTCTCGGACAATCCTTGATCTTGTGCTCACTGCTTCCGCACTTCAGGCACTTCCCTTCCATCTTCCAACATTCCTTACCACCATGTGCCCTCCCGCAATGAGGACACTCCTTCTGGCCACTAGGGGAACGCTAAGAAGGTACCTGACTGCTTCCCGATGCCACGGGATGTTGCGGTGACCGAAAAGCCGCCTTCTTCCTCTCTTGCCTCTGGAAAGGAGCTGCAGGCCTCTTCTGAGAAGCCTTCTTCTCCTCCAAATACTGCTCCATCTCTCCCTCCTTCTGACACGCTGCGCTGAGCACCTCGTCGAGGGTACGATGGTCGAAAGCTACCAACCTCATCCTCAGTGATGGCCTCAGTCCCATCACGAACTTCTTCGCCTTCCTGCGCTCATTAGCTACAATATGAGGGGCATACTTAGACAGCTTGGCAAACCTGGCCTCGTACTCTAGTACGGTCATGGAGCCCTGAGTCAAAGAGAGGAACTCCTGCTCCATCTTGTCCTGGATGTGCTCTGGAACAAACTTGGCTCGGA
Source organism: Colocasia esculenta (assembly GCA_014218235.1). Lineage (NCBI taxonomy): Eukaryota > Viridiplantae > Streptophyta > Magnoliopsida > Alismatales > Araceae > Colocasia > Colocasia esculenta. The sequence goes on from CM024753.1 coordinate 96,582,263, forward strand.
ATAGCCTCACGAACTCATCCCAACCAACCTCCACAGCACCATCCTCGAACCGAGTACGTAACAACGAGGACCACCACACGTCGGCTCGCTCCTTCCAAAACCATCCATAAGGACTAACCAACATAATCTATACTTAAAGAAATAACCACCGAATTAAATTACACATACCTGTAGCATATAGGTGGCTAAAGTGACCTTGTCATCCTCAGCGCACCTAATAGCTCGGAAGATCTTCTCGATCTCCCTCATCCAGCTCTCAGCTAACAATGGGTCGCTCTCCCCCTTGAAAGAGGGTGGCAACATCCTCTTGAACCTTTCCATGATGGAGGGTCCACCATGGTCCTAAGCCAGGGGAACTGGCGCCTGAGCCTGCTACAACCAACATCATAAGCAACACATACAACATAACAAACATGCATTTAATAAAATAGACTACTTTATCTTATTATTCTAACCTGAGCCTCCAGCTGAGCCTGGAGTGCAGCCTGAGTATGGGCCTGCGTCTGCATGGCCTGCACTAGACCCTGCATGAACACTCCATAGTCCACTGGCGGTGGAGGAGGAAGCACAGGACCCTGGGGTGCTGGGGCCTGCTGCTCACACTGGTCCTCACGCCTAGGCTCATCTCTCCTATGCTCGCCATCACGAGCAGGTACACCACCACGTCTACCGCGTGAAGCCATATATTGCAAAATAATTTAATCACAATTAAGGACTAATCTATTAGATTCCTAACTATGTGGACAATCTATAGAGACTTAGCATATAATAAAGATGATGGTATATGCATATTTATGTACAATCTCAACCATAGTGCTCTGATACCAATCTCTGTAACGACCCTCTTTATATCGATATGGTTATACCAACCCACGTCGATATAGAAAGCACTGCCACAGTGGAACATTTACCCAACACATACAATAAGTTGAGATGTACACAAATATAAACACATACAGCGGAAATAAAGAACTAAATAAAAGATCTTATTCCATCATCCACTTTTATCCACAGTCTATATAGTACAAGAAGGAACTAAACATTTCACAACTGAAAATTTAAAGTAAATTACATTGTCCACAACTAAATTACATCAAGTTCTCTATTACATACTATGAAAGAAAAGTACAAAATGCTGAAATCTCCACAAAGGTGCTACTCCTCGCGCTCGGAGTCACTCCTGACTGTCTCCTCCAAAGAAGTAGAGATATCTGCACTTGTACGCCGAAGCAAGAGTGAGTCCAAAGACTCAGCAAGCAAATCCACACACATAATACATACACACATCATATAGACAATTTACCTTTAAGTCAAGTCACGATTTCATGTAACATGGATTTAACAATCTTTTTAAAAATCTAAACATGTTATTCTACTACCTTTGATATAGGCCACATGCTTTATATTTACATTTAGAATTAAATTACCTAACACATGCTTTCTACACATACTTTATCATTCTAATTTCAAGCACTTTTCATCATTTTCATGTCATGATACAATAACCATATAAGCATGGAATTTACACATAGTGAAAGAGATAATCCTACCATGGATTCTAGGTACAACTTCACATTCATAACGCATTTATAAACATAAATAGCTTGCTGTTTTTACATGGGTATAACACATTTAATAGTCCGATTCACAATTTCACATATTATCATATTAATTCATAGTTCCACAAAATCTTTTGCACATTTTTACACATGCCCATTTCACATATAAACAAAATCACATTATCTCATTTTATGCCATGACACATAGTCTAAACCACCTCCAGAAGGACACACACTTGTCACATCACACACATATATCTTATCACCTAGGCAATCAAGTGATAGATCTTAGTTACTGCGCAGAACCGGGAGAAACACTCTCCACCCTGACCAGCGGCACTTGTCCACCTCTAGGATTTTATCCCAATGCCCATGGGACATCACACACATATGAACCTTCCCGTAGGGACTTTACTACGGTACAGTTCCACAGCCCTCTAAGGTAGTAGTGTCACCCATTGGCACCTTTACATAATTTCCATTTTTAAACACACACGATTTCACACTATTTAACACATAATTCCGTATTCACAATTATACACATGGTTTCGGTTCCCTATCATGATACTACTGTTAACAATATTTAATCAACCATAGATTAACATTAATCATGCTGAAGCTATTTAGTTAATCTATAATTACAATGAACATGCTTTAATTAGTCATTTCTTCATGAAATGAACAAATTATTACTTACTATTGTCCAATCCACATGAAATTTTTATCATAGATTGTTTAAGTTTGGACATCATGCTCACAGAATTTCACATTTTTTTGAGCTATACACGATTTATAGAATTTAAAACTGTGACGGCCCTCATTATACCAGTACGGTTATACCAACCCACGTCGGTATAGCGAGAGTCCTCACAGTGGGACATTTACCCAAACGATACAAACAGCTGAGATACACGCGAATATACAACAGAGTAGCGGAAGTAAAAGGCAATTGTCTTCATTCATTCATCATCCACATTAAACATACATGAAATTCGCAATTAACATTAAGAGCCAAGAGTTCACATAATTTAAATTGCTGAAATTTAAATACATAATGTCCACACTTATACATTCTTTTCATGATAACTCTAGTACAATGTTCAAATTACATACTATGAAATACACAAGTCACAAAGAACTCCAAAGACTAATCTCCGCGCTCGGAGTCTGTGACGGACCGGGGTACTTATGCCCAATAAGGCTCCATATCCAGATCCGCCCCCCGCGAACGGACCGAAGTCTCGCAAGGGATATCTCACACACGTGTCCAGTAAGAGTATAAAAGACAAACCACAAGAATATAAGACACAAGAAAGTACATGTGCTCATATCTGTTCACAAATTTGTACAACTATCCCATTACATTAATACATGTCCAATTAAAAGTACAACTACATGGGGCATACCCCGAGGGAGCACAAGCTCACACAACACTAACGACTAAATAACTGCTGGTGGTACAAGTGTGACACAACGCCGCTGCAAGCCAAACACACGGCAAGCCCTGAAAAGAACTGTAGGGGAGTGAGCCTCAATAAGTCACTGGCTCAGTAGGGGCTACCCAAAACAACACCGTAACTACAATCACCTCAACCCCAACGGGTCTCACTGGCAACATCAATAGCCAAACCATTTCATGCTCACATCATGAAAATAAATAACCATTAAACATACTCATGATGATAATATAATGTTCTCAAAAGAAAAGTAGGACTACAGGACTAACATAAAATCATTAGTCAGCCCAACTACTAAAGTGCCTAAACCACAGTCTCACTGGCACATTGCTACAACAACTAGTTGCCTAAGCTATAAGCCACACAGGCAGGTCACTGCCTAAGCTGCAAGCTTCGCAGGCAAACCTCAAGCACTTGAATAACAGGACTGCTAACAAAGAGCTAGTCCTTTATACTCCAAACCACACTACATCGGATACTAAATACAAGGTAACAGAACTGGCTACCACGAAGCCAATCCATAACACACTAAAACTATAATTAGAATCATACCTAAGAAGAGTAAAACTCAACAAGTGGAAGGTCTCACACGGCCTCCACGGAGCATATCTCTACTAGACACAACATTACAAGTGAAACCTTAATCGACGAGTCACACAAACCACAACTCAGTCACAGCTGTGCCAACACCAGGCACACCTCGAACTGGTCAAACCTCGACCACGAGTCATAAACCACAAACTCACGACAAGTAGCAAAGCCCGAGTCGGAAGGGAACGACGCCACCACACGGGAACGGACTGCTGGCTGATCAGGCCAATATCCAACCCAGACAACACAACACAAGAACAACCTCTCAGCCTCGCAGTCACGGACGAAAGGTCCAACTGCCGCTCCACAAGGAAGAAGTCAAACAACTGTGGAGACCAACCAACACCACACCTGCAGACACACAACTGCAGGCCCATGCCTGGCACCTCTAGGGTCTCTGGCCGGAGCACCCTAAAGTGAGGCACTGGAAAACAGGACTAGCTGGGGACCAGTGTCGACTACTGGTGTCCGTACCCCCAACTACGAGCGCGCTACAAGCGACATAAGAACAAACTCTGGGAAGTCGCTGTCCCACTGCCGTCTTTCCCTCAGCCAGACGTACAACTCAAACTCAGGAGTGAGGGTGTCCAGGAAGACGACACTGACCTCGACGGTACAACACCAGTACCGGGACAAAACCCCGAGCACACAAACACACATGCATGGCTCACAAAGAACCTGGGGTACCCGACTAGAGAGGCATTCCGGAATAGGCGCCGGACCACCACACTCGGCTAGCTCAAACCACGGTACTTACACATATAACATTTACTTATAATTTACGATATACAAGTGTTAGGATTAGCTTAACATCGGTCACCATATGACCCCAAAGCTATCCCACACCAACACATACCTAAACCACAAACTTGCCTATCATTGGTCATCTCATGACCATCGTGGCAACACACACCACTTAATACATAAATCCATATAATATTATTGGAAAGACAACAACAAACCAGGGCTAGGTCGGTATGGACCTTCACTACCCAAACCCCACAAAGTCATGGCTAGGCTCACACAGGAACCTCACTGCCCAGTTACTACGATAAATCATAAGAATTACATTACAACAAAGTGTGTAGTAAACACACACTCAAACCACGTAGACAATACGTGTATATTACACCCTGGATGGTGTACCATACGTCTTCCACGTAAACCACATGTCCAACACATGGACAACGCATTCCAAGAGTGCCACGGGTGCCAACACACCACACATACTACATAAAGTAGTTACGTACATCACACATTATTCACGTAAAACATGCCCATTACATGAGCAATATGCTTCAAGAGCATAACAAGTGCACTGGCTCACACCGGTCATCGCCATGCACACACACAAACACACAATACTTATAACCAGAAAAGCTACGTAAACCATACTGCATGAATACATGCACAAGTTGGCGGCAACATCGACCGCCGCTTATAAGAAATAGACGGCAAGCGATCTAGCCATTTATATCCTGGCTGATGAGCTTGGCGACAAGCGATCTTGACGCCAAGTTCTCGGCCTTAAACCCTGTAGAAACCCTAATTCAGCTCTACAGGTTTTCCAACCGTTAAAACTACAAGAAAATGTACTGGAACGGTTCTTTCAACATGCATGAACCCAAAACAACCCAAAACAGCATGCTACGTACATTAAATTACTCAAACCACCCATTATCTCTTCATGGTGCAACTTAATCCGAAAATGCATTATCATGCTAGTTCAAGTAGTTAAGTCGTGTTTTAATGTTTCTAACAAGCTAACAGGGCTCGACCCCTACCTCAGAAACGCAATTAAACTCCCAGAGAACCTTGAATCACGCCGAAACCCGAGAAACGCCCCACGAACACCGCGCTCCAATCCGCCATTCCCCGCCCGATCTGCAGCTACCACGCGCACCACAGCCTTCCCACGAGCTCCCGCTGACCGTCAGAACTCGCGAAGAATCTCAAGGGTGAAGGTGGGGGAAGAGGGAGGGAGAGAGAGGGGAAAGAACAGGGCTCGGGTCTGCCATAAAAACACAGGTGCATCAGGTTAACGTCAACACATATGCCGCTAACCAAACCGCCACCCCACAGACGTCCACATCGCTCGACACCAAGTTCAAGCAATGGACGTCTACATCGATGGACGCTAAAACCATGTTAACGGCACACCATGGCCGCCAACACAAAGTCGACGTCACCCACCTGGACGCCAACGCACTGTTGATGTCCAGTGTACTAAACACCAACACAGACCCATAACCAAACCCTGTAAGGATCTAATAAGAAACACACAACACTAATGGGCCTCACATTGGCCACCAAACCCGCTAAACCTAGATCCACGGGGATCCGGAAAACGCGCGACGTTACATTATTATCACCTAAAAACAAATGTCGTCCTCGACATATAAAACAAATCATAATAAACCAAATTATCACCTAAAAACAAATAAAGCCGGACACAGAACAATTAGGATACTCTTTCTCTGCTTCAGTCTTTCAATTCATCTCACAATTACTCTGTTCTGTCGATTCCATTGCATTTCTTTAGCTTTCAATCGTAGGCGATCCTACCTTGCCAATAGTGCTTTATCTCCTTGGACTGAACCTACTTCCACAATTTCCCAGCTGTGTTTGCAACATTTCTTTCAAGACCGCTTTATCTTTCTCAAATATCTTACACTGTAATATTCTTTCATGCCATAATCTTTCCAAATTATTAAACTTTCCGGTGCCATTTCCTTTTTCTATTTATCACTGCTTGCTGTTATCCTGCCTCATCTACATTCACATTCACAACTGACACCTCTTCAAAGAAAATCAATCATCATCTTCGAATTTCCTGCTTTTTCATATTATTCTGCTCATACCGCTTAAAGCCAATTTCTGATTTAAAAAAACCATAATAAACTCTGTTCCTTTATTTGGCTGTGCAAAACTTTACACTTTCTCCTTATTCAAGTAAACTTGAACAATCTATGAATATTAAATTTTTCTTTGCTTCTGCTTCCGCTGCTCTACTCTGATCACACTGAACACTTTTGCAAAATATTTCACAATTTCTGCTTACATTATTACTTTCTATTGCTTTCTTCTAGCTTCAACTGCATTCATTTCTAACTTTAACTGCTTCTCAAATCATCTTATTCAATTAATTCATGCTGAAGAAATTACTGCAATTTCTGTTCTGCCAAACCGCTATTGATATATTATGCCCTTCATATATCTTTCTTGCTTTACTGACATTCTCTAGCTAATCTCATAATTTTGTTGCATAAACTTTCCAAATACTCTTTAATTAATCTGTTTCTGCTCCTGCATGAAACTCTGAAATATCTTAATAACAATTCCTTTCTGCTCAATTAAATCATTTCTTTGCACCAATATGCAAACTTTAACTGATATTTCTTGACTCTTTTGACCTTATTCACTTCATCATTTGCTAAATTCTTCCTTTCTCTAATCCATATCTTTTCTTTATCTAAACTGCCAATCATCAACTAAATATTCCTCTTGTGCAATTTTCACAAATTCTTATTGCACATTAATCCTTCTTTTCTCTCTTTCTTTATTCAACTGATCATTTCTATACTTATTTATACAAATCTTCATATCATACTTCCTGCTATCATCATTATTCATAACAACACTTTTCTCAGATTTCTGATCTCGGGCATATTTAATTTATCTGTCATAAATCACTGCTCTTTTATGTACTGATACCTCTTTTAAAGCTGATCTGTTTTTCTTGATTATATCAAACTCTTCATAACACTAATCACATTCTCATCCACACTGCTTCTTAATATCCTCTGACTCAAGTCTTTAATGCCACAATACATTTGCTGAGATTCTCAACTGCAACTTATCACACACACTGACCTGATCCTTATCACCTTGTTACCATGCACCTGTCTCTACCAACTTTCTATCTCATTATAACTTATTTACTGAATTCCATATCCAAACTTGTTAATCTTTTCAATTCCTTTAACTGCAAATCTTTAACAACCAAACTGATCTATCACAGAAATACTCTATGCTTGTTTTTACTAACTCTGCACTTTATTAACATATAACAGGTATATCCTTCTCAAGGTATTACTTTACCTTTCTCCTCTAATCTCTGCAACTGAAAACTTTTAAGTACTATACTTTAACTGCTTTAACTGCACTAGTGCCAGGATGCTACCACACAACTTATGCTACTATCCACATTGTGGCACAACAACTGCTCACAACTGCCAATCTAATAAACAGGAACACACGGTTTACGTGCCAAAAGCTCACGTAAAAACTACTTTATATCACACAAAACCGCAAACTTACTACCAGCAGTGAACATTAATCCATGCATTGGGACATTGTACTTTCAATGTCTTTTCATATTCTAACTGGACATTGCTCTGATACCAACTGTGACGGACCGGGGTACTTATGCCTAATAAGGCTCAATATCCAGATCTGCCTCCCGCGAACGGACCGAAGTCTCGCAAGGGATATCTCACACACGTGTCCAGTAAGAGTATAAAAGACAAACCACAAGAATATAAGACACAAGAAAGTACATGTGCTCATATCTGTTCACAAATTTGTACAACTGTCCCATTACATTAATACATGTCCAATTAAAAGTACAACTACCTGGGGCATACCCCGAGGGAGCACAAGCTCACACAACAGTAACTACTAAACAACTGTTGGTGGTACAAGTCTGACACAACTTCGCTGCAAGCCAAACACACGGCAAGCCCTGAAAAGAACTGTAGGGGAGTGAGCCTCAACAAGTCACTGGCTCAGTAGGGGCTACCCAAAATAACACCGTAACTACAATCACCTCAACCCCAACGGGTCTCACTGGCAACATCAATAGCCAAACCATTTCATGCTCACATCATGAAAATAAATAACCATTAAACATACTCATGATGATAATATAATGTTCTCAAAAGAAAAGTAGGACTACAGGACTAACATAAAATCATTAGTCAGCCCAACTACTAAAGTGCCTAAACCACAGTCTCACTGGCACATTGCTACAACAACTAGTTGCCTAAGCTATAAGCCACACAGGCAGGTCACTGCCTAAGATGCAAGCTTCGCAGGCAAACCTCAAGCACTTGAATAACAGGACTGCTAACAAAGAGCTGGTCCTTTATACTCCAAACCACACTACATCGAATACTACATACAAGGTAACAGAACTGGCTACCTCGAAGCCAATCCATAACACACTAAAACTATAATTAGAATCATACCTAAGAAGAGTAAAACTCAACAAGTGGAAGGTCTCACACGGCCTCCACGGAGCATAGCTCTACTAAACCACAATTTGCCTAAGCCACAAGCCTCATCGGCAAAATACCCACAAAGGTAACATAATTAATAATCACAAACTAATCCACAATAAAATATAAACCAAGATCTACTTAAAACAGTTAGGATACAACAAGTGGCAAGTCAAACCACGAGACTTGCACAACACACGAGAACCTAAAAAGGTTGGTACACAATGTACCACCACGAAACTACAAAGTAACCCACGAAGGAAATAGGTACCTGCTACTCTGAGATACCACAACACAAACACTCGAACAAGGGTATAAGTAGGTGATAAACACCACACTGAACCACGATTATATTGTGCCCTCACTTAGACACAACATTACAAGTGAAACCTTAATCGACGAGTCACACAAACCACAACTCAGTCACAGCTGTGCCAACACCAGGGCACACCTCGAACTGGTCAAACCTCGACCACGAGTCACAAACCACAAACTCACGACAAGTAGCAAAGCACGAGTCGGAAGGGAACGGCGCCACCACACGGGAACGACTACTGGCTGATCAGGCCAATATCCAACCCGGACAACACAACACAAGAACAACCTCTCAGCCTCGCGTCACGGATGAAAGGTCCAACTGCCGCTCCACAAGGAAGAAGTCAAACAACTGTGGAGACCAACCAACACCACACCTGCAGACACACAACTGCAGGCCCATGCCTGGCACCTCTAGGGTCTCTTGCCGGAGCACCCTAAAGTGAGGCACTGGAAAACAGGACTAGCTGGGGACCAGTGTCGACTACTGGTGTCCGAACCCCCAACTACAAGCGCACTATAAGCGACACAAGAACAAACTCTGGGAAGTCGCTGTCCCACTGCCGTCTTTCCCTCAGCCGGACGTACAACTCAAACTCAGGAGTGAGGGTGTCCAAGAAGACGACACTGACCTCGACGGTACAACACCAGTACCGGGACAAAACCCCGAGCACACAAACACACGTGCCTGGCTCACAAAGAACTTGGGGTACCCGACTAGAGAGGCATTCCGGAATAGGCGCCGGACCACCACACTCGGCTAGCTCAAACCACGGTACTTACACATATAACATTTACTTATAATTTACGATATACAAGTGTTAGGATTAGCTTAACATCGGTCACCATATGACCCCAAAGCTATCCCACACCAACACATACCTAAACCACAAACTTGCCTATCATTGGTCATCTCATGACCATCGTGGCAACACACACCACTTAATACATAAATCCATATAATATTATTGGAAAGACAACAACAAACCAGGGCTAGGTCGGTATGGACCTTCACTACCCAAACCCCACAAAGTCATGGCTAGGCTCACACAGGAACCTCACTGCCCAGTTACTACGATAAATCATAAGAATTACATTACAACAAAGTGTGTAGTAAACACACACTCAAACCACGTAGACAATACGTGTATATTACACCCTGGATGGTGTACCATACGTCTTCCACGTAAACCACATGTCCAACACATGGACAACGCATTCCAAGAGTGCCACGGGTGCCAAAGCACCACACATACTACGTAAAGCAATTACGTACATCACACATTATTCACGTAAAACATGCCCATTACATGAGCAATATGCTTCAAGAGCATAACAAGTGCACTGGCTCACACCGGTCATCGCCATGCACACACACAAACACACAATACTCATAACCAGAAAAGCTACGTAAACCATACTGCATGAATACATGCACAAGTTGGCGGCAACATCGACTGCCGCTAATAAGTAATAGATGGCAAGCGATCTAGTCGTTTATATCCCGGCTGATGAGCTTGGCGACAAGTGATCTTGACGCCAAGTTCTCCGGCCTTAAACCCTGCAGAAACCCTAACTCAGCTCTACAGGTTTTCCAACCGTTAAAACTACAAGAAAATGTACTGGAACGGTTCTTTAAACATGCATGAACCCAAAACAACCCAAACAGCATGCTACGTACATTAAATTACTCAAACCACCCATTATCCCTTCATGGTGCAACTTAATCCGAAAATGCATTATCATGCTAGTTCAAGTAGTTAAGTCGTGTTTTAATGTTTCTAACAAGCTAACAGGGCTCGACCCCTACCTCAGAAACGCAATTAAACTCCCGGAGAACCTTGAATCACGCCGAAACCCGAGAAACGCCCCACGAACACCGCGCTCCAATCTGCCATTCCCCGCCCGATCTGCAGCTACCACGCGCACCACAGCCTTCCCACGAGCTCCCGCCGACCGTCAGAACTTGCGAAGAAGCTCAAGGGTGAAGGTGGGGGAAGAGGGAGGGAGAGAGAGGGGAAAGAATAGGGCTTGGGTCTGCCATAAAAACACAGGTGCGTCAGGTTAACGTCAACACATATGCCGCTAACCAAACCGCCACCCCACAGACGTCCACATCGCTCGACGCCAAGTTCAAGCAATGGACGTTTACATTGATGGACGCTAAAACCATGTTAACGGCACACCATGGCCGCCAACACAAAGTCAACGTCACCTACCTGGACGCCAACACACTGTTGATGTCCAGCGTACTGAACACCAACACAGACCCATAACCAAACCCGGTAAGGATCTAATAAGAAACACACAACACTAATGGGCCTCACATTGGCCACCAAACCCGCTAAACCTGGATCCACGGGGATCCGAAAAACGCGCGACGTTACAGAGTCCGTCTCCACCGTCTCCTCCAACGGTGCCACGTCACCAACTACACTTGTACGCCGAAGCAAGGAGTGAGTCTAAAGACTTAGCAAGCAACACTACTCATAACATACACGTATAGGTCATAGCGGTTTCTGCATGCACTTTCAAAATTTTCAACACATGGCATGCTAGTCATTTGAAAGTTTCAACCTATCATGAAAGTTTTACAAATTCATACATGGATCATGCTTTCAGATTTCTAAGAATAAAACTTACCTATCACATGCTCTCTATTCAATTTACTCGTGAAATTTTACCTTTAAAGAACCAAGACATGAGAGCTACCAACATGAACATTTTGCATATATGAAAGGAAAACACGACTAGCATGCATCTTACATGTTTTTAAACACATACATAGACATTTTCACATGCTTTAAGTTGCTGGTTTCACATGGTTTAATGGCTGTAAACCTATACATGAGGGCTACCATGTTGCTTAAAACATATCATGTGAACAACCAATCATGTTATTTTATACCCGTGCTCATCAATTATCCTAACATGGATTCTAGGCATTTTTGCACATATAAACATGATGATAACAACATAAAATTTCTGATTTCACATGGTTTCAGATTTGTCTCACATGGATTTCAATATCATATCCTCACATTTAGAATTTCACTTTTTTTTTTACACAAGTTTCCTCTTTCACATGGTTGCACTTTGCACATACACATTCACATTGTTCACTTAGACATTTACACATGAACACATACACATTACACATTACACATTTTAGGTGCCGTGACACATAGTCCAAACCACCAAAGAAGGACATATACACATCACATTACACATAGACGCCATCTAGGCATTCCAATGGCGACTCTTGGACTGCGCAGACCGGGAGAACAAGTCTCCACCCTAACCAGTGGTACTTGTCCACCTCCAGGATTTCCCCCTAATGCCCTTAGGGTCACTTACACATTGAACTTTCTCAGGGGGACTTTTCCCTGATACAGTTCCACTGCCCTCTACGGAAGCAGTGTCACATTGGCACAGTTACATATTTACACATTTTACCGATTTACACATGGTTTTACACATATCACTTTTCATCTCATTCACTTTCTCACTCACATGCATATGTCTGTTTTTCCTAACATGGCACTACAGATTTCAGGAGTTTAACACACAGTAAATGCATTAATCAGGTTGGGTTTAAACAATATCTAACCACATTACGATAACATACATAGATTATTACATTTCACATGAAAATACATAACTCCTTATATACTAGTCCAAATGACCTGAAATTTTAACCACATGCTATTTTCGGGTTCAAGGTCATACATTCAATTTTTCAGATTTTTATGAGCTAAATAGAATTTACAGAAAATCAAATACCTATTTCGTATGCCATTCACAATTTAAGTTGACATGGAGTTTAACACATCATGCATTTTTGCCACTTACTGTTTGAACAGAGACTACTGTTATATGCATGACCTGAGAATATAGAATTATCCTAAATCATACAACCACAGATCGATCACCACAAACCATTCTTACATGCCTTTTTATTTACCGAACCGAATTTATTAGCAACTTATGCAAGCATGGACAATTTATCAAAAATTGAGTATACGTGTACTGATCCACTAATCTTCATGATCTGACAAAACTGAGGCATTCAGACTAATCCTAATCATGAAACATGGATTGGCAAGATTATCAACAAATCATGCTTACAAATTCATGGAATAAAATTTTCTAACATCCACCACCACACATCACACTCATCCACACACCACATTTAACAGTATACATAGTGTATAGGGTTACCATATATCCTCATCACGGAAACCATACCGAAAATAGTTGTATAGGAAGGGCAGAACAGGTCACTGTTCTGTCCAGAGGAACTTGGCGGCGGTCTCTGGCCGCTGACTCAGTGTCAGCGGCATGGTCGATGGACGCCAAGCATGATCTCAGCGTCCATTGACCTTGCCGTCAATGCAGGTCTGTGCAGAAACACAGACCCGAGCTCTCAAGTTGGGTGAATGTGAGGGTCTAGGACTCGAGGGAAAAATTACAAAAATTGTAGAATCGACCTAGACACATACGGGGACATTATGGTTAGGTCACTTGCCTTTTAGAAATTGCCCCAATGGATCAAAGTGCTCGGAGAAGCCCTCCTTGGGCAGTCCCAAGAAGGTGCAGAACGTCCTCCTAGATCTTCTTCCTCTGGGCTCCTGGATGATCTCCACAGCAAGGGGATGTCGGGGAAGCCTCCTCCTTTGCTCCAGCTATCCTCTTGTCGTGGAAGATGGCCGGATCTAGCTCCAGGAAGTCGAATCTTTGGGTGCAAAGAGTGGGTTTTCTCACAGCTCAGAACTAGGGTTTTTCTCTTGGTTTCTCTCTTGCAAAGGTGAAGAGAGGGGTGGGAGAAGGCAGATCCGGGTTTAACATGTGGGGAGACCTCTCTCCCACTCACAGGGTGACAAGACAGCTCTCAGAGCCGTTGGGGACAGGTCCCCAATGGGTGAGCTCCCTTGTTCCCGAAATTTCTGGCTCTGCAACGCATGCAGGTCAGAGAAATAGGCATCCATATCGTTAGACGCCAGGATTAGTGTTGGCGTCCATGTCTGGACACTGACACCACCTCAATGGCTAGGGGTTGACGCCAAGATGGCCTTCGGCCAGAAGTCTAAAATATGCAGAAAACCGTGCATGCCATGCATATATACATGCAATATGTATATGGTAGTGTATCCATACTATCACCATTCAATACATGCATTATTTATATCTAGTATAAACACATGCACACGTAATTGTACTAATTAATACGTACGTAAGTATGTATATACATACACAAGCACAAATATACACACACACAATACAAATAATGCGACGGAAATTCGAGGGCCTTACACCCTCTCCCCCTTAAAGAAACTTCGTCCTCGAAGTTAGAACGACACTACTCAAACAAAAGGGGATACTTCTTCTTCATCGCATCCTCAAGCTCCCAAGTAGCCTCCTCGCGTGAGAAGTTCCGCCATAGGACCTTCACCGACGCAATTCTCTTGTTCCGGAGATGCTGAACCTTCCGGTCAAGAATGGCTACTGGTTGCTCGACATACGAAAGATCTGGCTGGATCTCCACTGGCTCATGACTAATCACATGAGACGGATCTCGGACATACTTCCTGAGCATAGATACGTGGAATACAGGGTGAACGCTAGCCAAAGCTGGGGGTAATGCTAGCTCATATGCCACGCTGCCCAAACGTCTGAGAATCTCATATGGGCCAATGAATCTAGGGCTTAGCTTGCTATGCCTGCCAAATCTGACGACACCACGAGTAGGCGATATCTTCAAGAAGACATGATCGCCAACCTCGAACTCCAAATCCTTCCTTCTGTTGTCGGCATAACTCTTCTGCCTATCCTGTGCCGCAACAAGCCTTTCCTGATAAGCTGAATCTTATCCGAAGTTTCCTGAACTAACTCCGGTCCGATCAACTGCCTATCACCAGTCTCCTCCCAACATAAAGGAGATCTGCAGGGCCTACCATACAACGCCTCGAATGGAGCCATACCAATACTAGCATGAAAGCTGTTGTTGTATGCGAACTCCACAAGAGGTAAATGACGCTCCCAATCATCCTTCCAATCCAGAACACACGCTCTCAACATATCCTCGAGCGTCTGGATAGTCCTCTCGGACTGTCCATCGGTCTGGGGATGAAACGCCGAACTGAGCTTAAGCTCCGAACCTAACGCATCCTGAAGACCCTTCCACAATCTCGAAGTAAATCTCGGATCTCGATCCGAAATGATCGACTTCGGCACACCATGCAATCTAATGATACCACTAACATACAATCTAGCTAAACTCTCTACTGACTGCTTCTTCTTCATGGCAAGAAATGAGCAGTCTTCGAGAATCTATCTACAACTACCCAAATCGAGTCATTGCCCCTTCTAGATCGAGGCAAACCCGAAACGAAGTCCATAGTGACAGCTTCCCACTTCCACACTGGGATATCCATCCTCTGCATAAGGCCGGATGGTCGCTGCCGCTCGGCTTTCACTTGCTGACATACTAGACATCTAGACACATAATCCGCAACATCCTTCTTCATGCCGGACCACCAAAATGATCTCTTCAGGTCTTGATACATCTTAGTGTTACCCGGATGAATAGAGAATCGCGATCTATGAGCCTCCGCTAACACATGCTCACGGACATCTACTACATCAGGGACACAGACACGGTGCTGAAATCTAATCACACCGTCCTCATCACGAGCAATGCCCGCCTTACCCACTAACTCTAACAATCTAGGGTCGGCTTTCTGCTGCTCAATCACCTCATCCAAGACTGAGGATCTAAGGGATAGCTGAGCTACAAAAGCCTGACACAGCGATGGCTCTAACTCGGTCATAGAGCACGCTGCATCCTCCAACATCTTCCAATCCTGCTGGAGCGAAGACCTCTTTCTACTAAGAGCATCCGCTACGACGTTCGCCTTTCCAGGATGATACTGAAGGTCGAAGTCATAGTCCTTCAAGAACTCAATCCATCTCCTCTGCCTCAGGTTTAATTCCTTTTGGGAGAAAAGATACTTCAAGCTCTTGTGGTCGGTAAACACCTCAAATCTGACACCATAAAGATAGTGCCTCCAGATCTTTAGTGCATGAACCACAGCTGCGAGCTCCAAATCATGAGTCGGATAGTTCCTCTCATGCTCCTTCAACTGACGAGAAGCATAAGCCACTACCCTATCTTGCTGCATGAGCACACAGCCTAAACCAATCTGAGATGCATCCGTATAAATGGCAAAACCTTCTGGACCACTAGGCAATACCAATACCGGAGCAGAAGTAAGCTTAGCCTTCAATAGCTGAAAGCTACGCTCACATGCCTCAGACCATACGAACTTCTCACCCTTCCTGGTCAGCTTTGTCAAAGGGGCGGCGATGGATGAGAAACCCTCAATGAATCGCCGATAATAACCAGCTAACCCAATGAAACTACGAATCTCCGAAGGAGTCTGGGGAATCTCCCAATCCATAACTGCTTGGACCTTTGCTGGATCAACAGCTACACCAGCGCCGGAGATCACATGCCCGAGAAAGTGAACCTCGCGCAACCAGAACTCGCACTTGCTGAACTTCGCATACAGCTTGTGCTCACGGAGAACCTCTAAGACTAACCTCAAATGCTGACGGTGCGTGGCCTCATCCGGAGAATAGACCAACACGTCATCAATAAACACAACAACAAAGCTATCTAAATACGGACTAAACACCCGGTTCATGAGATCCATGAACGCTGCAGGGGCGTTGGTCAATCCGAAAGGAAGAACCAAGAACTCATAATGTCCATAACGGGATCTAAATGCCGTCTTGGACACATCCTCACTCCTAATCCGCAGCTGATGATAACCAGATCGCAAGTCAATCTTAGAAAAGACTGATGCATCCTGCAACTGGTCAAACAGATCATCAATCCGAGGTAAGGGGTACCTGTTCTTCACAGTCACTTGGTTCAACTTCCTATAGTCAATACACAACCTAAGTGACCCGTCTTTCTTCTTGACGAATAATACAGGTGCGCCCCAAGGGGAAACACTAGGGCGAATGAATCCCTTATCAAGCAATTCTTGCAATTGCTTCCTCAACTCGGCTAACTCTGCAGGGGCCATCCGATATGGGGCCTTCGAGATAGGAGAGGTGCCTGGAAGCAACTCTATAGTGAACTCTATCTCCCTATCCGGTGGCAATCCAGACAAGTCATCGGGAAAGACATCTGGAAAATCCTGCACCACATCGATCTCTGCAAGAGTCAGTGACGAACCAGCATCGGGTACTAGCATAACGCTGGCAAGAAATGCGTCACAACCCTTGTTCACCATGCGCATCGCCTTCATGGCAGAGATAACTAACTTTCCCGCTAAGTTCTTTGGCAAGGGATGAGAGAACTCGTCCTCACCAGGAATGCGGAAAACAATCCTCTTCCGACGACAATCCACTAACGCATAGTGCTCCTCTAGCCAATCCAGACCAAGAATAGCATCATAGTCCTTCATCTTTAGCAAGAAGAAACACCCATCTAGGATTCTATCCTCAATGCACACAGGTAACGACGGAATGCACTTCCTAGTCGATACCGTACCCGCAGGGGTGTGCACAGACAAAGGGACCTCTAAATCCTCAGACTCTACGCCTGACTCTAGGGCTAACTGCCTAGCGAACCGCTCGGAAATGAACGAGTGAGTAGCACCCGTATCAAACAAAACCCGAGCGTGCACACCTAAAAGCAAAACCGTACCTTCGGTGACATGCTCCGCCTGCTCGGCGTCCTCGCGTGCCAAAGCAAACACTCGAGCTGGGGCTCGAGGCCTTCCTGGTCTTCCTGTAGCTGGCGCGGCTGCCGCTACTGCTGGTGCTGGCGCTCCACGCTGAGCTCCTTGCTGAAGTCTTGGGCAATCTTTGATCTTGTGGTCGCTGCTCCCGCACTTCAAGCATCTACCCGCTACCAACCAACACTCGGAACCACCGTGTGTCTTCCCGCAATGGGGACACTCTTTCTTCACACCAGGGGAACGTACAGAAGGTACCTGAGAGTTGCTGACTGCCACTGGTTTCTGCGGTGTCTGGTACACCGTTTTCTTCTTATCCTGCCGCTGGAATGTCGCTGCCGGCCTCTTCTGCGAAGCCTTCTTTTCCTCCAGATATTGCTCCATTTCTCCCTCCTGCCTGCAGGCAGCACTGAGGGCCTCGTCCAGCGTGCGGTGGTCAAACGCCACGAGTCTCGTCCGCAGTGATGGCTTGAGTCCCATCACGAATTTCTTCGTCTTCCTGCGCTCATCCTCTACGATATGCGGTGCATACTTAGAAAGTTCAGAAAACCTTGCCTCGTATTCCAGCACGGTCATGGAGCCTTGCGTCAGGGAGAGAAATTCCTGCTCCATTTTGTCCTGGATATGCTCTGGGACGAACTTGGCTCGAAAGAGTCTCACGAACGCGTCCCACGTCACGTCTACTGCTCCGTCCTCAAAGCGTGTACGTAGTAGGGAGGACCACCATACATCCGCTCTCTCCTGCAATACACCTTCATAAGCACCAACTAACAAATTCTAAATTAAGCAGAACACACAAACATACAAAATTAAAAGTCTACCTGTAGCATGTAGGTGGCTAATGTCACCTTATCCTCATCAGGGCACCTGATGGCTCGGAAGATTTTCTCTGTCTCCCTTAACCAGCTTTCTGCCATTAATGGATCACTCTCCCCCTTAAAAGAGGGTGGGGTCATCCTCTTGAATCGCTCCATGATGGGAGGTCCACCATGGTCCTGAGCTGGTGCCTGAGCCTGCTACATTAAACAATAAACAATATACGATAAACACAATATCATGCAATTTAAATAGCAAACTACTTAGTTGTTTCATTATTCTACCTGGGCCTCCAACTGTGCCTGGAGTGCTGCCTGGGTATGAGCCTGCGTCTGCATGGCTTGTACCAGACCTTGCATGAATACTCCGTAATCCACAGGCGGCGGTGGGGGAAGTACAGGGCCTCGTGGTGCTGGGGCCTGTTGCTCCGCCTGCTCATCACGTCGCGGCTCGTCCTCACGGGCCGACGCTCCACCACGCCTACCTCTCGAAGCCATGGCTGTAATAAATTTCAGCCAACATTAGAGCTAGGTTACTAAGTTTTCTAACCATTTTCTTATCTATCTTTCACTTCTTATTAGTGTTTTCTACACATGTGGACATACTTAGCATGCAATGGGGATGATGACTTAGGTATATTCATGTGCAATCTCAACCGGTCGCTCTGATACCAATCTCTGTGACGGCCCTCATTATACCGGTACGGTTATACCAACCCACGTCGGTATAGCGAGAGTCCTCACAGTGGGACATTTACCCAAACGATACAAACAGCTGAGATACACGCGAATATACAACAGAGTAGCGGAAGTAAAAGACAACTGTCTTCATTTATTCATCATCCACATTAAACATACATGAAATTCGCAATTAACATTAAGAGCTAAAAGTTCACATAATTTAAATTGCTGAAATTTAAATACATAATGTCCACACTTATACATTCTTTTCATGATAACTCTAATACAATGTTCAAATTACATACTATGAAATGCACAAGTCACAAAGAACTCCAAAGACTAATCTCCGCGCTCGGAGTCCGTCTCCACTGTCTCCTCCAACGGTGCCACGTCACCAACTACACCTGTACGCCGAAGCAAGGAGTGAGTCTAAAGACTCAGCAAGCAACACTACTCATAACATACACGTATAAGTCATAGCGGTTTCTACATGCACATTCAAAATTTTCAACACATGGCATGCTAGTCATTTGAAAGTTTCAACCTATCATGAAAGTTTTACAAATTATACATGGATCATGCTTTCAGATTTCTAAGAATAAAACTTACCTATCACATGCTCTCTATTCAATTTACTCATGAAATTTTGCCTTTAAAGAACCAAGACATGAGAGCTACCAACATGAACATTTGCATATATGAAAGGAAAACACAACTAGCATGGATTTACATGTTTTTAAACACATACATAGACATTTTCACATGCTTTAAGTTGCTGGTTTCACATGGTTTAATGGCTGTAAACCTACACATGAGAGCTACCATGTTGCTTAAAACATATCATGTGAACAACCAATCATGCTATTTTGTACCCGTGCTCATCAATTATCCCTAACATGGATTCTAGACATTTTTGCACATATAAACATGATGATAACAACATAAATTTGATTTCACATGGTTTCAGATTTGTCTCACATGGATTTCAATATCATATCCTCACATTTAGAATTTCACATTTTCTTTACACAAGTTTCCTCTTTCACATGGTTGCACTTTGCACATACACATTCACATTGTTCACTTACACATTTACACATGAACACATACACATTACACATTACACATTTTAGGTGCCGTGACACATAGTCCAAACCACCAAAGAAGGACATATACACATCACATTACACATAGACGCCATCTAGGCATTCCAATGGCGACTCTTGGACTGCGCAGACCGGGAGAACAAGTCTCCACCCTAACCAGTGGTACTTGTCCACCTCCAGGATTTCCCCCTAATGCCCTTAGGGTCACTTACACATTGAACTTTCTCAGGGGGACTTTTCCCTGATACAGTTCCACTGCCCTCTACGGAAGCAGTGTCACATTGGCACAGTTACACATTTACACATTTTACCGATTTACACATGGTTTTACACATATCACTTTTCATCTCATTCACTTTCTCACTCACATGCATATCTCTGTTTTTCCTGACATGGCACTACAGATTTCAGGAGTTTAACACACAGTAAATGCACTAATCAGGTTGGGTTTAAACAATATCTAACCACATTACGATAACATACATAGATTATTACATTTCACATGAAAATACATAACTCCTTATATACTGGTCCAAATGACCTGAAATTTTAACCACATGCTATTTTCGGGTTCAAGGTCATACATTCAATTTTTCAGATTTTTCTGAGCTAAATAGAATTTACAGAAAATCAAATACCTATTTCACATGCCATTCACAATTTAAGTTGACATGGAGTTTAACACATCATGCATTTTTGCCACTTACTGTTTGAACAGAGACTACTGTTATATGCATGACCTGAGAATATAGAATTATCCTAAATCATACAACCACAGATCGATCACCACAAACATTCTTACATGCCTTTTTATTTACCGAACCGAATTTATTAGCAATTATGCAAGCATGGACAATTTATCAAAAATTGAGTATACGTATACTGATCCACTAATCTTCATGATCTGACAAAACTGAGGCATTCAGACTAATCCTAATCATGAAACATGGATTGGCAAGATTATCAACAAATCATGCTTACAAATTCATGGAATAAATTTTCTAACATCCACCACCACACATCACACTCATCCACACACCACATTTAACAGTATACATAGTGTATAGGGTTACCATATATCCTCATCACGGAAACCATACCGAAAATAGTTGTATAGGAAGGGCAGAACAGGTCACTGTTCTGTCCAGAGGAACTTGGCGGCGGTCTCTGGCCGCTGACTCAGTGTTAGCGGCATGGTCGATGGACGCCAAGCATGATCTCAGCGTCCATTGACCTTGCCATCAATGCAGGTCTGTGCAGAAACACAGACCCGAGCTCTCAAGTTGGGTGAATGTGAGGGTCTAGGACTCAAGGGAAAAATATATAAAAATTGTAGAATCGACCTAGACACATACGGGGACATTATGGTTAGGTCACTTGCCTTTTAGAAATTGCCCCAATGGATCAAAGTGCTCGGAGAAGCCCTCCTTGGGCAGTCCCAAGAAGGTGCAGAACATCCTCCTAGATCTTCTTCCTCCGGGCTCCTGGATGATCTCCACAGCAAGGGGATGTCGGGGAAGCCTCCTCCTTTGCTCCAGCTATCCTCTTGTCGTGGAAGATGGCCGGATCTAGCTCTAGGAAGTCGGATCTTTGGGTGCAAAGAGTGGGTTTTCTCACAGCTCAGAACTAGGGTTTCTCTCTTGGTTTCTCTCTTGCAAAGGTGAAGAGAGGGGTGGGAGAAGGCAGATCCGGGTTTAAAAAGTGGGAAGACCTCTCTCCCACTCACAGGGTGACAAGACAGCTCTCAGAGCCGTTGGGGACAGGTCCCCAATGGGTGAGCTCCCTTGTTCCCAGAGTTTCTGACTCTGCAACGCATGCAGGTCAGAGAAATAGGCGTCCATATCGTTAGACGCCAGGATTAGTGTTGGCGTCCATGTCTGGACGCTGACACCACCTCAACGGCTAGGGGTTGACGCCAAGATGGCCTTCGGCCAGAAGTCTAAAATATGCAAAAAACCATGCATATATACATGCAATATGTATATGGTAGTGTATCCATACTATCACCATTCAATAAATGCATTATTTACATCTAGTATAAACACATGCACACGTAATTGCACTAATTAATACGTACGTAAGTATGTATATACATACACAAGCACAAATATACACACACACAAATACAAATAATGCGACGGAAATTCGAGGGCCTTACAAAAACAGTGATTCTACATGTTTACTCATAACTCGATTGTTTATGAAATCACAGTATTGTAATCATTTTTAACCGTTCAAGACCTGTATTTATAGTTATAACATCACATGAAAATTTTAGGACTTTAGGTTAAATCGTACAGTTTATTGATGAATTAAAACTAATTATGCATATTCACTATTTTACAGTTCAGAAATCATAATTAATTATACAGATATCAGAAAAATCCCAAATTTTTGTGACCTGGACTGACATCTATAAAAATCTTACAGAAATTCTATGGTACTCATTTTCCACATGGATCATGTAAACAACAAATTTACAAGATATTAAACCTATCTAACATGCATTTCAGGAATTTTTAATAAATAGTACAACTAACAAAAATTCACAGAAATTACACAACATGATCCACTACATATATTACATAACATATAAAAGTTACAGTATATCCTCATACGCATAAATCCAAAAAAAAATCATAATACTAGGGCGCAGAAGGACCTTGAGAGGGACAAACTTCTTAGAGGTTGCTAAATGTAGAAAGTCATGAATAGTAATGTTCCAATGCAGACCCTGATGAATAGCTGCTTCCTTGGCTTAGTAGTAGACCAGGTACCTCTGCTTCCACTTGTGAGCAATAGACTTCCAAAGAGTCTCATATCCTTTGCAGAGATACTCATTAATAGAGATCTTCAACTTCTCACAATCTATATGATCTTCGGGGTATGCAGCTACCCATTGATCTTCAGAGAACCTCTCAGACTCAGCAAAACAGATCTGAAAATCTAACATGTGCTGTGAGTTCTGAGGTGCTTGCATAAGGGCAAACCTATGGAATGAAAAATTCAAGTTATACTTGATTCTGAACTTGGTGGCTAAGCGGATGTGCCTGTTGAAAACTAACTGAGCAAAATCTTTTCTTGCAGAAATGGCACCAACCAGGCTAGGGTACAATCCAGAGGATAGGCCAATGGACATGGAAGGGGAAATCTACCTCCGACCTCTAATAATATTCTCCCATTGTCCCTTGTTAACATCAGGCAATCCCAATCTGAACCTAGCTACATTAAATTCCTTCATCTTTGTGTACTTGGTCTGCGACTCTCTAAGGAGGGTACCAAACAGGTCATAAAATCTAAGGTTCAGGTGAAGGGTAATATCCATAAATTGGTTTCTAGTCAAAGTTTGTTGGAATTTGGTGGCTTCACCAAGATAGAGTTCAAGAAAAGCTTTGGGAGCGAGATTGTGGATTTTCTGAGTAATTAAATTCAGATCAGCGAACTGAACTTGAGATGTATGGAGGAGAGAGGGAAGCCAGTCCTCAAAGGTGAAACTTGGCATTTCATGGACTTCAAGGAATGCTTTGATAGACAAGAATTCCTTGAACAAGTTCATATGATGTTCAGAACGGTAGATAAAAGTATACCAAAAAGGAGGGAGGAGTTTGGCTTGATTCTCTTTTAATTGGCGTCCACTTGTAGATGAAAGCACCACGGTACAATCTCTCGAAGGGAAAGAGTGGATCTGCCAGCCAATGGTGTGGAGGTTGTAGGAAGACAGGAAAAGAAATGAGGAGCTGAAGTATGGAGAGTGGGTATGCTTGTCTTGGAGGGTTTGAAATAATACTTCAAGGGGTATATGAAAAAATTAACTTTGTCAAAGGCAAGGGGTTGATCCTCTGTTAAAGGGTTAGAGGGATGAGGATCAGATGAGGTAGAAGGAGGAGGTGGAGGTTGTTGTTGTTGCTCATCAGTAGAGGGAGTAGGAGGTGTAGGAGCAGTGGGAGCAGTAGGATGAGATGAGGAGGTAGGTTGTTCCAATTCAGGAGGGGCAGAAGCATTCGAAGTAGTAGGAGCAGGAGGTGTTGGTCCAGTGGGAGGAGAGGAAATAGTCAAAGGTGAAGGAGGGAAAATAGGCTAACCATTTCTATGGAGCTTCCTTCTAACCTTCCTTCTAACCTCCAAATCCTGAGACTCTAGAGGTCGTTTAGGCCTAAACTCTTGAGGGGGCTCCTGCTGCTGCTGCTCAGGCTCAACTGCCACTGATAACTGTTGCTGCTGCTCTTGCTTCTGTTGATCTTCCCCAACTACTACTGAAGACTACTCTGGCTCTGGTTGTTGCTCTTCTTGCTGCTACTGCTTTGGCTGCTGAACTGGCTACTGAACAGGCTGCTGAACATGTTCTTCTTGTTCTTTATGCTGCTGTTGTCGAGGTTGTTGTTCTTCTTGAAGAGTGGTGGGGGGGGGGGGGGGGTAGATGGCTGACTAGTGCCCTGTTGGCACACTAATTGAAGCAGAAGGTCCTTCATCTACTGAACCTCCTTAGCTAAGAAGTCAAACTTGACATTCACTTGTTGTACTTGCATTTGAAGAACTGACAAGCCTTCCTATTTCTTCATCAGCATATCCATTATCATGTTGGTACTGCTGCTACTCTCCTCCTGAGTCCTTGGCCGGGTCTCAAAGTGAGGAGGGGAGACATGATGCTCTACTTCTTCAAATTCTTGTACAAGTGGAGTAGTCCTTGGAATATCTTCTTCTTGTACTACTCCCTGGCTCCTCAAATCTCTGAGTACTGAACTGATTGTCTCTTCGGGTGCATTATGCTTAGGAGATGGGGCAGGAATTTGTTCTTGCTGTAGTGGCTCTTACTCTTGCTGAATACTTGGTTGCTCTTCTTCTTGTTGTTCCTCTTGATGGCCTTGAGCAGGAACTTCTATTCTTTCTTCTCTAACTTCTTCATGCTGAACAACTGGAATAGAGGAGGAACTTTGTGCCTCATCAAGGAAAATTTCATGAGTGCACTGGGGCACAGAATCCTTAATCCACAAATTATGAGCTTTGTTTTCCAAACTGTAGTGGCTTCTTCTCATAGATAAGCCAATCTTTTCCTTCACGCCCACTGAAATTTCTCCACTAAGATCTACTGAGAATCTTTTGAAGATTATGGTTAGCAGAGGTCCATAAGGGAGAGACTCCTGTAGATTCCTGGATGCTACCATCCTTTCCAAGATGATGGAGGGCAGGTTGACCCTATGTCTTTGGATAGCCCAAAATAACAGGCTACCATCTTTGGCAATTATGGATGAGTGGGTCTCAGCCTTGGGTGTGATGATGTTGGTGATGATTGAGTGGATGATCCTCTTTTCAGCAGACAACTCATTCACAAGCAAACCCTTCTTGCTAACTGTCCCTTGGCTGCCAATGATACCCATCTTTTGCTTATCCATGGGCACAATCACACTGATTCTATGGCCGGAGTTGGGAAAATCCAACAGATCTTCTGAAACTGTTACCTTGGTGCCTTTTACAAACCCTGACACTGAACCTTCTACAGAAACTTGAAGGGACACAAAGAAAGCCTTAAAGGCGCTTTCAAAAGTTGGTTCTGATATCTGGCACATTCGAGACCAGCCCATAGTCGCTAGGGTTTCTTCTACCCATCCTAGACTACCATGCAATGGTTGAAATCTACAACCTTTCCCGA
Organism: Colocasia esculenta; assembly: GCA_014218235.1. Classification (NCBI taxonomy): domain Eukaryota; kingdom Viridiplantae; phylum Streptophyta; class Magnoliopsida; order Alismatales; family Araceae; genus Colocasia; species Colocasia esculenta. The sequence continues at coordinate 96,608,463 of CM024753.1, forward strand.
ACAGATTGAAAACTTGGCAGAGGAAAGGCGTTGGAAATGTTCAGGGGTGAGCATAGTTCCTTCAGGAACCCTAGAGGAAGCCATCTAGACAGAAAGGAATAGAGAAGATTCAAAGAACTATCAAAGGAGTCAAAGAAATTAAGTTTAGAGATCATGAAACCTACCTTTCTTCAGAGGAGATGAGAGGTTTGCAGTTGCTCTGAAAGCAGTTCTGGAGGAGATGAACAGTACATGTGGGAAGAGGAAGAAGACGATAGGAGAGTCGGAGAGAGAGTTCAAACGAGTGCTTTGGGAAAAGAAAGGGGTGGTCCTAATAAAGTAGATGAAAAAGTAACGGACCAAAGATGAGGAGATGAACAGTTGTGATTAAAAGAATGAACCATTATTGTAATAAATATCTCTTTAAATTTAAAAATTATTATCATTTATTATTTTAAATTAATGTGAATTCTGAAATGTTGCGGAATTACTACTATGAAGAAATCTAGAGGGGGGTTGAATAGATTTCACCAGACTTTGAAATTCACTTGATTAGATGTTTAGATTTAGAGATTAATCACAATTTTGAACAAGTTAAATAGAATAGATGTTGAAGAACCAGTGAGCCTATCAAATATCTAACATAATTAGCAAGAAAACCACAGAGACACAGAGATTTAAGATGGTTCGGATTACACAACTGTGTATCCTACATCCACCATCCACACACACACACACAAAATGGCTTATCTCGCCAGTTCAGAAAACACACTGAACAACACACACACTCTGAGATATGGAAATCTCATATTCAATCACACACACGAAATTGTGCACAAGGATTGCACCAATTTCACAACACACACTTCAATAAAGTGAGTTTGAGATGAAGAACCAGTCAGATCAATTGAAACCCAAAGTTGAAGAAGACTGGTTCGAAGGTCCCTGTTTCTGCTTCAAAAGTAGAGACCAGTTCTTCTGCTTCAGCTCCAAGAAGAAGACTCTGATGGCTCAAAATTATTATTCAAATGGATCATCCAAGATGCTCAAGACTTTGATTCCTTCAGATCTGGGAGCAATTCGCCAGGATGAAGCCTTCTTCAGAAATAGCGAGAATATTCTGGAGTCTGGAAGAGCAGATGTGTATTTTGATCAATCGTACCCAAAAGCTAAGTGGATAAGGGGTATTTATAGCCCTATGGGTCCACAAAATATCTTCGGAATTGGGAGCATAGAAATTCCCGCCCAAAACCCCTTTACCAAAATCATCCACTTGACTTGGTAAGTTCAGATCTGGAGAATCATCCGAACTATGATGACACTACACAACTATGTGTCGACACACAGGTTCTTGGCTTGGAAACAAGCTTCTGGGACAGACAACTAGTGTCGACACCACTGGGAGTTATGTCGACACCACTGGTACATCTTCACACATAGGCTACTGGGACAGTGGTCTAGTGTCAACACCACTGGATCATTGTGTCGACACCACTAGGTGTTTTCTTCTTTTAAATGAGCTACACATGAAGAAAAACAATGTGAGATATAAATGAAACATGTATAGCATGATTTTCACATTTTTGTGAATCATACTTAAACATCATCAAAATAAGAGATCCAACAATCTCCCCCTTTTTGATGATGTCAACTATGATTCATCAAACAAGTTTATTTCTCTCACACATGATCTTAAGAGCATCCATTCACATTATTCTATGGTATGTATGAAACATAACAATGACATCCAAGAAATTTCATCACTCCACAAATAATCATGTCATTCATTTTTCATTTGTAAAAGAAACAAACATGCAATCATCCAACAACCAAAACATCCATTGTCCAACAATCATGTCATTCATAATACATATCATAGTCCATATCAAAAGATAGTGTTCATATCAACAATGAGAAGCTCTTCTCCCCATTTGACATCATCAAAACAAACACCCATCAAGAGGATGGAGGAGGAGGAGGAATAGGTAGTAAGATGCGTTCAATTTCCTCCAGTCTTGCTTCCAGAGCACTCAAATTACTTCTCATTTGAGTTTGCATGGTTGACAATCTTGTGTGCAGAAGATCTTCCATTCTCTGATGATTCTCATACATATTTTTTGGAAGGTCCCTAAACTTTGAGTTTGGTGTTGAGAAGCAGATCAGGAGCTAGGAGTTGTGCCATGCTGCTGAAAATGGGTGAAATCAGTCTTGAAGTCTGATATCTCTTGGTCAATATGAGCAATATTGGTTCTCATCTTGTCCATGTCTTCAACTAAGTGAGCCAAAGATAAGCGACTTTTTGACACTTGATTTACAACCTCTTGGCTAGAGAAAAGTCCATGTTGAGTGTTGGCCAAAATTGAGTCTAGAACTCCCTGAGTTTTGAGTTGTAGATCCTTAAGTTGTGTGCAAGCATCACCCAAAGTACCAATCAGTCTGTTGAATCTGTGAGTAGCATGGTCAGTTACTTCTTGTTGTCTTACAAACTGTCCATTTACAGAATTTTCCAACCTCTGAATACGGAGGTCAAATCTATCAGACATTTCTCTGATGGAGGAGTTGAAAGTATCAAACTGAGCTTGGAGGAACTTGTAGAGCTCAGGTGGAATAGAAAATCCACCAGAGGAAGTGGAAGCTGAACCATGGTATTGAGGAAAGAAGTGTGAAGGAACAAGCACATTTGATTGAGGAGGAGATGCATGAGGTGTAGGTGGGGTTGGTGTCTTGATAGGAATCTCAACCTCAATGTGTGGTTGTTCAACTTGGTTAGCTGGAGGTACATTAACCCTTGGAACATGGTGTTCTTCTACATGCTCAGCTGAAGACTGTGGGTCTGCAATGGGTCCTTTGCTAACTTGATCTCCCTCAACTCGAAATCTCATGAACTTATGTAAATGATGCAAGCAATAGATGTTGTTCTGAGGAATTTTCTGTACTTTCTCATTCGCAAGAGAGACCTCAAAATGTTTGAAGACAGCAGTAAGATGTGCAGAATAGGGCAATGACCTGTGAAGGTCTCTCCTGTTTGTTTCAGACATGATTTGTGTCATTATCAGATTCCAATTGACATTAATGCTCTTCTTCATACAATACATCACAAATCTCTGAATATCTATCAGCCTATTTCTGCCACCACCTTGAGGTGTGATAATGGTGGTCAGAATGTGATGTACCAATCTAAGTACTGGAGGAAAAGTGTTTGTGTTGAATCTGGTAACATGTGTTTGCCTCGAATCTGTCTTGTCATGTGGAAGACCAGTCAAGAGAGTGTATGCCTCATGAAGATCAAATTCTAATTCACTATAATCTTCACCATCATTAGGAAACTCAAACAGTGTAGAAGCCAATGCAGGAGTAAGGAGTATGGAAACACCTTTCACTTCTGATTGAAAACCGTCTGGCACATCCACTAGGTTCAAATAGAATTCTTGTACCAATCGAGGGTAGAAGACTCTGAAGTCAGAAATGAACTTCAACCAACCTTGAAATGTGAAAAAGGAGATGAAATCTAGAAAAGCATCAGCTAAACTCTAATCAGTTAAATCCACAGCCCTAGGTTTAAGAATGGCTCTCCCTTCAGAAGCAACCTTAGAGGGTGTGACTACAGGGTTTCCAGATTATTCATCAGACTCAGAATGTGACTATTCTTCATTGGATTCTGAGGAGGACTCGTCTTCAATGGATGTGTCAGAATCAGGGAGAAGCTTCCTTCTAGGGTAGCGGGAGGGCATTGGAGACTTGCCTTTACTCAGAGGAGACGGCCTTCCCCGCTTAGATGGAGTTCCAGAAGGAGTAAACTCACCCTTTCTTTTCGATGGATCATGTCGAACCTTGCTCCTTCACTCCAGTTGTGGTTCTTCAATGATGATGCCCTTTGTAGCCACCCTGGCCTTTGCCCCTCGCCTGGGAGTCTACTTGGGAGCCATGATGGAGGGAAGAAAGAGAAGAGAGAAAAGGTGGATGGATGAAGAAGAGGAGACGGGAACACAGGGGATCGGGTCCTTGGGAGGTGGAAGGAGGGAGGAATTCGAATAGGGTGGAAAGTGGAAATGGTAGGGTCGACATGGGACATGGGGTATATAAAGAGGGTTTCGACGCCACTAGAAGAGGGATAAGATAGACCCCTAGCTCATTTACCCTAAATATGATCCGGCAATCAGGTCCAGGTGTGTCGACATACAAGGAGAGTTTGTCGACCTGACAGACACTCTGGTGTCGACACAGAGAGAGGAAGTGTCGACACACTTTGACATGAATCACTGAATTTTTGAGAAAATTGTGAAGGAATTTCTTTATTATGATGTAAAATATCTAAAGTCATTTATTCAAGGGTTTTTAATGTTATAAGGAATTCATTTCCATTTCCCATCAAAATACCATTATAAATTCACTGAACTGAAAAATGTCTGGCAGAAGTTGATCATTAAAACATTCTGAGGCACTGGGATAACATTTTAATTGACATAATATATTCTATGCAGTCAATTACAATCTGTTATACTTTACTAATCCAAAGTAAGGTGATTTCTTTAGGATTAAGACAATTAGTATTGAAATTAAACATTCTCAAAAGACTTGATTCAGGTTCAAGTTGTTCGTTCTTAAATTTTTTCGTTTAAATTGATTGAGTTTTTTGTAATTTTCAGACAATGAGCATTCAAATATAGTAAATCTTTGTCACTCATGTACACATGCTTTTTACACACCAGAGTCCCTGGTTACTAAAGATTTACTAATTATCCTACTTCAAGGGGTGAATGAAAATCTTTTTACATGGAAATATACGTTTATCAGATGCCAATATTTCCAGTTACTCAGTTAACATTGGTTTTTATCATTTTTATTTTACCCCTTAGAACAGAGATAATAAAAACACTTCATGACATACATGGCTCTTCACTTTTCGTGAAGGTTTGCAATTTCTCAGTGTATATGTCATTGCTCTGTCAAAAGAAAATTTTGGAAATGAACATTGGGACAATTGAGACAACTTATCCCTCATCGGTCTTAAAAGAAATGTGTAAAGTCAATACACAGTTGAACATAATTCCATTCAAGAAATCAAGTTACTTTAGAATTTCAGAATATAAAGGAATATTGACTGAAAGGGATATGTCATGGCAATTAAATAGTCAATCCTGGTTTCCTTCAGAAAAAAAATAATGAACATCTTATGTATTAGACATTTTTTCAACACACTAGATCAATTTTGGTTTTAAGAGAGAAAATGTCAATGAAGTCCTTAGCTCCCCCTGAATTATTGATTTCATTTATTTTTCATCAAAAATAAGGAAATCCTTCTTCAATGAAAGAATGATTGAAATGAGCAATTGAATTGGATGAAGTTTAGATTGAAGAATTGAGAAACGCCTTTCAAGAAGAATGTCGGTACAAGAAGGAACATGTGTTGACAAGATTGAATGAGAAATTTACTCACAGCTCAGAAGTTTCACAAAAGCTCACATATCCTCAACATTTTATTTGACCAATTACAACAGCTTCATGTGCAAATCTGATTTCCTTGAAGTCAAATCTCAAAGTTCACCTTTACTTCTCAAACAATAATGCTCCCCTCAATTTGTGCATCAAAGAAACATTCAACATTCAAGCAATGCATATTCAATCTTAGCAATCATATTTCAGCAAACAATCATTGAAGGACAAGCATGTTTCAAGAATAGCATTCACAACATAGAAGAAATTTTCATTTTTTTAATTTTCAAGTTATCCCCTTTTAAAAAAAATTAAAAGAAATTGATTCTTACACATGATAGATCATGGGTACTAGGCGGAGGATTTCCCTCAACACATAATGATAGTTTTCAAACAAGCATAACTTGTTCTTCCACTAATCACCATTTGATATACCTCATAATCTTTGCATAAGAGATCAGTTTATTTTTCAGTTTTTATTCCATATTGCAAATTCCAAGTTCTCTTCGTAAAGATGTGAACCTATCTGCAGCCATGGTTTTGTAAAGATGTCTGCAATTTGTTTTTCAGTGGGGATGAATTCTAATTCAATGCTTTTATTTGCAACTTCATCTCTAAGAAAGTGATGCCTAATCTCAATGTGTTTTGTTCTGGAATGTTGGATTGGGTTTTTGGAAAGATTGATTGCACTAGTATTGTCACACATGATAGATGAACATCCGAAGTCAATATTATAATCAAGTAATTGATTTTTTATCCATAACACTTGAGCTGCACAACTTCCTGCAGTAACATATTCTGCTTCAGCAGTAGAGAGTGCAACTGAGTGTTGCTTTTTGGATGCCTATGATATCATGCAATTTTTTAAGAACTGACAATATCTACTAGTGCTCTTCCTATCAAGCTTACATCCAGCATAATCAGCATCAGAATATGAAATCAAATTAACCTGACATCCAGCTGGAAACAATAAACCCAAATCACAAGTCCCACAGAGATATCTGGAAATTCTCTTAACTGTAAGCAAGTGACTTTCCTTTGGACTAGACTGAAATCTAGCACAAAGACATACACTAAATTGAATATCTGGCCTACTTGCAGTAAGATATAGGAGAGATCTAATCATACCTCTGTATTGTTTTGCATCAACCGATTTACATTTTCATCTTTATCCAGTTTGATGCTTGTGCTCATCGAGTGGTTGCTGGTTTGGCTTGTTCAAAATTGAATCTTTTGAGTAACTCTTTGATATATTTGGCTTGATTGATAAGGATTCCATCCTCAAGTTGTTTGACCTGCAAACCAAGAAAGAATTGTAATTCTCCCATAAGACTCATCTCAAATTCACTATGCATGTGTTTAGAAAATTCTTCACACAATGAAGGATTGGTGAAACCAAATATGATATCATCCACATATACTTGAACTACAATGATATGATTGTGGACTGATTTTGTGAAAAGAGTTTGATCCACCTTACCTCTGGAGTAATTTTTACTAACCAGAAAATTGCTCAATCTGTCATACCAAGCTCTTGGAGCCTGTTTCAAACCATAAGAGCTTTGTGAAATTTATACATATGGTTAGGTTTATCAAGATCTTCAAAACCAGGAGGTTGAGAAACAAACACTTCCTCTTTTATGAAACCATTCAAAAATGCAGTTTTCACATCCATTTGAAACAATTTGAAAATTTTGGAACATGCATAAGCAAGCAAAATTCTAACAGCTTCTAATCTAGCTACTGGTGCAAAGGATTCCTCAAAATCAACTCCAAATTCTTGATTGTGTCCTTTGGCAACCAGTCTAGCTTTATTTCTTACAACCTTTCCTTCTTCGTTCAATTTATTCCTAAAGACCCATCTAGTTCCAATTATTAACATTTCAAGATTTTGGGAACAAGACTGCAAACATTATTTCTTTTGAATTGATTCAGTTCATCTTGCATTGCATCTAACCAAGAATCATCTTTTAATGCCTCTATAATATTTTTGGGTTCCTCTTGAGAAATAAGGCCATTTGATCTTGTTCAATGATGTTTTTAAAATGAGATCTAGTGTGAATCCTATCATTGACATTTCCATCAACATTCTCAAGAGGATGGTCTTTAGAATATTTAAAATTACCTCTGATTGATGTACTTACCTGCTCTGGTGTCGACCTAATGATGTCTTGTGTCGACACAACTTCATTTTCATCAAGCTCTTCATTCTCCACTTGTTGATCTGATTCTTTTTCAAGAATTTTAGCATCTTCTTCTTGGTTCCTACAAGAATCATGATCATTAGGTTTCTTATACATAATTTGATTCAATGTTAAAACTCTACTTGAATTCTCAGAATTGCCTCTTGACTTTCTTTTCAAATTTGTCTAGATCATATTTATCATTGTTGTGAATGAAGACTCTACTACCAAAGACTCTGAAATATGCAATGTGAGGCTTCTTACCTTTCATTAACTCATAGGAAGTTTTCTTAAGGACATGTCTTACCATCACCCTGTTGAGAACATAGCAAGAAGTATTTATAGCTTCTGCCCATAATTTTCTTGGAAGCTGACTTTCAATCAACAATGTTCTGGCCATTTCCACCAATGTCCTATTCTTCCTTTCAACTATTCCATTTTGCTCAGGAGTCCTTGGAGAGGCGAACTTGTGATCAATTCCCTTATTCCTGCAAAAATCAAAAACAAGTTATTGTCAAATTCCCTCCATGATCAGTAAGAATGGAGTGGATTTTATTTATTTTTGCATTTTCAATTTTATCAACAAGCTCTTTGAAATTATCAAAGGTGTCACTCTTGTGAGACAAGAAATACACCCAGGTAAACCTAGAGAAATCATCCACAATCACAAACCCAAATCTGTGTCCACTAAGATGAGTGTCCTAGTAGGACCAAATAAATCCATATGCAATAATTCAAAGGGTTGGGAAGTATTAATGGTGCAACAGATTTGAATGATCTTCTGGTTTGTTTACCTTGAGCACATGCAGCACATACAAGAGCATTTTTCTTTTTCTTTATTTTTGGTAAACCATTTACCAGAGAGTATCTCAACAATTTATTCGAAACATTTTCACTAGCATGACCTAATCTACGATGCCATAACTGAAACAAGTCATGCTGATTAGCAACTGAGCATAGATTTTCATGCTGATGATCATTTAGGTCAACCAAATAAACATTGTTGATTCTTTGACCAAAAAATTTTATTTTGCCAGAACCCTTTTCAACAATTTCACAAGATTCAGAATAAAAAATACCTTGAGGCCTTTATCACACAGTTGACTGATGCTCAATAGATTATGATCAAGGCCTTCTACAAGCAAAACATTTTCAATGGAGTTTGAAGGGTGCTTACCAATTTTTCCAGTTCCAATGATTTGTCCTTTGTTCTTACCTCCAAAAATTACTTGTCCACCATCTCTTTTCAATCAAAATGGAGAATTTGTTTCTATCTCCAGTCATATGTCTTGAACAGCCGCTATCAAGGTACCATTTGTCTTTCTTGTGGGCTGTAAGACATTCCTGCAAAAAGAATTAGAAGGAAAATTTTGGTACCCAATTGCTTTGGGTCCCATCAGTTGTTTCAATTCAACAACAAGCTGTTTGGAATCCATACTTGTCTTGTTTTTCTTGAATTTTTTTTGTGATCTACAAATATCATCATTGTGACCAGATTTTTTGCAGATAGAACATACCATGATTTTCTGTGGTGCAACATTTTTGTTTCTTCTGACATAAGAATTATATCCAGCTGAAGAATTTCATTGTTCTTTGAATATGAGATTGGTTTAACATTGGATTTCAGATTCTGTTGATTTTTGCCTCGAATTCTTTCATGATTCAATTGAATTTTGGAGTTTTTGAATTGATCTTTATTTTTAGGTTTTGAGTTTGTTTGTAGTTTTTCTTTGATGCTCTCATCAAATTTTCCATATGAGGTGCTTCCTTGAACAAATGAGGTTATTAAAGTTGTGCCAATTTTCTTTTTGTTCTCAGGTTGAAAACCTAGTCCATGCTTGATAGTGTTCATCCGAACACCCAAAATTGCATCTAGATTTTCTTTGCCTTGACAAATTTAGACAAGGTTTCTTTCTTGTCATTCAATTCTTTTTGGACAGATTCAAATTCCTTTTGAATCACCTCTTTTTCATTTTTGAGTTTTTCATTTTCATTAGTTAGATTTGTTTTTCTTTTTCAGTGACTTGGCATCTTTCCTTAATGAAATCAATCTATTCATTCAAGCTTCTTGTTCCTTCTTCATGTTATTATTTCATCTTTCAGAACATTAATCTTCTCAGATTCCTGTGGGTTATTTAGCATGATGTTGATCTTCTTTTCAAGGTTTTGTTTTCAGATTTGAGTTCACATAATTTCTCAAACATAACAGCATATGCTTCCTCCCATTCATAGTTGTAAAGTCCTCAAAAGAAGAACTTACCTCAGTGTTTTCTCATGTCTGGCCATGAGACATGTCACTTCTTCTTCATCAGATTCATTTTCATCCTGATCTTCTTCATCCTCATCACTCCATGTGGCCAGCATTGCCCTTGTCTTCTTAAGCATCTGATTCTTCAATTTCTTCTTTAAGTCAGGACACTCCCCTCTCATGTGTCCTAGTTTCCTGCACTCATAACAGATAATCCAGTCTTTTTGTTTGTATCCAATCTTTTATTGAAATCAGTTTTCTTTGAAACATCCTTTCTGATGAAGGTTTGAATTTACCTGTTCCTTTCTTCTCAAGAACTTTTTGAATTGCCTTGTCAATAGGCCAATTCCTCTTCCTCCTCTTCATCAGAAGAATCATCATCATTATCAGATTGGTCACAGTAGTTTTGAACTAGATGAAGCTTTTAAAGCATGGGTTTCTTGGAAGTGATGATAGATGCATTTCTCTTCAGATTAATTTCATATGTCATAAGTGAACCTATTAGCTCATCCAATTGCATGGTAGACAGATTTTTTGAATCTTCAATAACTGTGGCCTTTGTATGCCAAGCTGCTGGTAAAGATCTAAGAACTTTTCTAACAAGATCACTGTTCGAATAGTCCTTTCCTAGACCTCTAAGACCATTCACTAAAAGCATGAACTTGGCAAACATCTCAGAGATAGTCTCATCACTTTTCATTTTGAACATTTCATACTCTGAAACTAAGATACTTGCCTTTGTCTCCCTTACCTCTGAGGTCCCTTCATAGATGAGCTGGAGCTTGTCCCACATCTCCTTAGCAGACTTGCATGAAGATACTCTGGAGTACTCTTTGGGATGAATGGCACATTGCATCATGTTCATAGCGCTCAGTTTAGGTAGATTTCTTGATCTGTTCCTTAGTCCATAGGTCCTCATCCTCTGGCAGATCAGATGGTCCTTTTTCAACAATCTTCCAGAGCTCATAGTCCTGAGCTCTCAAGAATACCTGCATCCTGTTTTTCCAATAGGCATAGTCAGATCCATCAAAGAAAGGAGGCCTAGTAATCGAATGACCCTCAGCTATAAATCCCCTAGTGCTCTCCATAGCAACAAACTCTTGATCGTAAGATCAAACACTGGAAGTGCAAAGAGAACCTGCTTTGATACCAAATGAAATGTTGCGGAATTACTGCTATGAAGAAATCTAGATGGGGGGGGGGTGAATAGATTTCACCAGACTTTGAAATTCACTTGATTAGATGCTTAGATTTAGAGATTAATCACAATTCTGAACAAGTTAAATAGAATAGATGTTGAAGAACCAGCGAGCCTATCAAATATCTAACTCAATTAGCAAGCAAACACACATAGACACATAGATTTAAGGTGGTTCGGATTACACAACTGTGTATCCTACATCCACCATCCACACACACACATCAAATGGCTTATCTCGCCAGTTCAGAAAACACACTGAACAACACACACACTCTGAGATATGGAAATCTCAGATTCAATCACACACACAAAATTGTGCACAAGGATTGCACCAATTTCACAACACACACTTCAATAGAGTGAGTTTGAGATGAAGAACCAGTCAGATCAATTGAAACCCAAAGTTGAAGAAGACTGGTCGAAGGTCCCTGTTTCTGCTTCAAAAGTAGAGATCAGTTCTTCTACTTCAGCTCTAGGAGAAGACTCTAATTTCTGCAATTAAAGCTAGAAAGTTGATAAATGATGGGTGTGTAGCTTATTTAGCCTCGGTAAGTCTGGTAGAAGCCAGTCAGCCAGTAGAAGCAGTTCCCATGGTTAGGGAATTTGCTGATGTTTTCCTAAGGATTTGCCGGGTTTAGCTCCACATAGAGAGGTGGACTTTACTATTGAGTTGCTGCCAGGTACCATGCCGATTTCTAAAGCTCCATATCGGATGGCACCAGCAGAACTTAAAGAATTGAAAAAGCAGTTAGCTTGTACACCTGTACTGGTTTGCGTTTAATTATACGTTGTTTCTCGTAGTCGGCAGACGGTGAGTACTTTTATAGCTTTAATATCCTGCTTAGTTGTTCTATAAATTGTTGGTATTGTTTATAGCTTTGTACCTGTGGTTTTTGGTTTGCTCGGTTTTGGGGGAGTTCCCTACTGAGACAGTGACTAGAGAGGCTCACCCTACCCCACAGGTGAGAGCGAGGAGGACGTCTCACGACCGTCGTCCAGCTCAGGGCCGCTCCGTAGCGGTGCAGGGTCAGTACCTCCAGCGGTGTAGTTTCAGCTGTGTAGTACTCAGCAGTGTAGTTTAGCTAGTTGTTTACTTTCTTCAGTTGTACCTCGGGGTAGTGCCCCAGGCTCTTGTACTTCTTTTCAGTTTTGTGGAAATTTGGCTATGTAAACTTGTGATATATATATATAAAATGTGGTGTGTTCCTTTGTGTTTTACATGGACTGTGGTTTGGTATCCCTTGCGAGGCTTCGGCCTGTTCGCGGGAGGCGGACTCGGATCAAGTACGTTATCGGTTTAACGGGCTTGGCCGAGGCGTTCCGTCACAGTTGGTATCAGAGCAAGGTCCGTGTTAATATAAGGGAATTAGAAGGATACATAGCCTTATTTCGGTCTTTGAACACTGCTGGTAGGGACCCCGGTTTTTGATAATTAGTTGTTTGATTTTTATTGGTGTTTTGTTTATGTAGAAATTTCTGAATGGCTGATAGAAGAGATTGGGGTGGTGGAGGAGATGATCCGGAGGAAAGCACCCAGCGTATGATTGAGAGAATCTGGGAGAACCTCATGGATATTCGGGCGAGGATGGATTAGCAGGCTCCTGTACCACCGGTAGTAGTGCCACCTGGAGATGGAGAGGCTGTACCTGTAGCAGTTCCGCCAAGAGTGGAAGTGCCTTTTTCAGCACCTGTGCCACCACCACCACCAGTGCTGATAGCAGAGGAACCAGTGATGCAGGTGGAGAAATTTTTGAGATTGCAGCCGCCTACCTATTCTGGAGGGCCGAATCCAGATACAGCAGAGCACTGGGTTCATGAGATTGAAAGAGTTTTTGCGACCATGAGGTGTCCGGCAGCAGATAGAGTGGTGTTAGTTGCTTATCAGTTGAGGGGTTTTGCTTGGAATGGTGGCGACTGAAGATGCAGACCCACCTTCGCAGGTAGGACAGAGGAGGCTATCACTTGGCCGGAATTTCTCGATGTTTTAATGATACATTCTTTCGATCCAAGTGCAGCAAGTAAAAAGAGAGCATTTTCAGACTCTCCAGCAAGGTAATTCCTCAGTTTTGGAATACCAGATGAGATTTATGGCACTTAGTCGTTATGCGCCATATGTGGTTTCAGATAATAATATGATGGTTGAGTATTTTATCAGAGGCTTGAGAGTGGAATTGCAGGATGCGATAGTACCTCTCATGTGCAAAATAGTAGAAGAGGCAGCTCAGAGAGCAGCTACATTGGAGAGGTCTATTCGGACTCGTCAGGTGGGCGAGTCAGGTTCAGGTAGTTTCCGGCTACCGCAGCAGTCAGTGGGTGCGAGTAAAGGTAAAGCACCAGCAGGACCTTCTTCATCAGGCTTTAGAAAATGGGGCCAGAATTGAAGCAAGCATTTAAAGGCAGAGGAAGAGGATGGGGAGGTCGTTCGCAGTTTTAGCAGGGCCGAGGTAGGCCTGAGGTGGATGAGTCGCAGCAGAGTACTGCCAGGTAGCCTATCACTCCACCAGGGTATCGGTGTTATAATTGTAATCAGCCGGGACATTTGATCCGCAATTGTCCCTATTCGAGAGAATATGGGTATGGCAGAGGTGTGCAGCAGCAGCAGCAGCAGCCTCAGCAGTTTCAGCAGCCACAGTCAGGTCGTGGCAGAGGAGCACCGCAGCAGCGAGGAAGAGGCCGGGTTATGGCTATCACCCGAGCCCAAGCGGAGGCATCAAATATGATAGAAGGTACTTTACCTCTTTATGAATATTCAGCAAGAGTTTTATTTGATTCGGGTGCCTCTCATTCTTTTATTTTCGAAGAATTTCTGGATTATATCGCTCATCCTTTAGAAGAGAAATCTTGTGAGTTAGTAGTGGAGGTTCTTTCAGGTGAGTTTTTACTCACTTCGAGCTATATAGATGAAGCTTCTGTTATGATTGAAGGGAACCAGATGCCGGGTCGGTTGTATGCCCTGCAGTTGTCAGATTATGATATTATTCTGGGTATGGATTGGCTTGAAATGTATGGAGCAATGTTAGATTGCAGAAAGAAAAGGATCAGATTTTGTCATCCTAATGGTGCGGTATTTGAATATCAAGGTATGCCTTTTTATACCTCAAAGTTTCTAATTTCTGCAATTAAAGCTAGAAAGTTGATAAATGATGGGTGTGTAGCTTATTTAGCCTCGGTAAGTCTGGTAGAAGCCAGTCAGCCAGTAGAAGCAGTTCCCATGGTTAGGGAATTTGCTGATGTTTTTCCTGAGGATTTGCCAGGTTTAGCTCCACATAGAGAGGTGGACTTTACTATTGAGTTGCTGCCAGGTACCATGCCGATTTCTAAAGCTCCATATCGGATGGCACCAGCAGAACTTAAAGAATTGAAAAAACAGTTAGAAGAATTGTTGGTCTTTATTGATGATATTCTAATTTATTCAACATCTAAAGAGGAGCATGCAGCTCATTTGAGATTTACTATGCAATTGTTAAGAGATAACCAGTTGTTTGCTAAATTCAGTAAGTGTGAATTCTGGTTGAAGGAAATTCAGTTTTTGGGTCATGTTATCTCAGCCAAAGGAATAGCGGTGGACCCGAGTAAAGTGGAAGCTGTGTCAAGGTGGGGAGTGCCTAAGACAATAACCGAGATTAGAAGTTTTCTGGGATTAGCAGGTTACTATAGGCGCTTCATTCAAGATTTTTCTAAGATTGCGGCACCTATATTGACATTACCGGCAGGGAGTGGTGGTTTTGTGCTGTATACTGATGCTTCAAGGAGAGGACTTGGCGCAGTGCTTATGTAGCATGGTAAAGTAATAGCTTATGCGTCCAGGCAATTGAAGCCAGCAGAGGAAAATTACCCCACTCATGATTTGGAATTAGCTGCAGTTGTATTTGCTTTGAAAATGTGGAGGCATTATTTGTATGACGAGAGATTTGAGATCTTTACAGATCATAAAAGCTTGAAGTATATTTTCTCGCAGAAAGATTTGAACCTTCGCCAGCGCAGATGGATTGAGTATTTAAAGGATTATGATTTCAGTTTGGCTTACCATCCGGGTAAGGCCAATGTTGTAGCTGATGCCTTGAGCAGAAAGGCATATATGAATCTAATGATGATTAAAGAGTGGAAGTTGTATGAAGAAGTAGCAAAGAATTCCTTGAATGTG
Organism: Colocasia esculenta; assembly: GCA_014218235.1. NCBI lineage: Eukaryota > Viridiplantae > Streptophyta > Magnoliopsida > Alismatales > Araceae > Colocasia > Colocasia esculenta. The sequence continues at coordinate 96,623,651 of CM024753.1, forward strand.
CCCAGTAGTCAGCGACGGGCAATTCTAGCTACTAGTGCTGTAGAGCCGTCTTTATATTGGCAGATCGTTGTAGCTCTGAGAGCAGACGCAGGTTTAGCTGAGATTGTCAAAATGGAAGGGGTTTCTATTGATGATAATTGTGTGGTCAGGCTCCGAGGCAGGTTGTTTGTTCCTGCAGAAAGAGAAGTGAAGCAGCGAGTATTGGAAGAGGCTCATAAATCTAGGTACACTATCCATCCGGGTAGTACTAAAATGTACCATGATTTAAGAAAGCATTTTTGGTGGCCTCATATGAAGAAAGAAATAGCAGAATTTGTTTCAAGGTGTGCTGTCTGTCAGCAGATTAAAGCAGAGCATCAGAAGCCTGGAGGTCTATTGCAACCGTTACCCATTCCAAAGTGGAAATGGGATGATATTGCTATGGACTTTGTGGCAGGTTTACCAAGGACGAGTTCAGGGCATAATGGAATATGGGTGTTTGTTGACAGATTGACAAAAGTGTGCAGATTAGTGGCAGTAAGTATGTCTTGGACAGTGGACAGATTGGCAAATATTTATGTTGAAAGAATTGTTCCACTGCATGGTATTCCGAAGACTATTGTGTCTGATAGAGATCCAAGATTTACATCTGGTTTTTGGAGAAGTCTGCAAAGAGTAATTGGTTCTGAGTTGAGGTATAGCTCCGCTTATCATCCCCAAACAGATGGTCAGACAGAGAGGACTATCCAGACAATTGAAGATATGTTACGGGCTTGTTGTTTGGTTTGGGGAGGTAGCTGGGAGCATCATTTGGGAATGGTTGAGTTTGCCTACAATAAAAGTTATCATACCAGTCTTGGGATGGCACCGTATGAAGCTTTATATGGAAGGCCATGTAGAACCCCATTAAACTGGCAAGAAGTAGGAGAAAGGTAGTTAGTGGGTCCTGAATTGATTCAGCAGACCACATAAGTGGTGAAGCTTATTAAAGAAAAATTGCAAGCAGCTCAAAGTAGGCAAAAGAGTTATGCAAATATTCGGAGGAGACCACTTCAGTTTGAGGTGGGAGATCTTGTTTTCCTGAGAGTTTCTCCAAGTAAAGGAATCATGAGGTTTGGCAAGTCTGGGAAGTTGAGTCCAAGGTATGTAGGACCTTTCCAGGTGATTGAAAGAATTGGGGAAACAGCTTATAGGCTAGATTTGCCAGCTGATTTTGCAGATGTGCATGATATTTTCCATGTCTCCATGTTGAGAAAGTGTATTGAAGATCCAGCTCAGATAATTAGATATCAAGGTGGTGACCTGAGACCGGATATGACTATGCCAGAGTATCCGGTGCATATCACAGATCGAAAGATGAAGAAGTTGAGAAATAAAGAAATTGAGTTGGTTAAAGTGAGATGGGAAAATAGGTTGGGTGGTGAGGATACCTGGGAGTTAGCCGAGGAAATGGCTAAAGGGTATCCCTATCTGTTTGAGTAAGCTTGTGTATTTTCTTTTTAGATGATAGTACTTGTAAAGGTGTGTATGTATAAGTTGTTTAACTTTGAATTATGTTATGAATTTTGAGGTCGAAATTTTCTTTTTAGATGATAGTAATGTAACGTCGCGTGCTTTTCGGAACCATGCGGATCATGTGTGTGTTGGTTGTGTGGCCGTTGTGAGGCCAATGTGAGTTAGTTGTGTGGAATGTGTGGTGTGAATGTGTGGATTGAGCAGGTGAAGTGCAGGGTTGGTCCTGAAATGAAACAGGACCTGTTGCTGTTCAGTTGGAGTTGGCGGCCAGGGGTGGCCGTTGACCTGTTGGCGTCCAGGTAAGTGGACGTTGACTGCATGAACTTGGCGGCATTGGATGTGGATGCTGAGTGTGGCGGTTGCTGTTGGCGGCATAGGGGTTGACGCCAACCTGAGAATGGTGCAGGTTATAGGCTCACCCGAGGGCAGGTTTCTTACCTGGTTCTCTTCCCCTCTTGCCCCAGCTTCGCGTCCCGGTGTCTCTAAAGCTTTCAACAGGTACCGAAGAGTGGTTGGACGATCGTAGAACGCGTGGCATTGCTGAATTGCGCGAGGAAACGTCGCGGCGTGGTGCAATTCTCGTGGGAGCTTGCGGAGGGTTCGGTGTGAACCGGGAGATTACGAGAGGTTCTAGCGTGTTCTGAGGTAGGGGACGAACCCGTTTAGCTCCGTAGAAACATTAAAACACATCGTAACCACCTGAATTAGCATGATAATGTATTTTTGGATAAAGTTGCACCATGCGGGGATAATGGGTGGTTTGAGTAATTTAATGTACGAAGCATGCTGTGTTGGGTTGTTTTGTGTTCATGCATGTTTAAAGAACCGTTTCAGTACATTTTCTTGTAGTTTTAATGGTTGGAAAACCCGTAGAGCCGGATTAGGGTTTCTGCAGGGTTTAAGGCCGGAGAACTTGGCGTCAAGATCGCTTGTCGCCAAGCTCCTCAGCTAAGATATTAACGGCCAGATCCCTTGCCGTTGACTTATTGTAAGCGGCAGTCGATGTTGCCGCCTACTGGTTATAAGCAGAAATGATTAATTACGGTATTTATCGATAATGCATGTGTATTGACACATGAGGTGCACTGAGTGCACATGGTTCTTGTGTTTAGCATATAAGGTATGCTATTAGTTACTTACTCTCGTGACTGCGCGATGTTTACGCGAGTCAGTCGGGTTCACGTGTAGTGGACCAGTGTTACTTGTGGTTTACGTGAGGTTTCACGTGGTTTGTGTGTGACGTGCACGTGGTTCTGTGTATGTGGCGAGTAGTACGACGCCTACCGTGGTTACCTCTCCAGTTGGGTGCCCCAGGTTCTTTGTGAGCCAGGCTGTTAGCTCGGGGCTTTGTCCCGCTACTTGTGTTGTACCGTCGAGGTCTGTGTCGTCTGACCTGGGCACCCTCACTCTTGTGTTTGAGTTGCACGTCCGGCTGAGGGAAAGACGACAGTGGGACAGTGACACTTGTGTTTGTCTTTAGTCACTTGTAGCGCGCTCGTAGTTGGGAGTACGGACACCAGTAGACGTACTGGACCCTAGCTAGTCCTTTTCCAGTGCCTCACTCCAGAGAGTTCCGGGCCAGGATCTCTAGAGGTGCCAGGCATGGGCCTGTGACCGTGTGGTCCGCAGGTGGTGGTGTTTAGTTGGTCTCCATAGTTGCTTGACTTTTCATATGGAGCGGCAGCTGGACCTTTCGTCCGTGGCTGCGAGACTGAGAGGTAGACCTGTGTTCGCTTGTCCGAGTCAGTTACTGGTGTCGCGAACCAGTTCATGTGGCTCGTGTTTGGCTGTCTCTACTTTAGCTTGTACACCTGTACTGGTTTGCCGTTTAATTATTACTGTTGTTTCTCATAGTCGGCAGACGGTGAGTACTTTTACAGCTTTAATATCCTGCTTAGCTGTTCTATAAATTGTTGGTATTGTTTATAGCTTTGTACCTGTGGTTTTGGTTTGCTCGGTTTGGGGGAGTTCCCTACTGAGCTAGTGACTAGAGAGGCTCACCCCTACCCCCACAGGTGAGAGCGAGGAGGACGTCTCACGACCGTCGTCCAGCTCAGGGCCGTGCCGTAGCGGTGCAGGGTCAGTACCTCCAGCGGTGTAGTTTCAGCTGTGTAGTACTCCAGCAGTGTAGTTTAGCTAGTTGTTTACTTTCTTCAGTTGTACCTCGGGGTATGCCCTAGGCTCTTGTACTTCTTTTCAGTTTTGTGGAAATTTGGCTATGTAACTTGTGGTATATATATAAAATGTGGTGTGTTCCTTTGTGTTTACACGGACTGTGGTTTGGTATCCCTTGCGAGGCTTCGGCTCGTTTGCGGGAGGCGGACTCGGATCAAGTACGTTATCGGTTTAACGGGCTTGGCCGAGGCGTTCCGTCACACTGATGACTCAAAATTCTTCTTCAAATGGATCATCCAAGATGCTCAAGACTTTGATTCCTTCAGATCTAGGAGCAATTCGCCAGGATGAAGCCTTCTTCAGAAATAGCGGGAATATTCTGGAGTCTAGAAGAGCAGATGTGTATCTGGATCGATCATACCAAAAAGCCAAGTGGATAAGGGGTATTTATAGCCCTATGGGTCCACAAAATATCTTGGGAATTGGGAGCATAGAAATTCTCGCCCAAAACCCCTTTACCAAAATCATCCACGTGACTTGGTAAGTTCAGATCTGGAGAATCATCCGAATTGTGTCGACACTACACAACTATGTGTCGACACATAGGTTCCTGGCTTAGAAACAAGCTTCTGGGACAGTCAACTAGTGTCGACACCATTGGGTGTTGTGTCGACACCACTGGTACATCTTCACACATAGGCTTCTGGGACAGTGGTCTAGTGTCGACACCATTGGATCATTGTGTCGACACCACTGGATGTTTTCTTCTTTTAAATGAGCTACACATGAAGGAAAGCAATGTGAGATATAAATGAAACATGTATAGCATGATTTTCACATTTTTATGAATCATACTTATGTTGCCCAGCTAGCTAGCCCAGAGGGGGGGTGAATGGGTTATTAAAACTTCGATCTCTGATTAAAACCTGTTTACTGAAAGGATTACACAACTTAATAACAAGGTTAGAGTTAGAGCAAACAAGACAACAATCACACAAAACACATCCACAAGACACAAGGATTTTTATCCTGGTTCGGAACTCCTCTCCACAGGAGACCTACGTCCAGTCCCTGAGCAATACCTCAGGATTTTACTACCAAGGGTACAATCCCCCTTAAGGATCCTTACACCCAGCCTCAACTGGTCTTCCTTCAGCCTGAAGGGAACAACAACCACCCTGGATACCACCAGGTCTTCCTTCGTCCAGAAGGGAACAACAATCTAATAAGAAAAGGGTGTGGAAACAGGCTTCAGACTCTAGCTTGACCAGCTACACACTGAAGCTCTTAAGGCCCCGAGAGAGAAAGAGATTTTACAAGGTGTTTCTCTCCAAGGACTACACAAGCTCTCACAAATAAAAACTATTTTTGATCACAGAGAGCTAAGAGCTAAGAACAAGGTTGGAGTGGAAGCTTCGCTCTTGTTTCAATCTTCTGAGGACTCTAAGAGATGGATTTCTTTCTACTTCAGAAATCAAACGTTGTTTCTCACTCTATCTTGTTTTCCGTCTTGAGTCTTCTATTTAAACTGCTGATTCAAATTCGAACGTTGAAGTGTCCGTTGTCTCTTATCCTTGTGTACGTTAGACTGGTCACAAAGGAAGCTTCTGATCGTCAGTCTTTTATCCTTGTGTACACGCCAAAGAGATGTCATAGAACTTTGTATCTTGTGTCCAACGTTGTCCAGATGAGTCTTGTCAGATATCTGTAAGCATATCATCAATAAATAGAAGACAGCTAAGACTGCTGTCTATTGTTAGTTGAGATGGAACAGATATTGCAGTATATAGCAAAGCTCCTTTCTGTCTAAAAAAAGTACGTAGACAGAGTAGCATAGAAATGGAAGATATTGTCTGCATGCATGGGAGATACGATCAGAGAGCATTAAATGCATAGCAGTCAACGGACAAGATATGACTTTGACTTTTCAACGCTGTTAAAAGGCATTATACTGATGCATCAAGAAATTCGATAAAAAGAATCTTGCTGACTTATGAAATCGTTATGAATTATAGCAAGTCGTTATGAACTGTAAGGAAATCGTTGTGATAACTTATGAAGTCGTTACAACAAGCAAGTCGTTGCGAGTTCTGAAGAAATCGTTACAAGAAATCGTTATGACTATTGAGTTGTAAGGAAATCGTTACACGAAATCGTTATGATTATCAAGTTGTAAGGAAATCGTTACACGAAATCATTATACAAAGCAAGGCGTTATGATCAGTGAAGAAATCGTTATGAACTCTAAAGAAATCGTTATGAAGTCTAAAGAATCGTTATGACTATAGAGTCATTGCGAATTCTAAAGAAAACGTTACGAGGTCTAAAGAAATCGTTACGGCTAGAGAGTCGTTGCGAGTTCTAAAGAAATCGTTACGAGGTCTAAAGAAATCGTTACGGCTAGAGAGTCGTTGCGAGTTCTAAAGAAATCGTTACGAGGTCTAAAGAAATCGTTACGGCTAGAGAGTCGTTGCGAGTTCTAAAGAAATCGTTACGAGGTCTAAAGAAATCGTTACGGCTAGAGAGTCGTTGCGAGTTTCTAAAGAAATCGTTACGAGGTCTAAAGAAATCGTTACGGCTAGAGAGTCGTTGCGAGTTTCTAAAGAAATCGTTACGAGGTCTAAAGAAATCGTTACGGCTAGAGAGTCGTTGCGAGTTTCTAAAGAAATCGTTACGATATCGATTTGTTTTGAGTTTTCCGGTCAAAGAGGAAATCGTTCTGCTTATCAAAGAAGTCGATACAAAGACTTGGATAGAAGTGATGAGACTTACCAGATTGTCTTGAACTTTCATTTTTCTTTTATTTCCTGTTCTCAAGGCTCAAGAAATCCATTAGTGTTATTTTGTTAATCATCAAAATTAATATATAAATAAATGGAAATATTTATTATGGGGACAGTTTGGTCATCAATCTCCCCCTTTTTGATGATGACAAAATATACTAAACATCATACAAAAAATGAAATATGTTTTTCAGATTTACGTTAGTTGTCTCCCCCATTTTGTCATTAAGCAAAAGATAAGCTGTGAGACAAAGAAGAGAGAAAGATTTATATTAAGATGGAGAAAGATAATACAGAGGAGATAATAAGGAGGCATGCTGTGAGATAACAGCCCATGCCTTGATCTCAAGGTCCTAAAAAATTTGCAGAAAAACGCCATAGGCAACTGAGAAGGAGGGTCCCATGGAAGGGATGTTCCTCTGAATGTAGAGTTGCCTTTGCTGCTCTAAGAATTCTCCATACTGAGTTTTGTCCAAAATGAATCTGAAGTAAGTACTCTTGCCAAAACTGGCCCTATGGAGAAATCTGTCCAAGGAAATGGGATAGTGGATCTTTTGATTTAACAAATCCTGCTTTAAGGCATAGAAAGCAGAATATCTAGATGCCCATACAGCATAGATCTCTGGTATGGGTGCGATGGAGTTTAGATCCATAAAAGCTTCTGCAGAAAGAGCAGGCTTCCTCTGACTAACAAGATCTTGATTGATGGCTTCCAATTGCTGATAAGAGGCCTGATAGAGAAGCTTCCATTCTGATGAGGTGAGTCTTTCACACTCAGAAATGAGTGGAGCTAAGGTCTGAGAAGACATGCGGCCAGAGTGATATTCTCTGAAGATGAACCGCAAAAAGGAAGGAGATCTGCCCTGCTTGGCTGACATCCTGCCCATCTGTCTTGCAAACATATCTAGAGCATGAGACCCAGCATCTGAATCAAACACTAAAGAGTGCAGCTTCGGCAGAAGAACTGGAAAATCAACCTTGAAAGAGACAAAGTCTACTTTAAGAGGAAGGTTGAGAGGGGTTTCTGATTTCAGCACAGTAATCTGCGAATGGAACTGGCAAAACTGAACTTCTGGAATTTTGTTCAAGTAACAGAAGTCACTGTACAGCTGAAAGGCTCTGGCAATGCGAATTTCCTTCAAAATGAAGGATCCCCAAGAGTTCTTGTGCTGGATGATAAACCACTCAGAGAAGGTGAGTGGGTGAGCTCTGTGAGAGAGGGATTCGGCCCTTGCAGTCAGGTATTTTGCATACTGAGCCTTATTTCCTTTGATAGCTGCCCACTGATCTTCAGTCTTGAACTCAGTGCCCTCAAGGATTTTGGATTTGAAAGCTTGAGATATCTGAGTAAAAGGAAGAACAATGTCCAGGTGTTCGGATAGGTTGAGAAAAGGAATACCATAATGGTAGAAAGAATGCATTTCTGGAGGTATTCTTTGTAGATAGGTCTTCTCTTAGGATCAAGGGTAAGAGAGTACCATAAAGGAGGGTATAGAGGAACAGAAGGAGTGCTTAGAGATGAGGAGGTTTTCTCTTTTTCAAGGCAGGACTGGGAGGGTCAGTCCTGTGAATGTGAGAGGCTGTGGAAAGAATGGTGAGGAGGGTGTTCCTTTCAAAATTGTCTGGAACATTGGTGTCAAAGACACCAAGAGGCAGAGGTTTATCTGGAGGAAAGATAACAGAATTAGGAGGAGTAGGAGGATAGAAAAAATGTTTAGGATTAAAGGAAGAGGTTGGTTGAAGAGGAGATGTTTGAATTTAATAGGTGAAGGTTTAGGAGTTAATGAGGATGGAGCTGAGATGTGAGCTGGAGTAGGAGAGAAGGAGGGTTGAGATGAAGTAGAGGATGAGGAAGGTTGGGTGCGAGGCATGGGATGTTTTATGGTTGGTGGAGCAGGAGGTGCAGTAGAAGGAGATGAAGGTGTGGAGAGGGTTGGAGTGGCAAGAGATGAAGTATCAGGGGCCTTGGAGACTGACACTGGCTCTTTCCCTTTGGCCTGACTCTCTCTGACTGCTGGAGAGGGTCCTGAAGACCCTGAGGCTGCCACTGGTCCGGGTGACCTCACGACTGATGGCCCTGATGGCCCTGACCCTTGAACTGGTGGCCCTGTTGGCCGAGAGACTTCTGCTGGAGCCCTGGTGGCCTAGGAACTTCAGCTGGACTGCTCTGAGTGGGTGCAGGAGGGACACCACTAGACCTTGAAAGATTAGCCAGCAAATTCTTCATATCAGACATTTCTTTATTGAAATACCTCATTGCATTTCTTATTGAGGATACGTCTGAGGAGGTTGAAGCTTGATTTGAAACAATTCCTTGTATGCTAGACTGAACTGATGCCAAGATCTCTCCTTGGGCTTTTAACAAGGCCATAACATGCTTCAACTTCACTTTTCTATGGCCCTTCCTTGACCTCCTGTGAACAACTCTTTTCTGCTTACCTTGCTGAGAGACAGGCTCCTCTAGATTTAAATTGCTTGCACTTGGGCCTTCACTAACATCAACCTTGGCGGAGCTGGGATTTCTGAGTAGGTGAAACATTTTCAGGAAGATCTTCATTCACAGGCTTCTCAATCTCAGCTTGCTCCCCCTGAATGGGAGCAGGGACTTCAATACTTTCTTGCTCCCCCTGAGCAGGAGCTTCTTCCAAGACAACTTTCTCCAAGTGGCCTTCTGCCACGGATTCAGATACTTCAGGATCAACTCTACTTTGCTCCCCTGGCTAGGAGCTTCTTCCATGACCACATCTTGTTGAGTACCTGCTTGTACCTCAACATCTGCAACTGATTCAGACTGAACTTCAGTATGGCCTGCTGCCATAACTTCTTCATCAGGTCCACCTGCCTTAGAAGAGACTGAGATGGAGGGAATGGAATCCAATACCTCTCTTAAAATAGAGGCGACTAAGGTGGTGGGCAAGGAATCTGCCACACCAGCTGCACCCTCTTCCAATTGAGCTTCGGATTGGCATCCCACAGCTGACTCAACTGGTTCTTGCTCTGCTTGACTTGCTGCTGCTTGCTCTGCTGGATCTGCTTGCTCTACTTCTACTGCTTCTTGCTCTGCTGCTGCTTCTGGAATATCTGCAATAACTGCTTCTCCTTCAGCCACAGAGGATTTTGACCAAACTCCTTCTTGCACTGAAAAACCACTTTTCTTCAGGTTTTCTGGACCTTATAGACTGGCCCATCTTTTCAGCTACCGCACCTGACAAATCTACTCCAAAGTGCTTGAAAATCTTGGTCAGTAGATGAGCATACGGAAGGGAAACATTCAACTTGCTCTTTGTTTCCCATAACTGAGCATGTGCAAACATCATTCGCTCAATCATCACTGCGGCCAGGTTTATTCTTTGTTCTGGATTGCCCAGAACATTATGTCCGAATCTGCCCTAGTACATGAAGAAAAGGTAGCACTACGAGGTACTAAGATTTGGCAGACTATAAAGTGAAGCAATCTATTGAATGCGGACATCTGATTAATATCAAGCTTCCCATCCTTCAACTTAAATCCTGGACCGATAATCCCGAGACCTTTGACTTCATCATTCACAGAGTGAATGCCACTAAATCCAGAGGTCTTCACTCCAAACAAATCACGCAAAAGCTCATGGGTTATTCTGATTTGGATGCCCTTGACAGAGGAAACAAGGGACCCATCTGCTTCTGACTTCAGACAAATGTAGAAGGCTTTTACCAAGTCCGGGTAGCTTACCTCACTGAAGGTGACCACATCCATCCACTGCAATCTTCTTAGAGTATCAACTAGCCTGGCCATGCCATTCTTCTCAAGATTCTGAACATCCACTGCCTTATTTCCGCAAATCTTCGTCTTCACAAACGTAAATCTTTCTTGCTCCCTTGGGGATAAATACTCAGCACTGTAGCCCCCAACACTTCCGGAGATCAACGGAGCGGCCATGGGTGCAGAGAAGAAAAGATTCTGGAAGGGAGGATGATGGAAGGGACGGAAGTTCTCGAAGGAATTCTTCGCGGAAGAGAAGAAGGCTTCGAAAGTTGCAGAGAGTCGATCCCAAAATCGTTAGGGCATCGGCTTTGGTGAACAGATAGAGAATAAAAAGGTAAAGGTAGAAGACGAGTCGATCCCAGAGCGATTTGAGTAAAATAATATTACTTTATTGAACGGAGGAGCGCCAAAGGCGGTAAAGATAGAAAGCGACAAAAAGATTTGACAAGTCAAACAACTTTCCACACAGAAGCGGTCAAAGCATATAGATAACTGAGTTTTGCTTAACTTTAACGAGAGAGAACTTTCATTTAATCTGAAAAATTTATATGTCAATAAAATCACAGAAATTCTTTCACAAATTGCACATCCCTAGTTCCCTTCTAAGAGATGTAAATCTCTCTTCAGGTAGGGCTTTTGTGAAGATATCTGCCAATTGACCATTTGTATCTATAAACGAAATTTCTAAATTACCACTAGCTACATGGTCTCGAATAAAATGATATCTTACCTCAATGTGCTTCGTCCTTGAGTGTTGAACTGGATTTTTGGTGAGGTTGATGGCACTTGTATTATCACACAATAGAGGAATTGATTTGATGTGAATGCCGAAATCTTCAAGTTGTTGCTTTATCCAAGAAGTTGTGTACAGCAACTTCCAGCAGCAACATATTCCGCCTCAGCTGTTGATAGAGCTACTGAATTTTGTTTCTTGGATGTCCATGATATTAGGCATCCTGCAAGAAACTGACAACATCCACTGGTGCTCTTTCTATCTACTTTGCAACCAGCATAATCAGCATCTGAATATCCTATTAGATTTATCTCACAAGATCTAGGATACCAGAGACCTAAGTCATGAGTTCTAGCTAAATATCTAAATATTCTTTTTACAGAAATTAAGTGAGACTCTCTAGGGTCTGCCTGATATCTAGCACACATGCATACACTGAACAAAATGTCTGGTCTACTGGCAGTTAAGTAAAGTAATGATCCTATCATACCTCGATAATTCTTTTGATCTACCCTTTTACCTTTTTGATCACTGTCCATTCTGGTTGATGTGCTCATTGGAGTTGATAATGGCTTTGCATCTTCAAATCCAAATTTCTTCAACAGCTCTTTGGTGTACTTTGCTTGACAGATATGAGTGCCATCCTTCCCTTGCTTGATTTGCAATCCAAGGAAGTAGCTTAACTCCCCCATCAAGCTCATTTCGAATTCTCCCTGCATAAGCTTTTCAAAGTACTTGCAAAGAGATTCATCAGTAGATCCAAAATAATATCATCTACATAGATTTGTACAAGAAGTATATGTTTAACCTTAGATTTTATAAATAATGTACTATCTACTTTACCTCTAGTGAAACCATGATTTAATAAGAAAGTACTGAGCCTTTCATACCAGGCTCTAGGAGCTTGCTTTAAACCATATAAAGCCTTATGTAGTTTAAATACATGATTTGGAAATTCTGTCGTCAAAACCTGGAGGTTGTTCAACATAAACTTCCTCCTTGATGAAACCATTTAAAAAGGCTGATTTGACATCCATTTGAAAAAGTTTTAAATCAAGTGCAGATGCATAAGCAAGTAAAATCCTAATGGCCTCAAGTCTAGCTACAGGTGCATAAGTTTCATCGAAATCTATGCCTTCCTCTTGGGAGTAGCCTTGAGCCACCAATCTGGCTTTGTTCCTTAAGATTATTCCAGACTCATCCAGTTTATTTCTGAACACCCACTTGGTGCCAATAACTGAATGATTGGATGGTCTAGGAACAAGTGACCATACTTGGTTTCTCTTGAACTGATTTAGTTCATCTTGCATGGCTAATATCCAAGATTCATCAGATAAAGCTTCATTGACTGTCTTAGGCTCTACTTGAGAAACAAATGCTAAATAGTCGCATGGAATTACATTACCTCTAGTTCTTACCCCTACAGATGGATCACCAATGATGTTTTCAGGAGGGTGATCTTTCTGATATCTCCATTCCTTTGGAAGATCTTCATGTTGGATTTCTGTTTGCTGCAGTTCTTCCAGAGTTGGATCCTCTTTGTCCTTAATTGAAGTATTCTTTAATTTTTCGGACAAGTCATCTGCATCATCAATGTCACTAATTTCTTCCTTTTTCAAGGAAGGGTTAGATTCATCAAAAATAACATGTACTGATTGTTCAATCAATAAGGAACGTTTATTGAAAACTCTATAACCTTTGGGTTTAGAAGAGTACCCCATGAAGATGCCTTCATCTGATTTGGCATCCAACTTACCAATGTCCCTTTTTCCATTGTTATGGATGAAGCAAGGACATCCAAATATCTGAAATGGCTAATCTTTGGCTTCTTTCTTTGTAGAGTTCATAAGACGTCTTTTTCAGAATTGGCCTGATCATCACTCTATTTATGATATAACATGCAGTGTTGATAGCTTCGGCCCAGAAATATCTTGGCAGATCATATTCTGACAACATGGTTCTTGCCATATCCAAAAGAGTTCTGTTTTTCCTCTCAGCAATTCCATTCTGTTGAGGGTGTCCTTGGAGCTGAGAAGTTGTGCTCAATTCCTTGATCATCACAGAACTTCGTAAACTTTTCATTCTGAAACTCACCACCATGATCTGATCGAATAGAGACAATTGAGAATTTCTGATCTTTCTGAACTTTCTTACTGAAGCTGACAAAATTTCAAATGTGTCATCTTTGTGCTCTAAAAAGGATACCCAAGTGAATCTTGAATAATCATCAACTATTACAAATCCAAAATTCTTTCCTCCCAAACTGGTAGTTCTCATTGGCCCAAATAAATCCATGTGAAGTAGTTCTAAGGGCTTTGAGGAGGTTACTACAGTCTTTGATTTGAAGGAGCTCTTGGTGTGCTTTCCTCTTGCACAAGGTCTGCAAATGCTATCCAATCTGAAATTTACTTTGGCAGTCCTTCAACTAGTTTTCTCTTTCTGAGCTTGTTCAACCCATCCAAGCTGCAGTGGCCCAATCTTCTGTGCCACAACTCAGTTGATTGATCTTTACTAGCTGCCAAACACACATCTTGATCCTTGAGTTCTCGAGATATAGAACATACAAATTTCTTTCTCTGTAGGCTTCAAATATGACTGCACCATCCTTTAAGATACTGCATTTTGATTCTTGAAACTGAATTTGATGGCCTTTGTCACACAACTGGCTGATGCTGATGAGATTGTGCTTTAAACCCTTTGACCAGCATTACATCTTCTATAACTGATTTTCCTTTGATGTTCACAGACCCGCTTCCTATCACAGTCCCTTTTCCATTATCTCCATAGGTGACTGTACCTTCTTCAGCTTGGAGATCAACAAATATCTTCTTGTTGCCTGACATATGCCTTGAGCACCCACTATCCAAATACCATTTGGATGCTCGAGGGTTAACCTGAAATGAGAACATCAAGCTTTAGGTACCCAAATTCTTTTGGGTCCTGATTGGTTAGTATCATCAACTTTACCTTTTAATATCCATTTTTTATGTCTTGTTGGGCATGTAATTTAATATGTCCTAACTTGTTGCAGTGACTGCAGCAGGATAACTTAGTCACTTTTTCTATATATTTGAAATCAGCTTTGTATGCTATATCTTGTTCGGGTACAAATTTTGGTGTTGGATATGTTTTAGGGTATATTATGGTTTCTTCATTGTCTGGGGGTGTATATCCTAATCCATTTTTTCTTTTTACCCGATCTCCTAGCACCTTTCAATATTAAAGAGTTTTTACCATTGGTGAATTTCTCTAGTGTACTTGATAGATTATCTTTCTCTTTATTTAGTCTTTCTATTCTATTTTTAATTCACCTAAGTCTTCTTGTTTTCTAGAGAATTTATTTTCTTATTTTTCTCTTTTAAATCTTCACATAATAATGCATTTCTTCTTTCGTTCAGTAATTTGTTTTTCAAGTTCTTCATTTTCTGTTCTTAGTCTGCAATTTGTAGTTTCTAGACAGAGCTTATATTTTTCTTACTAGTTTCAAGTAATTTGCATACTTCTTTGTATTTTTCATAAAGTTCATTAAAAGCATTTTTCAAATTGTCATAATCTGAATCATTGCATGAATCAAAAGAAGAGTCAGAAGTTACCTTGTCTTCGGTGTTGGCCATGAGAGCCAAGTGGCTTCTTCACCTTCACTGCTCGAGCTTGACTCACTGTCTGAGTCACTGCTGTTCTCCCAAGCAGCTGCCATTGCTTTCTTCTGTACTTCTTAAATCTTCTGAAGTTGTCCTTCTTCTTGTGATCACTCTTTTTGATCATGGGACAATCTGCCTTGATGTGTCCAGGCTTCTTGCATCATAAACAGATCACTTCTCCTTTCTTTGATCCTTTACTTCTGGTTTTCTAAAGTCTTTTTTTTTTCTTAAAAAATTTTCTTCCGGACTGATATCTTTTTCTTTGCTAGAATCCTTTGAAGTCTTCGAGACAGCATGGCTTCTTCATCATCACTGTCTTTACTACTCTCACTATTATCCAAGATTCTTCTGAATTATCTTCACTTGCTTGAGAGCATTTGATGTTTCCTTCTGCTGGAGGATTCTCCTAATCTCTCCATGTTATCTCGTGAGCCATGAGAGATCCTATAGCTTTTCAATGACATTAATTTTAAATCATTGGCTCTTCAATGGTGGTTACCTTCGGAGTCCATGAAGATGGTAAAGATCTGGGACTTTTCTAACCATATCTGGTACATCAAAAACTTTCCCAAACGCTAATCCATTTGTGATGTCAGGAATTGCTGAACTTTGAGTTATTGATTCACCTCGTCTGCATTTGAAATCTTTCATATTGAGCTACTAGAATATCTATTCTTGTC